>JADLZK010011416.1:0-220542 GCA_015847255.1 Hyparrhenia diplandra | reverse complement strand
AACAAAGGTGTCCGAGGTGGTCTTCGACACGCTGGCGAACTTCGACAAGCGGCGAAGAAAGTTTGGAAGAAGAACGAAGAAGAAACGCCGCCAAACGCATTTAACGGACGGAGAAACACCGCGATCGACGCCGCACGCCGTGACCGGACGCCGGGTCCGTGCCACCGGCAGCTCAAAACCGGCCATTTCCGTAAAGGTCCGAAATGACCGGGAGGCGACCGGCACGCCTGCTCGGGTGACCGGACGCCGCTACAGCAGGCCTGGTCACCCGGTTTTCAAAGTGATCGGGCGCCGTCCGTCGGCGCCCCGGCTAGCCGCTCATTTTGCCCCTCGCCCATGGGCGTGAGAGGGGCTATATATATGGGTTTGGCCGGCCATTGGGAGCCACCCCTTGCTCATTTGAAACTCCCATACACACTAGCAAGTTGTGAGACTCCCTCCCCACTCATCTCTTTCACCTAACTTCGATTCTTGGTGAGATTGAGTGTGATTCAAGTGCATTGGTCTTAGTGGTTGCATCTAGAGGCACTTGTTCACCTGGAGGCGCCGGCGGGTTTTTGTTACTCTTGGGAATTTGCCGGTTCCCTAGCGGCTTGGAGTTGCGATTGGGTGTTGAGCTCGATCGGTGATTGTTCGAGGCCACACCGGTGGTTCTTGTGAGGGGTCGTTCCCTACCCCGCGGGAGATCGCGAAAGGAGCACTAGTAGAAGGTGGCTTGTGTTACCCCAACTAGTGATTGGATTGCTTGAGCGCCCACCGTGGGATTGGCACCGCCATTTAGCTTGCATCCATCTAGTTGGTGCGCCGCCACAACGGGAGTAGCGTGCCGGCAAGCACGTGAACCCTCGGTGAAAAAATCATCGTGTCTATTGTGTTGAGCTCGTTGGAGATTTCTCATTGTACACGGTGATTGGCATCAACCTCTACACTCCGTGGTGGTATTGTATTCTACACTCCTTTGCATTACATTCCTAGTATTGCTTTGTGTAGCTTGTGTAGTTGGTTTAGTTGCTAGTGTAGTTTAGCTCCTAGTGGTAGAATTAGTTAGAATTGCTTGTCAACCTAGGAGTAACCTAGCAACCTAGTCTTTGTGTGATTAGAGACATTAGTTTTGACTTGTGGCTTGCGTAGCTAGTTCGTTGCATCGCTAAATTGCTTCGCCGCATTATTTACTAACGAACTTGCTTAAGTGTTGTTGAAGGAATTTTATAGGTTATTCACCCCCTAGCCATTAGACCTTTCAAGTGAGAACCTCGCCTCCCGACACGGACAACAAAGTAGATGAAGGCGGCAACGACACACCTTGTCACGGCATAGGCGAGAGAACTCCTTCTCCTCGTGGTGACAAGCAAAGGATCGCCGTCCTCCCACGCCGTATAAGCGACCATCGGATGTGGAGGTTGTAGAGAATTTGACTGGTATAGCACAAAAATACATGGTTGAGTTAATTGTACTCTAAGGGATTAGTGGACTAACCGCTAAGCTCAATGGAGGTTTGTCAACACCGGGTCATAGTGGTCAAAAGAGCGATGACATGCAACTTCCTTCCCCAGCGTCGAAGAAGAAGATATCAAAAGAAGATGAGGAAGTCATAGTGTCGTGGTCTGAAATCAGCGTAACCACGGTCACAGTAATCGTCTGGCTAGTGTGTGCAACGATGGCTTAGCTCGAGGGACACGAACGCAAGGTTTATACTGGTTCGGGGCGTTAACGAGCTCCCTAGTCCAGTGTGTTCTCACTAAGTCCGAGCTCAAAGACTCGTGAACGGGTGATTACAAGTTTGATCGAGCGGGAGAGGATCCCAAGTCTCTGTGATTGAGGCGAGTGCCAATATCGGTGGATGGGTGAAGCTTGCAAGGCGCGTGAGTTGCTTGTCCCCGAATCGCTGCCCAAGTTCCCTTTTATAGTCGCAAGGGAGGCCCGAGACGGGTCGTACTGTGGACTTAATTGCGATGGTAGGAGAGGTCGCGAGGACCGGGTTTATAATCTACGCTGGGCATGCTGAGCTCGTCATGTCCCCCTTGGTGAGCTCCTCGTCAGGGAGAGCTCGTCGGTTGGTGCCACGTAGTTCCGCCGTACAGTCAGATTGTGGTCGTACGCGGGATCCCGGGCAACAGTCGCTGACCTGCCCATCCCTGGCCGGAATCAGGATGGGAAGGGGTCTTATTGGCGTGGTTTGACTTCGCATGTATTGTCTTATCGCGGAACGAGCTCACCGTCCGAGGGAGAGCTCGTTTCGTCTCACGGGGAGCTCGTTTCTACTGTTCATCCTTTCCGTACGCGGGATTTCGGGTAACAGTCGTTGGCGCGCCCATCTTAGGTCGGAATCGGGATGGGCGATCGCCTTATCTGGCTGGTTTGACTTTTGGTCGCGCGTCCTTCATTGCAGAGACGAGCTCACCGTCCGAAGGGAGCTCATTCCGGACCTCGGAGGAGAGTTCGTCGGCACTGTTGGTCACCTCCGTACGCGGGATTCCCGGGATGTGGGGTGGTCAGCGCCATCCCTCCGTATGCGGGATTCCCGGGATGTGGGGCGGTCAGCGCCATCCCTTCGTCAGGGGAGTGGACGCATGTCTCGTCGGGACGTCGCGCCCCGGGATCGTGGAAGTGGCGTGACGTCATCTTACTGGAGCTCGTACGCGGTGGCAATGATTGCGTTGCTGTGGAGCGGGTCGGGTCGGCCCGCCGCCACATCGCCACTATGATCGAACAAAGGCTCGCCGGGAGTGGTTGACCTAATCCACCGCACCGCTGTCCCCCGCGGGCGATGCGCGGGTCGGGGAGCTCGTTCGAGGTGGAGAGTCGCCTCCGCCGAGCCCGCCCGGGGGAGCCTCGAGCCTTCGTCCGGGGGTGCCTTGGCGATGAGGAGGTTGCGGTATTTGTTCTGGCGGCCCCGTGAGAGCTCGTCCGACGGGGAGAGGTGCCTTGGGCCCGATGAGGTTTTCTCTCGAGAGGTTTAAGAACCGTGTTTGAGTTTGCTTTGATTTGGCGTCGTATTTAGGTCGTCCTAAATATCAAACTCCCACACATAGCTTGGACCAACGAATGGTGTCGAGATTACGACATGGCGGAGATAGCGGGGAAAGAAAACGACGACCGGCTGGCAAAGACTAACCCGGGGGATGTGAGGATCCATAGGTACGTATATCTATGCTAATCTCAACCAAACTTAGCCCAACATATTATGTATTGGTACGTAGATGTGATGCTAACGTATATATCCCTTTTGTATAGATATTCACCCCCGCGGCCAGGATCATTGTTCGGCACAGACTGCCCAAACTATTTTGATTATGGCACGTTCATGTTGCCCAAGGGCGTACTCCTAGATGAGGAGGAGTGGAGACTCAGCTTCACTTTCAAGATGGCCAAAGAGCTCTTTCACTTGGACGATGATGACATACTACCCATAAGCTTCGCGGAAATGTGGCGGTTGCTACGACGCAAGGAACTTGACATCTCCATTGTCACACTCTATGCCCTGTGAGTTTACTTATGCATTGCCCGCTCGCACACCACCAATTGTATCACTTCTATATAATGACTCGACACATGTGCTTTACAGGATGCAAGCACATGTATCCCGCTTGGCGGAAGACAACATGGTGTACCTATGTCCAGCTGCTATAAGCAACACGGAACTTCTGGGCTGTTGGATAAACAACGATCACCCCGAACTTGTGAATTTGGAAGCCGAGATAAAATGAAATACGTGATGGACCGTAATCAAAGAGAACGTTACAAGGATAGCAAAGTACATCTCGCAAGGGCATGAAGAAGGTCGTCAAAAAATGGGACTCTCTTTGCGCCTATCAATTCAAGTAAGTCAAAGGGCTATTAGGTTAATTATTCAATACTTTTATTTTTCTAACACCTGAAATCTATGTCTAATCGAATGTAATGGTGTAGCTTGGATGGTGTATTTACAACAACAATGTCGCCCCACTAGGTTACTTGGATAATCAAGCCTCAGGATGGAGTTGCCGGAAGGTTGGACTCCTTGGAAGACACCCCTCTAGGACTCTATATACATTTTGAACGGGCCCCGCAATTGTAAGTCAAGACATCACTTGTATTCGCTCATACACACAAGGTACATATTAAGTTTAGCATACACAATTGTTGACACTCTGATTTCATACGAGCTTACAAGGAGTACTTCGCCGATCCCGATCGCTACGATCGAGAACCAAAGAACGGAAAAGGGACCATCCGAATGAATTGAAGATCCGGCGAGAGTTCCCTGTATGTAGCATTACCGCGGTCCGCTTGTCCATATTGAATGCTCTCCAAATTGTCTCGACGATTTTGTGGCACATATATCATGCATGCAAAGGCGCTAAGCGTGAAGCAGATCACCGATGTGTGGTTTCTACGCTTGTGCGGCCCTCAAGGCTTGTGACGCCGTATCGTTGTACCGGAATGAGCCGAGGAAGAGAGCCGCAAATAAATGGTGGTGGAAAGACGCCGACCGGGACCCAAAGTTCAAGAAAATTGTCTGCGAGATCCGTAGGGCCTTCACAAGCGACATTATGCTACTTGGAGGTAACTTCTTCGATGAGGAGAGCCCGTATGCTTTAGACGGCGACTTATGGCAACTACGCGACCGAAGGAATAAGTTGAACATAGTCGACTATTCGTGGGGTGACCCTTTTGTAGATGTTGACACTCGAGGTCTGTGTTTGTGATGGCAACTACATATTTGTAACTTAAACTTTAGAGTCATGATCTCGAGGTGTGTTTGTAACTTGTGTTAAAAACTCATATGATGTGATGTCGTCGGCGAACCTCTTGAACTATAATCTCAATGTTTGATCGAAACATATGCGATTTGAATGTACAAATGTGATGCATGTTCAAGTTTTGTCTAAATTCTCTTATTTTTATTATTGTATTCTATGGCGCTCCATCATTTATAATTTTATAATATTTTTTTTTTTATTTAATTTTTTTATTATTCTTGAAATTATTAACCGCTGTGGTTATTTAAGAAAACCGCAACGCGGTTAATAGAATTAACCATTGCGGTTATTTAACGACAACCGCATCGGTTAATACCATTAACCGCTAGGTTTTCGTTTAAATAACCGCAACGGTTAATGTCCATTAACCGTGACGGTTATTTAACGAAAACCGCCACGGTTAATGGGTATTAACTATTGCGGTTTTTATAACCGCAACGGTTAACCGCCCGATTAACCCAGAATCTTTATGTTCGTTGCGGTTATAATAACCGCCACGGAAAATAAAAACCGCCACGGAAAATAAATCCTATAGTAGTGGTTCACACAAGCCCAAGCTGAGCCCTCCTGGGCCCAACACCCATAACACTCCCCCCTTTTGTGGCAGCTGGCCTCCTACTGGCTACGCTAAATTATTTGAAACTCTCCAAGATCAATGTCGACGACGAGGTGCCAACGCGAATCTCCAAGACCTCCCAGAGTCCACGTCCTCCTGCACCTTTTCTGTAGGTGTAGTGTAGTGCTGCCAGGCGTTTACATACCTCGTCGACATATGAGCAAGGGTACGTAAGGGGCCGGCAGCAAAAGCTATCGGAATGGATGGAAACCAAAGCAAGCCGATATGGATCTTTGGGGATAAGGATAACCATTGCAAGACAAGCAAGGGCAGCAGAAGCCATGCGAATGGATGGAAACAAAAGGAGCTGATATCCTTATCATTTGGGGGATAACCATTGATTGGAAGTGGCCTTCTTCGTATATAGATAGGAATCCTAGCCACCTAAGGAAAGGCCCCATCAAGGGTGCGTTCACTTCCCATCTACCAACCCCAAAAGCCGTGCTACGTCCCCGGTCACATCAAATCTTTTAACGCATTTACGGCGTATTAAACGTAAGTAAATCAAAAACTAATTGTACGCTTTGGTCGAAAAGTGCGAGACGAATCTTTTAAGCCTAGTTAGTCCATGATTGGACAATAATTACCAAATACAAACAAAAATGTTACAAGAGTCGAACCCAATATATTTCACTTAACCGAACACCCCTCGGGTCCAAGTTCTTTTGTTAGGATGTTTGCACAAGATTCTTTTTTTTTTTTTTCTTTATTGTTTAGTTAAATAGCAACACTCTGCCATCCTATTTGTTTGAATATTTTTGAATCTATTATGAAATGCTCATCTTGTAATTGCATACATCTTATTTATATTATGAGGATCTTTTGTCAAAAAAAGACTAAATATTAGTATAAGTGAAACAAAAATTTATTGTGCCACAAGAATTACATCATCTTATCGTATGTCCCAAGAACTCATTATTTTACATCAACAGATACCTCACTTCACTGCACTCAAAGGAACTTTCCCACTTAATGGTACCTTCTTTCAAGAAAA
Source organism: Hyparrhenia diplandra (assembly GCA_015847255.1). NCBI lineage: Eukaryota > Viridiplantae > Streptophyta > Magnoliopsida > Poales > Poaceae > Hyparrhenia > Hyparrhenia diplandra. The sequence continues at coordinate 214,190 of JADLZK010011416.1, read as the reverse complement.
TGAGGTACTTATTTATATTCATGCCATGCTCCATGCCCACAGTATAGTGATTAAAAAATATCATGATTTTTTGTAGGTTTTTGCTGGTCATTCATCTACCCACACCCAATAGAAATAAGCTCCATAGATGGCTATGACACAAGTACCGTGTATTTTGGTTCTCGAGTAGGTTTAATTGCACGAGGTATGATAAATAGCTCTTTTTTTGCGATAAAAAGTGATGAATAGCTTCTTCCATATACTAAGTGCACCATTTAATTATCATTTGTTCAGATGAAAGAGGACAAAAGGATGGAATGACCTTGAAATGAAGGTACATTGTTATAACCACCCATGTTAATTTGATTAAATAGTTTTCAAAATATATTTGGGGGTATATAATTATTAAACAATCTTTGATTTAAATGTTGTTACTTTTATTTCCGGTTTGCATTATTAACTCTACGATGAAACTTGGCACTCACTTGGGCACTCACTGAATGATTTTAAATGCTAATTTCCAGTTTGCATTATTACCTCTTAGTCATTCGATCACTCATGTTATTACGATTGTCTGAATTACCACTTAGAGAGGTTGAAGACATTTTGTGTTTGTGACCGTATATATGCAGGATACATTTGTGTAAGAGAATTTGACCGTGTGACAAGGCTTCCCCATAAGCTATGTGACCAACTTCTTCCTACCAATGTGAAGAAAGGCAGCAGCGAAGAAAATCAATTTTGTAAAATGAACGCAAAGAAGAATTTGTCGTCTATGCAGAAAGGAACTGCCAAGAAGAAACCGAAGCATGCTTTCAACACAAAAAGGAAAGAAAAGCTCATTCATTCTGATGCATCCATATAGTTTTTATTTTAGCTTGTCTCATTTGCCCTGGATGACCTAAAACATGTGGGACTTGACCTACTGGATGACCTACTTGACCTAAAATTACTACTCGTCTTTTGTTAAGTTTATTTATTGACAACTTGCTGAAGATTTACCCCATTTGTGCAGCTTCGTCCTATCATCAGTTCAGCCCAATGCGCGTGAGCCTGACGCTTAAAATGATCTCGGGTGACAAATCTTTTTGTTTAGCTAAGCGGGGCTGGAAAACCGAATTCCTCTTGTCGTAACAAAAAAACAAATTAAAAGAAATATATATAGAGAATGTATCCTGTTGCACACTAATTTTATGTGCAAACGTGCACATAACGTGCACATTAGTCATCTGGAGGCTTTTTCTCATCTGATGCCCAAGGAACGAGGACCCGAAATTAAAACGATAGGAAGTGGAATGGCTCCTCCGCCATAACCACTGCCCACGTCACCTGAAATTTAACCTTCCATCGGATTACCATTTAATGGCTTGGATTTTACAAATCAGCTTTTACCCACGCTAGCTTCTGATTCGAATCAGCTAACTTTGGCTTCTGGTCCGAAGCGAATCAGCACAATATAACCTCAACTTCCCTCCACTTCCGTGGTCCAGATACTTCTCTACCCTCAGATCCCGTAAAAAAAAAAACGCCCCCACGTTCGCTCCCCTCTCTCCGCCCGACACCTGCGGGGGCGAGGACGCCGGAGCCGTGCAGGAGCGCCGCGCCATCGCCACCCACCTCCTCTGCCTCTCATCCACCACCTCCGGTCCTCCACCACCGCCTCCTCCTCCTCCTCCTCTCTCCCCTTCCCTCCCAATCTCTTTCCCTCCCGAGCTGGCGGCGGCTACGAGGCGGCGGCACCCCCTATGGCTAGCGCGTTGGTGCGCCGGCGTGAGGCCTGGAGGCCCCCTCCCTTTCCCACTTCTGCGCCTGCGGGGCTCCTCAACGCCTTCGCCCTTCCCTACGCCTAATACTGTGCTGCAGAAACCCTAGCTGCCTGTTTTCGAGCAGGTGGGTATTGATCTGTTCGTTTTGTTCATTTAATACGATGGCTTCGAGTTGGTCTGTGTTGAAGCATTAATTTTGTTGATGTTGATTCAATTCAATTGTCGATCCATACAGTTAGTTCAGTGTTTTGCCTATGAGTTTAGGTTCCATAAGTACTAATCCTATTTTTTTAACGTCTAATTCTCTGCTTTTCTTGAAAGCAAACAGTAGTGCAAAAAAAGCCTGAAACAGAAGGAATAGGTGCATATCTGTGCATCTTTATATTATAGAGCGAATACACAACTGTTTCTATGGGTAAGCATTTTATAACTCAACTCAATTTCGAATTCGAATGGGCGTCAATTAAAATGTGAAGCGCCCCTATGTACGTCAATAATTCAGATTTATCAAAACCAAAGAGCCATTCTTAGTTCTTAATTTTTTTTTTTTCCCATGCTTAATTACTTCATATCAGACCTACATAGTAACTTAGTGAATACACCTGCCCCACAAATACTTCAATTGTATAGTCAGATGTATTCTATCTTTCATGGATGACCGATGATCAGTGATAGCTACACATATATATGATGCCTTGCAATGTTCCCATCAAAAAATATTTAGTGCATTTATTCCTTTGCTGCATACAAAGAAAGCGGTACAGCGAAACAAACATCAAGGTGGCTGGTCAACTTACTTTGGGTTTTTTCTCCCTTGTTTTTTTAATCAAAGCACTTTCGCTGCTTATTGTAGGTTAAGCAGACCTTAAAATGTATTGTTTCATACAAGTTTCTGGAATGTGGGTGAAGTCATTTGATCGCTGAATTTAATCATCGATTCTTCTGTTTATCAAGATTTACCAATGCTTTGACCCGAGCTTTCTTTCATACAAGTTTCTAAAGTGCAGGTGAAGGGATTAGACCATTGAATTTAGGTATTGATTCTTTTGTTTCTATAGATTGCAGTGGAGGATTCAAAACGAAATTGATAGTGTGCTGGAGGTGAGTCATCTTGTGTATTGCAGCAAATATGCTCTCTACTATTTACCTATTTCATTATTTATCGTCACATTATTTCCTTCTAGGATCATAGCTGATGTTTTCCACTGCACAACTGTGATCACTGCAGATCACCTGACAACATTTTCTTACCAAGAGCTATACCATCTTATCTGATATTTTCCAGCCACAACGTAGTTTCAGGTACCTCCCTGTTCATTCAAGGCATCTTTGTGACGTAGTTAGTTTTTATGTCGTATCACTGGAACTCATCTAATTAGACGCTTCAGACCACTTGATTCACGAGCTAACGATCGCCTGTTTTTTCTTACAAGAGATGGCGATAATACAGTTATTAGTCATCACCTGAAGACATGTTTCTTTTATTGATGCTATTAGACAAATTCTTTATGAATAAATGCATCATCACTTTGCTATTTAGTTGGTGAGTGGAGGGATTGGAAAACAAAGAGATGCTTTATTAGCTCCAATCAGAATACCCCTTTTTCTCATTACACTGGACCACTGCATTGTTATGCTTTTTGTGCAAGATAACACCATTGTGCCACTGCCTGAAGTAGCATCTTTTTCCTGTTTCCATTGTACGTAATGATGTCTCATGTATTGTGGTAATATTGTTATGTTTCATAAGATAAAAACATAACCAATAGCGATGGTATTTCATTCCAATTTTGAACTCTTATTTTTATTTCCCAGCAAATTGCTTTGTACGCTCTGTTGTTCCTTTTAGATTTGACATTGCTTTGTTTTAATCCATAGTGAACTTCATTTATTTATGCAGTATTGTTCTACCGCGTTCAGGTCAGCCGAGCCTGCTTATCTTGCACATACCAGGACCTATTTTCTGTTGCTAGCACCAGTTGTTGCTGTACATTGGGTACTGAGGTTAGAAAGTCTTTTCCCTTTCTCCTTTCCATTCCTTTACAAGATACCAATATGTGTGAGCTTTTAGATTATGTCATTTAATCATGTCTTCCAACTCTATTCTTTTTGGATTGCCCTCCAAACTAAATATTGTTGCTGGCTTAAATTTTCGGTATCTAAATATTACTTTGAATATGGTCAACTATGCAGTTGTCTATTCAGTTCAGGCTGCTTTTTTATACTGAATCTACGGTCTACCTATCAGCATGTCTCTCCTTTGAGTCATTATTGCCTTCTATTACACCTTTATTATTCAATGATTCAGACTTCATGTACCTGAAAGTTCTAATTGGCACCAACACACATCACAAATTTTGATTTGTATTTCAATTGCCCTTCTGTTAAGGTTCTAAATGTTGTAAGGTCAGTTCACCTATGCTCATACCTGATATGCTTCTGTGCAGCTTTTGTTTCGTTAAAGTTAGTTCATGCTAGCTTCAGTCATGCTCAAATTTAAAATTGCTGGTTCATAGTCAAATCAGAGGCAAGAAATGAAACTTTACAGTTGGGAGCACAACACAATAATTGACCCATATGGAATTTTAGGATCTCTTGGCGTATATCATTTCCTAATAATGGCATGTTGCCCCTCAAGTTTTCAATATCCAAGATGATAATTGATTTCGAAAAAGTCTCTTCCTCTGAAGGTTGTTTTACTAAATATCATTATAGCATGTTCTATTTATTACTTTACCAGTGACCATGTAGTTCTTATTGCTTATTGCCTGTTCAACCTATTTGTTATTCTTCGGTTTCTTCTCTTTCATTCAACGAGGTTCAAAATTATTTGGTTTTATTGGGGCTGCTGCTATGCTAACATAGCTTTTTGGTTCATTGTTTCCTGCAGTTATGGCTTCACTGGGCTAACTTTCTGCAGTTTACATCTTTTTTGTTTTTACATGAGCTCTAGGGTCGTTGGTCTTCTTCCAAGATGATCATAAAGATCCGGCGCTTTTATTGCCTGGTAATCCTTCTCTATTTACTTTTGTATACCATTGAACAGAAAAAAAGGTCGACTTAAATAACTATATTTCAGCTTGAGTTACTAAGGACTATTGCCTTTGTTCAGACCTCAGTTACTTTGCCTTGGTTGTTTTTAGGTACCCTGCTAACCCATATGCATGGTTAATTAAAAATTGATAAGGGACCATTTGTAGTTCATGAGAGGAGCTAAGTTCGTTTCAAATGTTAGGTAGTTATTTTTAATCTTCGATTGTAGTTCTACCACTATCAAAATTTGGAGCGGGCAAAATAGGTATTTTGGCTAACTCAGTTTGACATTTAACACAGGCTGTGCAAATAACGATAGAGAAAAACAAAAGAGAAATAGTTTTAAGAAATGCATCTGCATATTGTTCAAATGAAAGGCACACTATTTGGATATCAACAAAGGCTTGAGTTCACTAAAGCAAATATTAGGCATAATGTGATGGAAAGAGCTTTTAGAGTGCCTGATCACAAACGCCGCTTGTCAGATATGAGTATGCTGTTCACATTAAGGTAGATCTTTTGATTGCGCAGTAATTCCATGGAATAAGTGTCTTTCAAATGTCTGTGTTTCTTTTTATCGCAAAACGTATAATACCACAACAAAATTGTTTTCATCCTATTCTTAAATCTTAATATTTTTATTTTGGTTACAAATGCATTTTATTTTCCTTGAATAATACCTAATAAGAAGTTAAGGTCTAAAGATAATTTTTGAACACAGTATTCTCTCTCGGTAGCTACTGTAATGTTGCTGCAAGATAGGACTGCTATCTACCAGCTCTTTGCTTGTCAAATAATTTTTTACATATGCTTTGTGCTTCGACAACTGTTTCATTAAATTCTTTTGCTCCATGTTTATTTACACATTGTTATCTATAACAGCCAATATTTGGGTGGGGTACGGGCATGACTTTGGGTTACATGTCATTCCTAACTAGAATGGAATTTTTATTATTTATGTTCCTTTCAGGTTTGCACATGTGGTAGCTATATTCTCTCATTAAATCTGACAGTTCTCGTAGCATGATAATAATGTTTGTTCCAGCAAGCCCTCATCTGAAAATAATTTTGGTATACACTTATGTTTAGGTTGTTGAGGTCTGCACTTCCAACACTGGGAATCATGGCCATGCCAAGTGCTTTTTTTTTTGAAGTGTTCCATGCCAAGTGCCACTTTTTTTGCATTGATGTTTTCACCAGAAGAAGCTTCAGGATATTATTCCCTCTTCTCACAACTGTGATATAGGTACTGTTATCACTCCTTTCATTGCTTATTCAGTTACAAGTGCACAGATTTCTGAAGATTTTATGTGCATTTGCTTCCATTCCAACATGGCCTTCGGGTTTATAACAATATAGATGAGGTCATTTTACAGGTCACTAGGTCACCATTTTAACTGACAGTGGTGACACTAATGGCCTCGGGCTCCCCACTGATCAAGCTCTGCAAGCCTAGGTCAGCTAGTGGCACAAGCATTTTGCCTCTACCCCTTATGTTCCAAATCTCTAACACTTAACTTCACGTCAGCAGATTAAGAGTGGATATGAAGATGGAAAAAACATCCTCCTATCTGTGATGTCTTCCTATGGGTGTGGAAGAGAGCTGTGCTGTCAAGGAGATTGGGGGCATGAACTAAAGCTGCTGCTTTGCTCCAACTATTTGTCAACAACACCTGTTGTCTTTGTGATTAAAGTTGAGAGGCTGAGTTGACAGTTTGAGATATATACATAGGCATTCAAGTTATCTATACCTACAAATTTCTTATGTGCATGTGAATTATCTCTTCTATGTACATGCTAAAACCATGATCTCCAGCTTCCAAAATTTGTGCCTGCACAGGCACGCGAATTTCATGCCTAAAATTGTTGGCCTTGGTTTTCCTATAATACTGACTTCTGCATACAACTTCCCTCCTTGCACCAGAGAAGTTATGGTCCTATCATGAACATGCATCGATATTCTTATAATAATTTTAGATTGATTGATATATATTTATAAGTTCTAATATTGTGACAATGGACAAAATCAATCCTTGGGGTTTCGACAAGCACAATTGATGGTAGTGTTAATTTGGAAGAGAGGTGGGGACACAGTCACAGGTAACATGCTAGCCTGAGCCTTTGATATTGGTAATCCTGTTCAGTACGGTTGTTATTGAGACCTCCCAAATTTTTATTTCACATCAGCACATCCAAATAGTAAATTCCTTACCTGCTTAATGCATCACATTTTGCCTCCAACGATCCAACCACACAATTTATGGAAAAACCTGGTTTATTGTTGAATGAAGCACAAGCTGCACAACACTATTTGTAGATGGGTAAACACTAGAAGAACAATTTTTTTCCCGACCTTTTGTGCCACTCCTTTTTGCTGCTTGATGACTATCGCAGATAGCAGAGTTTAATGATTTTAACAGCAGTCTTATTGTCTTTATTCTGAGCACTGGTGATATGCTACGGCAACTGAGCAGTTGGAGAAACAGTATCTGGCCTGATGGATCTCCTTCATTGGTTCACAAATAATTTTATTGCCAATCTATTTCTAAGGTATGGATGCTTGCTTCTTCGTATCTATGTCCATGAAAAACTTTTGTACCTTCAGCTGCGATTCAATGAAATTGGTTGCATGTGTGCTCCTGGACACAACCTGTTATCAAACAATGAACAGAACATGAATAATTAAACTGCCACAATCTTTCCTGCTCTGCTCCCTCATTTTTACACTGAACAAAAAGCTATCCTGCAATTTATTTTTACACAGAACAAAAAGCTATCCTGCAATTTCTCCGTATACGGATCTATTTTCCATGTTTAGTAGTGATGTATAAAATGTATTTGTCCGGTTAGAAAGCCACTGCATAACATGAACGCCAACCTTAAGGCTGCTGCTGTTATGGACCTGGATTCAATTCAAAGAGTAAGTCATGATCTATAGTTTACCTCAGATGATGGAAACTGCATTTGATTACTGAAAGCAGCTACCATTCCATTGAGTCCCATCACTATGATTTATGCCTATTTTGGGGAACTAATGATTTTTCCTTCAAATTTGTAGAATGTCTGACATGCACGGAGGCTACTGAACGTCTGGAGAAACTTCTTTCCTGCTGGTATTGTTCAGTCAGGAAGACCAAATGGAGAAGAGTTATTGGACCTCACAAGCTTCAATGAATTGTTGAAGACAGACACAGCCTCTCTACATGTTGGACCTGGAATCAAGAAGCTCTAGGATATGGCAATTTTAGCACAATGACAGTTAGGATTGGGCTGCAGCACCTGCTTTTTGGAGACAACTACTAAACTTTCAGCCTTAGAAATGCCAAGCTGCTCGGACATGTACAAATGTCGTAATAATAATATATAACAATAATATATAACAACTCTGTGTAATATATAGGGTAGCAACAATTTGGTAAAAACAGTTTGGAAACCTATGTAATATATAACAAACAACCCAGTATGGTAGCAACAGTTTGAAAACCTGTGTAATATATATTATGGTAGCAACAGTTTAGAAACCTATGTAATATATATCAGCTCTTTCTAATATATGATCAATTAGTCTTATATCAACTCTTTGTAACATATGATAAGTTTGTCTGTGGGTTACACACATATACTGAACTTTTTTTTGACCAACACAAAAACATTCAGTTGAGCACAGGTTTCAGGTTTTAGTCCGTGCATCTTCTCAGAATTTTTTAGCACAAAAACATTCAGTTTACAACCCGAAGGGGCGCGCGGAGGCGCGCGCCAATCCACTAGTTTTTATAAATACGCGCCCGCACTCGCGCTCGCGTGGCTTTTTGCGTAAACCTCCCGGCGCGGCCGGCCTGACTTGGCTCTCGTTCTCCTCCACCCGCGCCCCGCACCAACCGAAGGGTACGCGAGCCCCGCTGATTTCCGCACTGCCGCCGACTGCCCGCCGGCTAGGGTTTCAGTCCGGCCGCCGGCGCGGCTCCTCCGACCACCGGCTCGGCTCATCGGGCACCCGGCGCGCGGCTCCTCCGGCACCCGGCGCGTCTCCTCCGACCGCGCGGGCTGCTCGCCAGAAATCGAGTCCACCGTGGGATGGCGAATAGTCGCCACCGCGTCAAGGTGCTCCTCCCCACGGCCCGCCAGGTTCTGGAGTCTACGACGCCGGTGGCGAGAGCGCCAAGAGGATCGATCCAAGCAGTGGCTTCTCAATGTCTCTGTTTCTGAATGTTCAGTACCTTCTGAATGTTGTTGTTCGACCATGTTCAGTAGCTTCTAAATGGCTCTGTTTCTGAATGGGTTTGGTCATGAATAGATTTAGTTTCTGTACATACTTCTGTGTATTGGAACATATCGACCATGAGAATGAATAGAATCTTTTTGTGCTACTGGTGATATTATGCATTTGTGCCTGTTTCAGCATGCCTGATCTTTCCTTCGAATTCAGCATGCCTGATGCATGGTCGAATTCAGCATGCCCACCTGAATGCATGCCTGATTCAGCCCGGCATGAATGGTGATGTTTTCATGTGTTAAAGCTATCTGAGTCCTTTCTCCATACTAGTGGAAATAATGCGAGTGAAATCTTTACTCTTTATCTTTACTACCTATAAAGAATGGAAAGGGGACAATTTATCGTGCGACAATTTTTCTGTCTGCTCCCCTCACCCCCGTGCGATCTCCTGCCTCCGTGAAAAAAAAATCTCCCCAGAAGGAAACCATCGCTCCTCCCCTCAATCCTCCCTCCTCCCCCTCCTCCCGTGATTCTCTCCCAATCTCTCGTGCGATCGCTCAGTCAGGCCCCCATGCAGAAGGAAACCATCCCTCTCCTCCCCTCCCCAACGTGCCCGTGCAACACAGGTAGCCCTAGCAGCGCGTTCGCATTGTGCCCGCCGCCGCTGGACTCGCAGGACGCCACAACGCCAGGACGCCGCCACCGCCTGGACGATGCCGGCCTAACCTGAAAGACAACAGAGACGATCTAAGGTCTAAGCCACAGACGCAGCCGCAACCGCCTTGGCTAATCAAGATCTAGGATCATCGACATTGCCATCCAAGGTCTGCCCTTTTCTATTTTAGTTCTTTTTGTTTCAAAAATATCTATCACCCGGTGGCCAACGGCCATCAGCAGGCTTCCGTTTGACCAGGCAACAAGTAGCGCCATGTGCAATTAGCATCGTTTGCCTCTGTGATGAATGGAGTGCTGATGAAGGGAGATGATCGTCAACCTTTTATGTGCTCACCATTTGATTTGTTTAGTTTTATTTTTATTTTATTTGCTTTGATCAGATATTGCAGGACCTTTGCCCTATATGTGATCAATTTGTTCAGTTTCAAGGTTTATTATTTCTTAAAGTTTACCTTGCATCTGAAATAGCAGCCACATCTGAAGTATATTTTAATTTTGGTCACAAACATACTAATAAAAGGTCTATAACCTGTCTCTGCCATGCTTATATTGTAGTTGCTGTCATCGTGGTTAACATTTTTAGATTCATGGCATCAATATTACAAGTAGTGCTAAGTTCTTAAAAAGATAAATATGTTATCATTTAAATCAGATCTGACACTCTAGAATATAATATTTTTTTTCAGTTTCTTTTTAGATTTTGTGCTTCTTTATCTGTTGAAATGTTATAGCTAGTCTCTACATAAAGAAGCAGGAATGGCTCCTGGTCTGTAATTTTTTTTCTACATCAGGAAGCCTCAAAGAAAATTGCGACAGCTACCTAATTGGTAACTAGAAAAGGTATTTCAGTCAATAGTTAGTCTACTCGACATTTGTTTATCAGCTTTTAAATTATGTCATTTAAAACAAGTCTGCCATCTCTATCCTTTTTTGAATTGCCCTCCCAACAAAATAAAACTAATAGCTTAAATGTTGGGTATCTATAATATTACTATGAATATGATCAGCTGTTGTCTTTTTTAGTTCAGGTTGCTTTTTGATATTGAATTTACCTTCTCATCTTTTAGATGACTCAAGACTTGATTTATTTTAGATTTCTTTGGTGGCCAACTGACAATAGAGATGAATCAGCACAATTCTGGTGGCCAACTGATAACAGAGATGGATCATTTTGCACAGTGAAATCATGGTCACTAGGTCACGTCCCTGTATCGTGACTAAATTAAAGGTGGATTGTCAGGCCTCTTCTTTGACAGTTGAAGGTGTTAGGGACAAGCATGATTTCTTTGTCGAGTAGCAAGAGCTATTGAACAAGAACTTGCTACTAACAACTGACAAGCATAGTGAGTGTCTTTTTGTCAGTTAGGTTAGTTACCTAGCACTTGATCGGTTACTTCTTTTAAATTATTTGTGAATTTCTACAGGGACACCTCTACAGATGAGGGGCCAAGAGTAAATTGTTTGGGAGCTTTGTCAAACTGAGGAGGACATGGATGCAAGGCTGTGTGTTCTTAATCTACAAAGCTCGAGGTTTTTAGATTTTGTGTTCTTAATCTACAAAGCTCGAGTTTACACACAAAGAATAAGACTGTTTCTAATTGGATTGCCAACAAATGATAAAGCTACAAAGAATTTTATTAGATTGTGAGCATATCTTCTTTCATATATGTACACCTGAATTGTTGGATTCTAGGCATTGATCCAATTATTATTATTGTATTTTCCTTGTGCAACATATCAGTTTGCTAGGTAGATTACCTGTAGAAAACATGTACTGATATTTTCCGAGGGCTACTGGATTTGCATGCGAAAAAGACAAACTTTTAGCCTGCTTTCCAATTTTTTGCTAGAATTCTTATCTTGCCGGAGTCTTTGCGTGCTAAATTTCATGAATCCAAGAAAAGGGCCCATGAAACCTCCAGGTCCTCAAGCATAATGTAGTCCTAAAAATTGGTCACAGGGTAATTCATTTCATTGAATAAAACTGAAACAAACTGAACTCCGAAGCTTGTTCCTTCCATGTAAAATGGAGATTACAAAGCAACTTTATTTGGGTGATAGTGAGGTGGGGGACTGATTTTATTAGCCAAGGCCCCATAGGTGGGATGATTGAGGATGCAGCAGCACCTTTGCCATATAATTTATTTAATTTTGTTTTGCTTCTTTTTCTACCTGTTTAATCAATCAATCAATGCCTCCATTCGCTAATCATTGTTCGGCAATTTAGTGTTGCGTAATTTAATAATCCAGCAGATCTAATATATAGGCAGAAATCAATGTAACCTACCTCATCCTTGACAAATTTGAGTGCTGCATAATTTAACAATCCTCCTCACAGCTAGGATTGAAGATCTCATTTATCCCGCCTGCTTTGGATTTAACTAAGGCTAACACATTGAAAAATCTGTTGTCAAAAAACAAACACACACATACACACATTGAAAAATCATCTGACAGCTTCAGAGTTTGCTTCAATAAACAAATCAAAGTCCATGCGTGAATGTCTTATAGTGGAACTGATATCGATTCTTCATAGTTTTAGACTTTTAAAAAAGCTTGCATAATTTCAGGTTTGTGTTTCACCACGTCAGCTACTCACAGTCCAAGGACAGCTCCTATCAGTCAGGTATCACTTCAAAGCCTATCACTACTACAAAAGCCTACTATGAGAGTGCACTGGTTTTTTTTGATTAGGGCGGCTCATAATTTGAGCCGCCCCTAATGTGTGCGAAAATCCTAGGCAGAAACAAACCGCCCCTACTGTTGACACATTAGGGGGGGCGGTTATATATCAACCACCCCTAATGTAAATTGATATCGTGGGGCGGTTATATATCAGCCACCCCTAATGTAATCTGAACCAGGGCGGTTATATATCAGTCGAGGTTTCTTGTAAATTGATATCAGGGCGGCGGTTATATATCGGCCACCCTAATGTAATCTGAACCAGGGGCGGTTATATATCAGTCAGGTTTCTTGATACACAGTTTCTTTTTTGATGAATGAGTTTGATACTGAATAAGATATGTTCATTGTGAAACCTAATTTTACAGAATCCTTTCAGAATCTTCTTTTATCAACACCTGGGTGACTACGTGATAGATATAGACTTGTGCATAAGTCTATATTATACGGTGTTAAATCTTTACAGTAGGTCTGATGCTATATTGACATTGGGTTCATTATCCTTGGTCTAAATTCTTGAATCTTAATGGTGTATTGTAATAGCTCTGATGCTAGATTTACATGTATGATGCTTGATTTCTGTGTCCAGACTTCTAAGTGCCTGTTTTTGCATAGGTCACCGTCAGCCTCTACATTGTTGACTTCCTAGAGAACCAAAAGGTGCTTCCTAATGCTGCATTTGATCTTATTAGTTTTTTTTTCAGCTCATGGGAAATAGAATATTAGTGGGAGCATGATCTTTTGATGCTACATTTGGTCAGCTTTGTATGTCGTCGGTTATATGTTAATTGAAATAGAGATGCCCAGTGTAAGGTTCTTTTTCTTTAATAACCATAGTGTAAGGTTCTTAGAAATGTTGAGGTTATCTCATATATGCCTAAACCTGTGTGAATACCATATCTCTTTTTTGATGGGAGTTGGGGATGTGGCATTGACGACGGTGTGGTGGGAAGAGTTGGTGCTTGTGGAGAGACGGTGGAGAGACCGGTGGAATTGCGGTGGAAGTGGTGTCAATGGGAGTGGTGGAGGATTTGAAAGAAGCCATAGTCTCTAATGCCAGGTTGATACGACTTAGACAGTGGAGGGAATAGGAGTGGGAGGCCAGGACTTTCTTATGATGGTATGGAGATGCGTCTATTTGCATATTTATTGGCGCATGAAATAAATGGATATTGAAGACATGCATCTTATAGTCGATGTAAAACATTATCTTAGTTGAATTGTGGAAAAGTCTTGTACAATAGACTTTACATCACAAAAAACTAAGTGTTTGAATTAAATGTCACTTATTTTATCATGCACGTGTGCAACATTTAGCTATCCCGTAGCAACACACGGGCGATATACTAGTAGTTTCAGTAATCGCAGAATATTCATTTTAGTTTTCTCTTTTTATTTCTCTCCATGTTATGGGTTCACAGAAAAGCAAATGGCAGCTCAGTGCTGAATTAGAGACCGGTTTATGCTTTCCATCAAATGCAGACAACTTGCCGTGGTGGGTTAGTGGGTATGCTGATGGGAGGTACACGATTTCACCAGGTATTGGGCCCACGCCCAAGGAAACGACGGCTTGAGACCCGCGTTGCAGAGGGCACAAGCACATGCAGTTTAATGCTGATGATAGTAAGTAATGGATTTGAACATACTCCTAAATAAGAAGGGATCCCAATCCCAAAGAAGAATAGCATAAGAAACGACAGACTAACTGAAAATAAAGCAGCTGAATTGCGTATTCGAGAAAAACATATTTGTGGATCTTCAAACAACCTGCTCGATGAAAGACCTTGAACAAAACAGGAGCAAATATAAGAGGCCGGAAGCAGAGAAGTTCTATGTCATAGAATCTAGAGAGTGATTAAACATTGCAGCGTCTGATATTACATCATGATTGAAAGGTCTGCTAACATTTCGTTGTACAAAAGAAAGCCCTACCAGTTCTGCCAGGCCACCCAACACCCCTCCTCCACTTTTGGGATAATAGCAAGTCTCCAGGAGCAGTGCCCCATAACATCATGGCATAGCCTTCAACAACTCTTCAAGATCCGCAATCCAAAGACCAGAACCAGTTACTTTCTAATGAAGTCAATTCATGAAGTAGGGCATCCTTCGAATGCGACATTTCTGGTATGGCACGGGCACGGATATCGCTGAATGATAATTGGAGCAGATGACAAAATTCTTTGTCAGTTTCGATCGATTTGTATCCTCTTTCATTTAACGTTGCCACAAGTTCATCTCCCATGATGTCAATCTCTGTTTTGAACTTCTTTAATAAACCTAATCTTGTTCTCAAGTATAGAGATACAACGAATCTTTTCTGCCATCAGAGACACCTATGTACAAGGAATTATGAAATTTTCAGATTATAAAAGTCCACAAATACAAGAGGGTAAAAGACGCTCATTTACCTTTCTTTTTCGTAATATGGAAGCCTCATGTCAAAGAATCGACGTATAACTGCACAATGAAAATGCAATTAAACATCATACTGAAAATGCAATTAAACATCATACAATGATGGAGCAAGTAACTGTATGTTATAACAGCACAACCAAAATGCAATTAAACATGATACAACGAAGGGTCAAATTAACTAGCACGTTATGTCAATTTGCAAGTATTCTCTCTTAACATGGCCCATGAACCATTTCATTTGTGCTTTACCGCAGCAACCCACACTCCAGCCTAGTTATGCTAATCTGTGCAGGCAAGTCAATCAATCATGCTAACTCTAGCAGTGAGTTTGTGGATATCATAGGTGCCAGCCAGTTTCCACTTGAGTAACTCACTCACTTTGATTGGATCTATTAACTCAGCATCTATTGCCAAAACTACCATGACTTGCGTGTGTGTAGAACAAGCTGGGTATCAAGCAGAATGAAATGAGAGGGCTCCGCTGGAGTGACATAAATACCAGTCAAAGGGTGGTGTAAAGTGCAACTACTGACATTACATGGTGCAATTGACAAAGCAAACAAGATACTTTATGAAATGAACCCAAAATATAACTTACTCATTTCTGCACTATCAAACTTCATCAAAACACCATAATGATCTATCAAATTCATGTTTCTTGTCGAGATTTGGCTAACCAATTTGAAAAAATTCAACAACCCTCCTTTCTTGGCTTCTATCAACTTCTCAGCATTCCAAAACTTGACCTTGTACTTAATATTTCTTCCTTCATGGTGCTCTTGAACACTCTGCATTAGTATAATATTAATTAGTATTTTTCCTAAAATATTTGCCCTAGGCCATGAACAATCATGAAAAAAAAAAAACATTCATTAGAGGACACAGTAAAAGAACTAGAGAATCTGCTTGCTTCCTTTCTCAATACCTGGACAGAGGAGTCAGGTCCAGTCTTTTTCACGAGTGATACAAGAAAATTTGTGTACTCCTTAATTGTTTGTGTTGGAGGTATATCTGTGATTTCAATTTCTATATCACTGATTTCATTTAGACGACCTGAAATTATGAACACTCCAGGTTCTGTAGAATCCTTCACTTCTCCCTGTTCAATCATAATCATAAAACTGTTCTATAAATATCAAAATAACAAGGCAGTCAGACATAGACGTTTTCATTGCTTACCATGAAGCCTACATAATGTGGTCTCATGGGTATCAACTCTGCTACATGCCCGCTTCTCAATAAAAGCAATAGATTCTGAATAATCACTTTGGGGTCAAACATGGGGACATTAGTGCTCCAACCCGTAGCTATCCCATCACAACCATAAACAATGCACATTGGGAGAACAGGAAGGAACCTGCAAAATACAAGTGGATAATTGAGCAAATACTTTGAACAGTGCAGTTTAGCACTAGTTTAAGCATAGTGTAATTCTGTGAAATTTATTCCTCCTTGGGCATTCAAGGCATTCCTATGGAAAGGTTGAAAAGAGGCAAAAGGCGGTCACTGCCCTCATTGCCCTCATTGCCTTCATTGCCGGCCTAAAGTGTGCTGCCCCCGGGCTCGGTATGGGAGGTCTATCTAAAAACTATGAGTATTGCCTTAAAAGCAAATCTGCCTATTGATGAGGGACATCAAATAGATGAATCATGAACATTCAAGTCCCTTCATGAATATTTGATACTAAGTGTTAGAAGAGAACTCTGATTTTACTACCAAGATCAAGAATTCGAATTGAGTTTTGACTCATGAAGGATTACTTAATTAAGAAGAATATGATGTCATGGCATATGTCATATATATATTGCTAGGTTGTCCATATATATATTGCTAGGTTGTCCATGACATAGGAGATAGGTTGTATGCTAGTTGTTATCTAGTAAGCTATTAGTTGTCATATTAGGTGTATATGAGTTGTGTAAGGGCACATAGCCTATAAATAGAGGCAATGTCCTCATGTATTGTAACTTACTAGTGTTCTGGGCGCGCCCCTGCGCGCGTGACGGAAGTACAGGTCAATCAAGGTGCGAATCGGCTGATCAGAATCAGATCCATTTCGTTACTCGGCTGAAATCCTTGCAATTTATAATAGGCTTACAGGTAGCAAAATCTACAAAATTATTGGCCTCGGTCTTTACTTGAGATGGTCAGCGGTGGATGGTATATAAAAATAAGAGAACCATTTAAATGTGTGAAACGTACATTTCAGTCACCAGAACGTCTAAATGACCACCTCCTTTGCTTTGGCGATGGAACTAAGCCATGCAGGAATGGCAACAAGCTATAGCGTGGTTACAGGAGTGCAGAACTAATAATGTTATTTAAGCAGCGGCTGCTCTTGAACTTCTCTTAAATTTCATGGCTGGTAATGGAGATTCCCGGTCAGATCAGACAAACTTCCAAGTTCCATCATGCCAGAAAAGGCAATTTTTCCCAAATCATAATTATTCTGAACTGCAAACTGGTCCAGCGATAGAAGAATAGTGCGCATGCCTCCGTTCCCCTAGAGCTGTTGAAGGTTTGTCCATACTAAAACCATGATTGCTCAGCGAGGTCACACCTAAACAGATGATCTTGACACTCCGGCTTTGCATCTTCAGAGACTTTCCAACAGTAGATAGTGTACCTTACGTGCCTGTACCAGATATAGAGATGCCGATGTTAGGAGAAGTGTCATAAAATATTTCAGGTCCTGTATATCAATCTATAGATAATAGCCTTTGTATATGATAAGCTAAGCCATGTTTTAGTGACCAGGCAAACCAATTTTACTGAACCAAAACACCTAGGAATGGACGGATCATTTGTTAGGGAAAAAAATGCTAATGACAGATCATATAAAAAAATTTGTAAAGGAGTGATTGCTTTTAGGTTATTAGGTATAGAGGAAACATGTCGGCCTGTCAGCCATATTAGATTGAATAGAGGAATTAAAAATAAACAACAAAATCGCAGGACCTCTATTGCAATAGGAGAGAACTGATTTATGAAACTTCACAAATAAATGGAAGTACCATTACCTCCGGGAGAGGCATTGCATTTGTGAAATACTGGACCAAGCTTGTTCAAACGATAAGTTCCACAGGCCTCCGTTCCTGTGTTTCCATAAATTAAACAAATACATGATTTGAAGCCCATCATCATTTTCTATGTGGAGAAAGGTTTATTATGAGATGGCACACCACAACATACTTCACATAGTAAAAGTCAGAGTAGAAAATTGGCATTAGTTTCTGTGGTGCCTCTGATCTCTACAACAACAACAACAACAACATAGCCTTTAGTCCCAAGCTAGTTGGGGTAGGCTAGAGATGAAACCCATATGAAACAAAGACAAAAGAACATAGAAAGGCACAAGACAAAAGGATAAAGATTAGGGTAGATAGAAAAGGAAACAAAGTCATGGTTCGGGCACGTTAATAGCTAGCCTCCAAGCGCCTCCTATCCAAAGCTAAATCCTTGGAGATATTCCACTCCTTAAGGTCTCGCTTAACCGCCTCGCCCCAAGTCAGGCCTAGGTCGGCCTCTACCTCTCTTTACATTATCTACCCGCCTAGAACTCCACTACGCACCGGCCGGGAGGCCTCCGTTGAACATGTCCAAACCATCTCAACCGATGTTGAATCAATTTCTCCTCGATAGGGGCCACCCCGACCCTATCCCGAATATCTTCATTCCGAACTCTATCCCTTCTAGTATGCCCGCAAAAACCAACGCAACATACGCATCTCGCCACACTTAGCCGTTGGACATGTCGCCTTTTGTAGGCCAACATTCAAGACCATACAAAGATCGCCGGCGAATCGCTGTCCTATAGAACTTCCCTTTAGCTTCGTGGGTACCCTCTTGTCACATAGGATGCCGTAAGCTTGACGCCACTTTAGCCAACCTCGCCGCGATTCTATGTCTAACATCTTCATCAATGTCGCCATCCTTCAGAGCATAGATCCTAAATACCGAAAAGTATCCTTCTTGACCACCACTTGTCCAACCACTTGTCCATCCAGGGTGACATCCCCATCCTCGTGCCTAGTCGGGCTAAAAAAGTCGCACATCATATACTCGGTCTTGGTCCTACTCAATCTGAACCCTTTCGACTCTAGCGTGTGCCTCCACGGCTCCAACTTCCTATTTACCCCTCGCTCTACTCTCATCCACTAGCACCACATCATCGGCCAAAGAGCATACACCAAGGGATATCACCCCAGATATCCCTTTGTAACCTCATCCATCACCGTAGTAAATAAATAAGGGCTCAAAGGTCTGACCCTTGATGTAGTCCTATGTTAATTGGAAAGTCACCGTATCGCCATCACATGTCCAACACATGTCGTCGCATCTTTGTACATATCCTTGATGAGGGTAATGTACTTAGTTGGGACTTTGTGTTTTTCTAAGGCCCACCACATGACGCTTTCGGTACTTTGTCATACGCCTTCTCGAGGTCAATAAAGACCATGTGCAAGTCCTTCTTCTGCTCCCTAAATCTCTCCATCAACTGTCCGTACTAAGAAAAATCGCCTCCATGGTCGACCTCTCGGCATGAACCCAAATTGGTTTTGGGTCACACTTGTCACCTTAGTAGGCGATGCTCGATAACCCTCTCCCACAGCTTCATCGTATGGCTCATCGGCTTAATCCCCCTGTTAGTTAGTACAACTTTGAACATCTCCCTTATTCTTGAAGATTGGTACTAATATACTTCGCCTCCATTCTTTAGGCATCTTGTTTGACCGAAAAATTAGGTTAAAAAGCTTAGTCACCATACTACCGCTCTCGCCCCCGCACATCTCCACACCTCAATGGGGATGCCATCGTGGCCCATCGCTTTACCTCCCTTCATCCTCTTCAAAGCCTCTCTCGATCTCTCGCCTCCCCGAATTCTCCTCACAAAGCGTCTACAAGTATCGTCAAATGAGTCGCCCAACTCAAAGGTAGGACTATCATTCTCCCCATTGAACAGCTTGTCGAAGTACTCTCGCCATCCGCCCTTGATCTCCTCGTCCTTCGCCAGCTAGCCGATCCGTCCCATCCTTGATGCATTTGATTTGGTTTATGTCCCTTGTCTTCCTCTCTCACGTATCCTAGCGATCCTATAAATGTCCTTCTCCCCTTCCTTCGTGCCTAGCCGTTGGTAAAGATCATCAAAAGCCCCGACCCTTTGCTACACTCTCACAGCTTGCTTTGCAGCCCTCTTCGCTATCCTATAGCCCTCGATGTTGGTTGCACTCTTGTCGAGATGGAGGCGCTTGAAGCACTCCTTCTTCTCCTTAATAGCCTTTTTGTACCTGTCGTTCCACCACCAGTGTCCTTCGCTTCCTTCTTGCCTCCCCTACTCACACCCAACACTTCCGAGGCCACCTTCCGTACACATGTTGCCATCTTCACCCACATGTCGCCCGATCTTCTCCTTCTTCCCAAGGCCCCTCGCCTAGCATCCTCTCCTTAAACGATTGTGCCGCTTCCCCTCTAAGCTTCCACCACTTCGTCCTCGTAATCTTGACACGTTTGTCCCGGTGGGCACGCGACCAAAACGAAAGTCCGCCACTACAAGCTTGTGTTGAGGGACCGCACACTCCCCGTATCACCTTACAATCTAGGCAAGCAGTCCTATCCTCCCTTCTTGCAAGGATAAAGTCGATCCGCTCGAGTGTTGTCCACTACGGAAGGTCACTAAATGGGATTCCCTCTTTCTAAAGAGGGTATTCGCTAACAACAAGTCATAGGCCAAAGCAAAATTCAAAACATCCTCCCCTTCGCTCCTACTACCGCATTCGAAACCCCCCGTGTACTCGCTCAAACCCTACATTTGTTGCACCCACATGGCCATTGAGGTCTCCTCCTATGAAGAGTTTCTCACCGATAGGCACGCATTAACCATGCTATCTAGGTCCTCCCAAAACCGACTCTTAGCGCCTCTCACTAAGACCTACCCGAGGGGCATAGGCACCGATCACATTCAAGACCGAAGTCTCCAACGACCAATCGAACTAGGATAATCCGATCACCTTGCCTCCTAACATCCACTACTCCATCCTTAAGGCTCCTATCTATCGGGATACCTACACCATTCCTACCCGATGTTGTCCCCGTGTACCAAAGCTTGAAGCCGTGCCCTCCACCTCTTTAAGCCTTCTTGGCCCTTCCATTTGGTCTCCTGAACGCATAGAATATTTACACGCCTCCTAGTTGCCGCATCGACTAGCTCTCTCAACTTACCTTAGGGACCCTACGTTCCAGCTACCTAGACGAATCCTAGTTGGCTCGGCTAGCTTCCTTACCCTTCGCACCCGTCGAGGAAAGTGCAAAGACCCTTGCTCATTTTTCACTACACCCGGGCGCAGATGTAGCGCGCCACTAAGGTTGCGGCGACCCGACCCTTGCTCACTGTTCATCGCATGCGGATCCGCGATACGACGCGCCACTAAGGGGATGGCGGGCGTGCCTCTCGATCTCTAGCGCCGCTAATGAAGTTTCCAACTTCGATCGACTCAAAAGCGCTCACCGGGGGACAATAGCCTCTAGCTTTGTTGCCGCCATGCGTGCTTGAACGCTTGTTGATGAAGATGTTTGCCATAATATCTTGGCCCGACCATATGCTTCAAAGGCCTATGTATAAGAGAACAATGGCTATGATATGTTAGTAATATAAAAACAAAGAAAGCTAACACTCAATTCTTTTGTTGATTTCTGACCTATAATTCTATAAATTAAGCAATAAATAGAAATATATCGAGGTACAAACCAAGAATCTGATTTGAAGCATACAATTTATTCAATTTAGTTTGTTTCACAAAAATAGCATTCAACATGGATTCGAAAAAATAATCATATGCTGAATTTTTTTTTTTTTGCCAACATTTTTCTCATGTCTGCGAGAATAATCTGAAAAAGAAAAATTAAATAGCATGGCTAAGGTAGAGTTTTGATACACCGTAAAAAAAGGTTGAACAAAAGAGATTTGATACGCCACAATCAAACCCCTTGTACCGTAAACAAAAGTGCACCGGACTACATGTGAATAACTTTAACTATATATTGGAAAGCAAATGTCATTCATAAATCATCATTCACATGGCAACCGACGTAAACATTTCCAAATGCTTTTTTTGGGTTGGAAGATTAACTAACTCCATAATCGTTCATTGGTTTACTCAAACCCGAAAATAGCCTAACATTCAGTTTCAAAAAGTTGTTGTGTTGATCCATGGAACTCGAAAGCAACCGGTACCCTCAACATGGGACAACATATAGTAGTTGCACAAGAAGAGCCGCTTTTGCTCGTGCGTGGATTGGCATTCTTTTTGGTCAAGATATATGTATAGTAACTCAAATCGATTTCATCATTAAATATCCAATTAGTATAAAAGTATGGTAAGATGGGTAGATGGACAAATATGTTGAATTACCGTATCAGGGACTAATCACGCATTCCTAGATGTTCCCTGAGAATGCTTACAAAAATTGAATAAACCCAAGCCATGGCCTCGAGTTTACCCTCGATCCTCCATCCGTCATCGATTGTTCAAAAATCCCAATGGCTTCATCCGCATTGCCCTTGGCCGGTCCTGCTTTGAATGATCAGAAGAAAACGCAACTCAAAACATGCGCCATCATGAGGTCAGGGTAATAAACTCATTTATCAAGACAGACTCAAAAACCATCATAGGCCAAGCATCCCGTACTAATATATAAGTTTAGTACACCATACTTGTAGAATGGAAGCTTGACATATTTCATTTGTCGATAGCATGAATCTAACAATATAAATTGAGCATTTTTCTAGCATAACCGGGCAGGTCTCGCCTTTTCGAGCATTACTCTCTAATGACATTCCAAATGCTTCTTAGTTCGTAAAAATGTTAACCTTGAGGTATAAAAAAAATGGATCCGAGCAAAAGTTTAAAGATTGTATACACAGGATGCATACTTCGTAGCACCTTTTGAATTACTCTACAGCTTCTATGTGGACCCACAAAACTAATTAAGTAAAAAGAAGAAAGATCAAAATGCAATTAATGCACAAGAATAATAGAAACTCTGAAGTGTGTAGCTACAAAATCTATCCCCTACATGTATTGGCAACATCTTGGTTAGCAGAGGAACCGATAACAATTATTTTCTTCAATCTGCATAGCAAAGGCACATCAATTAATAAGTTGAACTACCAAAAGCTAAGTAATAAATTAGAAGAAAATTTGACAGGTCCAATGCACATTTGTCCAACTACACACTATCCAACTTTTCATTTCATTTTAAATCGAAATAGGTGCCTCAAATATTATCGTAAAGCCATACAAAGATCGCTAACCAGAATTTTGTAGTATAAAAACAATTTTATCAAAGGCATACCGCCAAACGATTATGCTATAAAACTACATATGTTCCTTTTCATATGAGGTTGATGTAGTTTTGTAGCATAATCGAATATTCACCCATTTCATTACCCAAAGATACAACGAAACTTTGTACATCAACCTCACCGCATCGTAGCGTAAAACATGAGCAAGCATCGTAACCGTGGTGGGCATTTTGTCAAACACCTTGTAAGCAACTACTATCCCTTTCCTACAAACAACAAATATCGCCTTTCCTTCATGTCTTGCGATCTAGCACTCGCTCTAGATGCTACTTATAAGACCTCGCCCGAAAGAAACTATTAGATCGCTCAAGTGTTGTGGCTAGGATCCATACATTCGCTTTGGCGACGGGCACACCTTTTCTATAGTAATGTGCATGGCATGGCTGCAATTGCTCTACATCCGACCTAGAGGGCCGGCAACAACAGTTTTAGACCAACCGCCAAAGTGGTTCGGAGTTGTCGCCGCTCAACACTCATGCTAATCGATGGGCAATGCACAACCACATGGATGTCTTCGCTCGCACGTGATGCTAAATTAAAGAAAGCTTACACAGTGTCCATGCGCCAAAGAGCGCCAGGTTATCTCCATTGCAAAGCACACACAAGCCGAGAAAGAAAAAGGTGGGAGAGGGAGGCGATGAGCCGACGACACATGCCGGCTCCCGCAAGACAAGGAGTCAGCGGCGCCAGGACGCCCCCATGCGCATCCCTTGACGGACGCCGCGAGAGGATGCCACCGTGCCAAATCGGTTGGGGAACGAACGGATGCCGCCATGGAGGTCCCCCAAATCGACTTAGAAAAGAACGACGACATGCCAGCACATACCGACGCGACCCGTCGGCCGCGATCTAGAGACAAGGAGCAAGGGATAGAGGTCGCACCGCCTGGATTCGCGGGCGCCGTCGCGCCGGGAGGGGCGCTGTCCCGCGCCAGCGCCGCCGCCGGGGACCTCCCTCGCCGGTGAAACGGCCGCGGCCGGGGCGCCGTCTGTCTCATCGCCGCCGGGCCGCCAAAGCCGCTAGCCCCGGTGTGTCGCGCCGCCTCCGCTTGGGACCCGAGCGGCCGGGCGCAGAAGGGAAGAAGATCGGCGACCACCCAAGCGCGGGAACCCTTTATACCCGCCTCAGTTCCTCGCCGCCGCCTGTCGACGGTAGCGTGGCCGACCCGGGAGCGCCAAGCGGCAACCTCTGAGATCAGCGGCTTCGCTGCCTAAGCCTGCGACGACACGAGCCAAGAAATCGGGGGATCAGCGCCGGCGAAATCGAGGGAAGCATAGGGGAACACGAAGAAGACGAACGGAAGCTCCCTACCTAGCCGAGACAATGGAACCTTGAACGAAGGGTGACACGGAGGAGAGAGCACTCCAAATCTAGCGAACACACCGACGCTCAATCCGAAGGCAAATAAGACGAGAAAGGACAGCACATGGGCCCGCGGCGAAGGGCGCGGTGAGCCCACCAGTCAGTGTATGGCGCGCCCATCATGTAACGCACATCGGTACCCGTTAGCAAAGAAGAATGTTTTCTTCGGCACCACTGCACGGGCCCGACCACCTCGAATGGCGTTCGACAACGGCCTGCGCCCCAAAGACGCGCCCCACGCCACTCGAGGTCGCCACCTTTTTACGGAGCCACTACAACCCGGGCCCAGCTATTTCATCCAATCGGAGACGACAAGGAGCCTGGAGACGAGGTACAGCGCGCCTAACGCCGCACGTCGCCACCGCCCCGGTAGGGCGCGGTAGACGGCGCGGCGCCCAGCGCCCACGCCTGTCCCTCCTGCGGGCGGACCCCACGCCTCGCCAACCCGCAAAACGGGGAACGGGGGGCCATGCCAAGACGCAAGCAGGCGTCGCCCCTCGGGCCGCTGGCCGAAAAGCCGCTCACACAAACGGCGGGCCCAACCCAAGGGCGCCAACCACGAGCCGACAACGCCTGGCTCCCGTGAATGCGCGGCGCACACCAAGCATTGCGACGTGGTACGACGCGTCGACCGTCGACCTCCCCCGCTCCAAAGGCGAAGTCGGCGCGCCGGCGATCGCATCCAGTCATAGCGGTCAAAAAAATTTTACTACCGTGGACACCCTGGGGGTTGCTCCACGACAAATATTCTCTTTAAATTTTGTATTCCCTATCATAGCTATCTAAGATCTGGATTAGATCTTGTTCTTGAGCTTTGGATTAAGCTCTTGCTATCCGTGGATTCGGACTGCCCTTAGGGTGTTATCTACTAGCACGTACTAGCACGTTGAAGTTGTTCCTTCAACATATTGTGCTAATTCTACAAATCAGCTGATCCTCCAAACTAGTGTGCTGCATGAGATTGGTACGGAGCCTCGTTGATCATCTCAAGCTGCCATTTTCCTGTCAACTGCAAGAAGGTATAGGAAAGATGGAGTACTTGAGCAAGAGGATGGATACTGCAAAAAGCAAATTCAAGAGTTACAAGAAACACTCAACACAGCTAGCGTAAAATGATTAGAAATCATATCCCCGCCACTAACAATAAAGATGCTTCATGAAAAGATAAGGGTGATGATCGTGGTGGTGAAAACCTCGGTGAATAATTACATGAAGAAGATGATCTTTATGAACAACCAAGAAGGAATGTTGGATATGCTAGAGATATATACAAGGTGAAAGCTGAAATCCCTACTTTTAATGGAAGTGTTGATATAGAAGAGTTTCTTGATTGGTTATACGAAGTTGAGACTTTCTTTGATATCATGAATATTAGTGAAGATCGCAAAATTCCTTTAGTTGCATATAAATTGAAGGGAGGTGTTTATGGTGGCACCGTCATCAAGAAGAAGAGCACAGGTTGAGGGGTGAACCTCGCATAAGATATTGGAATCAAATGAAGGCACTTTACAAATTCTATTCACTAAATTTCAGAATTGTTCTCAAGGAAATAGATCTGTTTCAGAGGAATTCTTGAGGCTGCAAGTGAGGTGTAACCTTGCTGAAACGGAAGATCAACAAGTTGCAAGGTATATTAATGGTCAATTCTCAAGGAAATAGATCTGTTGCAGAGGAATTCTTGAGGCTGCAAGTGAGGTGTAACCTTGCTGAAACGGAAGATCAACAAGTTGCAAGGTATATTAATGGTCTTAGTGATGTTATTAGAGATCAATTGGTTATGCAACAGATTTGGTCGATTGATCAAGCACAAACTCTAGCATTAAAGGCTGAAAAGCATGCCAAGACAAAGAAGACAACTAAATCTCATTCATATTCTCTCATAGAAGGACCTTCAAAAGGCTCTAGTAGCAAGATGGGGAAGGCTACTCAATCAAAAACAACGCAGCCTGCACAAAATCAAGTTGCAAAGAAAAGTAGACCAAAGAGATACCAAAATGTTGTCAAGTGTTACAAGTGTGGTGAGGAAGGACATGTATCTCCGAATTTGATGTGGATGCTACACATAAAGGAAGGGACAATTCTTACTCTTTCATTTGGAACAAGAGAAGGATTATAATCCTACCTAAGAAATTGGATGGTTCTACTTCTAAAGTAGAGGAGAAGAATATGTTGGCTATTTACCATACTCCAAGTGAATTTGTTAGAAGACTTGAAGGAGGCAAATTTATGTGCTGCAATTATTATTAAGGGTGAAGAGCAGCCTGCTACTCAAATTCCAGGTCTTCTATTTGAATTTCAGAGTATACTTGGGGAGCCCCAACATTTACCACCCATGAGAGGAATTCTGCATCCAATTGATTTAATTCCTGGTGCTAGTCTTCCTAATCTTCCACATTACCGAATGAGTCCAAAAGAACATGCTATACTGAAGGAGAAGGTGGAGGAGTTATTACAAAAGGGACATATTCGAGAAAGTATAAGCCCATGTGCTGTACCAGCTTTGCTTACACCAAAAAAGGATGGTTCTTGGCGTATGTGTGTGGATAGTAGAGCAATAAACAAGATCACAGTAAGGTACAGTAAGGTACAGATTTCCTATTCCCCATTTGGATGATATGTTGGATCAATTAAGTGGGGCAAAGGTATTCACTAAGCTTCACTTGAGAAGTGGTTATCACCAAATCCGTATGGTGATGAATGGAAAACAGCATTCAAGACAAAGGAAGGGTTATATGAATGGTTGGTAATGCCATTTGGACTTTCAAATGCACCAAGTACTTTTATGCACTTGATGAACCAAGTCCTTAGACCATTCTTATCCCGATCTGTTGTGGTTTATTTTGATGACATCTTAATCTATAGCAAGAATGAAGATGAGCATTTTGATCATGTTAGCAAAGTATTGGAAGCTCTAAAGGAGAATGAGCTCTATGTAAACTTGAAGAAATGTGTATTTCTACAAAAGAAACTTCTTTTCTTGGGCTTTGTCATAACAAGTGAAGGTATTCATGTTGATGATTCCAAAGTTGCTGCAATAAAAGATTGGCCAACTCCAAAGACTATTACAGAAGTAAAAAGGAGTTTCCATGGTCTTGCAACATTCTATACAAGATTTGTGAAGAATTTCAGCACTATTATGGCGCCAATGACTGAGTGTTTGAAGAAAGGTAAATTCCAATGGACAGGGGATATCAAACAGAAGCTATCACAAGCTCCTGTCTTGGTCCTACCTGATTTCAAAGAAAACTTTTGAATTGGAATGTGACGCAAGTGGAGTAGGCATTGGGGCTGTTCTATCTCAAGAGAGAAAACCATTGCTTTCTTTAGTGAGAAACTAAGTGAAGCAAGGCAGAAATGGAGTACCTATAGTTTTTAGAGCATTAAAAACTTGGGAAGTTTATTTATTGCCAAAGGAGTTCATTGTCTATAGTGACCATCAATCGTTGAAGCATTATAGAAATCAAAAGCATGTTGATCGCATGCTAGCAAGATGGGCAGCATACTTAGAGAGATTTAACTATCTCATTGTGCACAAATCAGGAGCAACCAATAGAGAGTGTGCTTGTCTCCTAATTTCTTTTGAAGCTGAACTTCCAGGAATGGATCAAATAAAGGATTTGTATGAGAATGACGATGATTTTGGTAAAGTTTGGCATAAACATCTTAAGGACAGCCATTACGTGAAGAGTATGTAGTGCAAGATGGTTTAATGATGGACTATGCATTCCAAGAAGTTCAAGCTAATTAGACAACTACATTCAAGTGATCTTAGTGGACACGTTGGGCGTGATAAGACCTAGCCAACCTACAGGCACGGTATTATTGGCCACAACTTAAAAGGGATGCAGGAAAATTCGTGCAAAGGTGTCCAGTATGCCAAACATACAAAGGACAAGTCCATATAAGCCATTAGCAGATCCAAATGCACCATGGGAGGATTTATCAATGGATTTCATACTTGGCCTACCAAGAACAAGGCGTGAGAATGATGCAGTATATGTTGTAGTAGAAAGATTTTCTAAAATGGCTCATTTCATCCCATGTCGAAAGACAACGGATGCTCATCATGTGGCTAATCTTTTCTTTAGGGAAGTAGTTAGATTACATGGTGTTCCAAGATCCATTGTTTCAGATCGTGACAGCAAGCTTGCTGGATTTTGGCTTACATTATGGAAGCAATTCAACACTGAATTGAAATTTTCAAGTACAGCTCATCCACAAACAGATGGCCAAACAGTGAACAAATTTTTGGGCAACTTAATTCGCTGCATATGTGGAAACAAGAAAGGACAGTGGGACTTAGCCCTATCTCTTGCAGAATTTGCTTATAACAATTCAAAGCACATAGGGAGGCATGTGGTTGATTTACTCAAACTACCAATTTAGGTCATCTTCTATTGTACTTACTCAATGTGTGTGTGTGTGTGAACTTACCAATGTGGTTCAGCTGCAATGCCATCTTCATGGCAGAACTTCAGCAAACATTTATCTTCGTCTCGAAAAATAAGGTTTGTCAATCTTCCCAATTTTATGCGCAAATACCTTGCCTTTGAAGCTTCTCCCTGAAATTAAATTATTTTAGAAGGAACAAAAATGTTCTCGCACTTGTGAGGAGGCCTTGTTGGCTTTCATGTTCCAAAAATAAGACCACATTACTCAATCAATTTTTACCTCCATGCGAGATCCAAACTGTCCTTTCGGCTCGAAAAGGTTGATGTTGTTTTTGCCGACGAAATTTTGTGCCATGCCAATAATGGTGTTTTCCATGTTAGTTCCACCATGATGATATGCAGTTTTTGCGCAAACTCGACCAGAAAATTGATAGACCTACACGTACCAAGAAAAGAAATCTGTTCAGACAAAAAAAAAAAAACTTGCACATGGGTATAGTTTTTCTCACCATGTCTAATTCAGATTCTAAGCCTGCGGCCAAAGCTGCATGTAAAGCCTTGCGTTGTGAGGGCTTCAACCCATCCACAAATGATGGTATTGACCGCCGCACATCACTGATAGAGTAATGAACAAGATCTTTATGGACGAAATCATAGTATGACACATATTGTGTGTCCTTCATATCTAATGTCACACGCTGCAAGATGCAATCCCAACTTACTTGTTAGATCCACAATTGATATCCTAGTAGACATATGGAAACAAATGTAAAGAAACAACCTGAGGTTGTGTTTGTATGTAATTCATCGTCTTCTTTATCCAAATCTTCCTCTCATTGGCTCTTTTAGGAGAGAATGCTAATTCAATTGCATTATAGTCCATCTGATCATGCCACTTGAAAAAAATTTTATGCTTGACTGTATTTGTGAAGTACTCCTTGCCATCTTCATCCGCATGTGTAGCCAAACCCTTTATAAAAACAAAATAAATAGAGCAAGAACCAACATAACCAACATCAAGTTAAAAATGTTTGTTGCTAGTCAAATTCAATTTAATTTATATAGTAAATTAAAGCGCAAACTGTAGGGCAAATAGTACATTTTTAAAAATAATTAGACTCAACAAACAGTAGTGTGGAAAAATGGCGATTTGGAGTAGTTGAAACTAAGGGCACCAAATCTAATACAGAAAAAGGTAGTGTTAGAATTAATTATCTATCTAGCTGTTAGTCAAATCCCCTAGTTTCCTGTGCCTCTTCCAGGCTAGTGTTAGAATTAATTATCTATCTTGCTGTTAGTCAAATCCCCTAGTTTCCTGTGCCTCTTCCAGGCTAGTCAGGCCCCTCCCGTTTACATATGTAATCTCTCTTGCGAGCAGAGACGCCGTCACGCTCATGGATGACGTCCTGGAGGTGGGGCTGCGTGGCTTGGTCTTGAACAGCAGTTCTTGAACAACCGCAAGTCCCGCGCCATGCTCCTCGAGTTCCACAACCTGTCCAGCGAGCCCTCTCCATGGACGACTACTGCCGCAAGATGAAGAGCATGGCCGACGCCCTCGCTGACCTTGGCGAACCTGTTCAGGACCGGACTCTCGTCCTCAACATCCTGCGGGGGCTCAATGAACACTTCCAGTTCATCTTGCAGCTCTTCACTCGGCAGCGGCCCTTCCCTTCCTTCATGCGTCCGTGCTGATTTGCGCTTGGCGAACTCAACATGGCAGCACCCCGCCCGCTCCCTCGGCTCTACTTGCTTCCTCGCCAAGCAGGCGGTTGCTCCCTCGCCACCTTGGGCCTTTGCCCCTCCCCCCCCCAAACCTGCTGGTGGCAATACCGCGGGCGGCGCCGTCTTGGCGGGCGTGGCGGAGCATGGCCAAGGCGGCTCACAAGGTGCCCCTCCCGGTGGTGGCTCCCCGAGGCCCACCCGGCGGGACAGCGATGGCCATCCTACCTCAACCCGTGGACCGGGTCCATCCATATGTGGCCCGGGACCACCCCCGGCGGCACGTGTGGACCGCCGCCCCATCCTGGACAGGCGCGCCACCAGTCTTCTCCCCACCTCCACCTCCTCCTGCCTGGTCACCATGGACACCCGACTACCTCGCCAACGGCTTCAGCACCGTCTCTCTCACCTCCTCCTGCCTGGTCACCATGGACACCCGACTACCTCGCCAACGGCTTCAGCACCGTCTCTCTCACCCCGCCTTCGTGCACTTCAGAATGGGTGTTTGACTCGGGCGCTTCTTCGTCCCACATCGCCTCCAACCCTGGTATGGTCACCACTTCTCCTTCCACCCTTGTTCCTTCCTCCATTGTTGTCGGGAATGGTGCCACTCTTAGTTGTTGGCACTTGGCCCATTCCAACTCAACAATGTCCATCTGACAACAATGTTTCAGTTGAGTTTGACCCTCTTGGTGTTTAGGAACAATGTCCAACTCAACAATGTCCTTGGCTGTGAGAGCCCGGGGCCGCTCTACACTTTGCAGCTGCCATCTTCACCCTCTGGACTTTGTGCTCTTGTGGCAACTCCCTCCAGCACCTGGCACCGTCGTTTGGGTCACCCCGGCAAAGCTGCCCTTCAGCGCCTCGTCCAGTCCTCCTCCATCGTCAGCAGCCCGCCTGAAGATGACTCCTTGTGTCATGCTTGTCAGCTAGGACAGCATGTTCGCTTACCTTTTACTTCTTCTTTGTCGCGCGCAATTTTGATCTTATACACTGTGACCTCGCCTATTGTCAGTGTATCTGGATTCAAATACTTTTTAGTAATTTTGGATGATTGCTCTCATTTTCTCCCTGCCATCTCCAATTTTTGTGAGCCGCTCAGTTTGGCTGCACCATCAAATCGGTGCAATGCGGGAGAGTTGGACAACTCCACCTCTCGCGCTTTCTTTCTCGCTCACGGCGTTTCCCTCCGCATGTCCTGTCCTTACACCTCGCAGCAGAACGGGAAAGCCGAGCGTATGATCCGCACCACCACTAATGTCACTTGCACCCTCCTCTTCCAGGCTTCCATGCCCCCCTCCTATTGGGCTGATGCCCTCGCCACTGGCACCCACCTTCTAAATCGCCTCCCTACCAAGACTCTGCACCTGTTACCCTAACCTCACAGCCACCACTCCCCATAAATTAGCCCCTCGCTCCACCCTACGTGCCTTCCTTGGATATTCCCCGGATCACAAGGGTTACAGGTGCTGCCTTGACATCGTGAAACAACGTTTCCATTCTCCCTTCGCCCGCCTTCCCCACCTCCTCAGGAGCTCCATTTTTTAACTAACGACGACACCACAGAAGTGTCCTCTCTTCCTGCACGTACTTCGCGCCTTGCTGGTTTCCTACCAGCAGCTCCACCGGCAGGCTGCCAGGGCACACCTGTGTCTCGGCCGCCTCCCCCAGGCTTCCTGGCTACGGCGCACCATCATCCCGTCGGCCTCCACCGGGGTTCGCCCGGGCCTCTTCCTCCGGATGGCTCCGGCCACCTCCGGCGTCCCCGGCGTGTCGCGGCGCCCCTCGCTACGCCCCCCGCCATCTACACCCGCGGTGCCCCCCTGCCTCCACGCCCGAGGCACCCTGCCACGGCGCCCCCCCACCGGCGCCCGCGGACCGCTACCTCAACAAGCCGCCAATCACTCACGTCTTCACCAGGCGTGCGTCCCCACCCCACCCCCGTCCCTCCGGTATCATCCCATCTCCGCCTCGCTATGTGAAGGATGACCCTCCAGTCCCTCCCTTGGCGCTGTTAGTCCCATGGCTTCGCTCAACAAGTCCCTCTACGGATTGAAGCAGGCACCTCGTGCATGGTATAGCCGGTTTGCCTCTTTTTTGCTCTCTCTGGGATTCAATGAAGCCAAGTCGGACACCTCCTTGTTCATCTTTCACCGTGGCTCTGAAATGGTGTACTTGGTGTACTTGCTGCTGTATGTGGACGATATAGTCCTCACAGCCTCTTCAGAGCAGCTCCTCCACCGTGTGATTGCAGCCCTCAAGAAGGAATTTGCAATGAAAGACCTGGGACCCCTCCACCATTTTCTAGGTGTGGCAGTACAGCGAGACAAGGACACCACTACTCTCTCCCAACGTCGCCATGGCATGAGCAGTTGCAATCCCTGCTCTACTCCTGTTGACACATATGCCAATTAGAATTAATTATCTATCTAGCTGTTAGTCAAATCCAACCCTAAACCCTACCTGGTCAGGCCCGCCCGCCCCTTCGGCTCCCCTTCGGCTGACCCTTCTCCCCTTTATATATGTAATCTCTCTTGTGTAAACTATTATCGATCAATCTAGGCCTGTTGGCCTTTGTCCAATAGGTAGCAATGGGAGCTGATAGCCCTTGTTAAAGCAATTATGGGCAAAGCATTTTACAAGATTCAAACTTCATAGGGCCCTAATGGATAGCTTCTTTAATTGGAACCTAACCTAAATATAAAATTTAACTTGAGAAACTGAGTAAACAACTTGGCTGAGGTTCAAACCTTAAAGTATCTAACATCCCGAATACGGTTGGATGATTGGTTGGATGATTGCCAGAACATATCAAATTCAAAGTTGAATAAAAATCCCGTGGCTCACCATTCACTTCTGCCTGGAAACAAACAAACAACAAACAAACAATTGCTTGAACAAAGATTAAAAGGTTGTAACTAAAGGTGATTAAATTACCAACCTTTACTACTGGAGTGATAAACTGGGATAGAAAATCTTCAATTTTGAGGAGTGATGGCCAATATTTGGCCAAAAAAGTGATTAGAAGCCCTTTAATATGGGAGCCATCAACATCCTATATAAATATCTTATTAGAAGAGAAAAGGTTATTTTAATTCAAAATATCTATTCGACAAGACTTACTTGATCAGTCATCAACATTAAATGACCATATCGTAAAAGACTGGTATTGGTATAATGGACTCCAACATCAAGTCCTAGTGCTCCAAGTATGTTTAGGAGGTCTTCATTCATCAATAATGTATGATCTGATCCAAAGGCATTTGGTGGCTTGCCTTGAAGAATCAACATACCATGAGTGTTCCGCCCAAGATAAGATAGTCCATATCTCTACAAAGAAGCATAAAATAATGTCCCATTCAGGTTTCACACAATTGATCAAGATCATTTGGTTACATAGTGGGCTATCAAAAATAGCGGCAGCTGGCCGCTATTTGGCCCTACGGCGCCGCTATTTGGCGCTATGGCGCCGCTATGGAGCGGGCGCTATGCACAGTAGCCTAAACTAGGGCGCTATTGCTATAGCGCGCTATTTGTTTCAAAATACAGACAAGTCACAATATTGTGATTAATCATGCTACAACCAACATAATTTGACAAGTGATAAGTGATAACCATATAATAAATTCTCATCCTCAAAGCAAACAACCATGAAGGCATCAAATAAAGATTATCAAGTACATAACTTAAGCATACAGCCATAAAGTTCACAAAAGTTGATAAGTTGATGATTGTGTCAATAAGCGCCGAATAGCGCTATGGATAAGCGGCGCTATAGCGCGCTATAGCTTAATAGCCAGCTATAGCGGCGCTATTTAAATCATGGCTCTCAACAAATAAGCATTAAATATTGTACTTACCACAAACTTTGCAGCGGAAACCCCCTCGCACAAAATTAAGGTGCACATACTTGAGTTTGCTCCACCTGCTTCTTCCGCATCCTCCAAACAATCATCAGCAATAGAATTTCTTGTTTTCTGACTAATGTTGGTGATATTATGAATACCTACGGTACAATACAAAAATTGTAAGATGCAACAAAATAAATGTGAGTTTTAGAAACAAACGTACAAGAGTTAAGATCTTCAATGGTAAACTGGAGTTTTAAAAACAAACGTACAAGAGTTAAGATCTTCAATGGTGAGACTGGAGAGCAGATCATCATCCAATTTGGAATGAAGACAATCATGTGACAAGCTAAATTGAGCATTATCAATTTTGAGATTAATGAATATCAACAAGCTATTTCTAATCCCATCTTTAATGCCTAAGCTGCGTGCATGAGATTCAATTTTTTGAATTAACAACTCAATATGAGTGCCCCCAGCAATGGTATGAGTTCCATTGACAAAACTTTCCTGAAATGAACAAAAAAATAAACATCATATTATAAAAATTCATCCATATTTCTAACAAATATATTGAATGTATGTATATGATCAGACCTGCTCAAAAATTCCATCACTTCTAGTCATGCAAATTTCCAGATTTTCATTCAATTTCTTAGAGACCCTACAAATTCAATTAGAGACTGATGAGATTAGAGGAGATTAGAGACTGCTACATATATATTCCCATGTATGTAACTTCGCCTATTGGCTATATATATATATATATATATATGAAAGGCTCCCCACCCTCAATGGGTGTGGGAAGGTGTGGGGTGATTCCCCCCACAGTCTATTTCATTCTACATGGTATCAAGCTACTAGATCCTCCTTCTCCCTCCCTCCCACCCACCCACACCTCCCTGCTGCCCACCTCACCCTCCCAGGTCCCCATGACCCATTCCGCCAGCTCCACCACATCCCTCGGCTCGAGCACCATGGGCACCACCCCTGCTCCTGCCATTGCCATGTTAAATCGCCCCCTATGCGACGATCAACGTCAAAAACCACATCCCGGTGACCCTCGGACTGACGAAGAGCACAGATCCTGCACCGCCAGCGGCGCGGCCCTGGTACTGCTATCCTCCCTGCACCAGCAGCCCTGGCGCCCGCCGAACCCGGCCTGGCGCGGCCCTGGAGTCCTCGGCGCCTTTCCTCAAGCACAGCCCCTGCCCAGTTCTAGTTCTCTGCTCCATCCCCGCAGCACCATGGCGGCTGCGATCAGGCTGGCCTTGTCGCTGCCCTTCCAGTGGATGCTCGGACCAAGCTGTCCGCTTCCGAGGGCGCTCCAGTAGCCAACCCCTGGGAGTAATCACTCCGACCGGACCTGGCATATGCTGCCCAACAGGTCTGCCTCTTCATGCACGACCCTCGCGAGCCGCATCTTGCGCTGATCAAGCGCATCCTGCGCTACGTCAAGGGCTCTCTGTCAGCAGGCCTGCACTTGAGCTCCGTCGATCAGCTCACAGCCTACTCCGATGCCAACTGGACTGGCTGCCCCACCTCCGTCTTCTGTGTGTCTGCTGTCTGCTCGTTGCGGCAGCTACTACAGGAGCTCCACATCTTCATCCCGCTTGCGACGGTTGTACATGGCTGCCAACCCCGTCCACCACCGGCGCACAAAGCACATCGAGATGGACATCCACCGGCTACAAGCATGCATACAAAAAATACTTTAATTAAGTTGTCATGAAGATTAATACGTACCTTGGTAATGCCTCTGCTCTACCCTCCAATACCTTTTTTGGATACATATTGATATATTTGGAGAAACTCATTTCACCCAACGTCTCATTATTGAAGTGTATACTTAATTCATTTCCAATACTTGCAATGATCTGAATACACTTTGTCTTCAGTATTTTATGAAAGTGTTCCAAATAATAGGAATTTATCTCGAACGAGAACTTCATGTGGGAGATACTTTGCTCTTCTAGGTAGGGTTTAGTTTCTTCTAATTCTCCTCCTTTCAGTTTGCTCCAGGTAACCTACAATCACAACGTTACAATCACAATGAGTTTATCTCGGTAAGAACACTAGACTAGATATTTGAAACTTGTGGCCCCTGCAAACACAACCACACCTTGCTCTCCCCTCCCCTCCTCTCCTCTCCCCTAGAAGAGCCTGAGCTCTAAACACCCACACGATTTCAACAACTGAATGTATGCAGTTCATCTTTTCTCCATTGCATTACTTGAGTATACAATTCTACTAATACCTTCTAAGGTACACTATGTCATGGTACACCACCTAAGTACCTACTCCTAACTCCTAAGGTACATGCTTTGCTCAGTGATAAAGCCATCTTCCATGGCCTAAGGCCATCCTGCTCAGGGCGGGAATGGACAGCTCAGCAGTGGACCCTGAATGTATGCAGTTCATCTTTTCTCCATTGCACTTGAGTATACAACTCTACTAATACCTTCTAAGGCACACTAAGTCATGGTGCTAAGTACCTACTCCTAAGGTACATGCTTTGGTCAGCCATAAAGCCATCTTCCATGGCATAAGGTACACTAAGTCATGGTGAGTACACCACCTAAGTACCACCTAAGTCCTGCAAAAGCTGAATGTATGCAGTTCACAGCTCTATTAATACCTTAAGGTACACTATGTCATGGTACACCAAATCCAAACTCCTAACCGTGCACAAGAGGCAGCACATTACAACTTACAAAACTTAACCTACCCCTCTATCAGTTTAGTTAACACACAAACCAAAATGGTGCTTGTGTTGTGTGCTTGAGCTCCCCTTCTTCTACATCTAGCCATAGTGAGTGACAGGACAGCTAGAGACCAACACGATTCACTAACAAACTAACAAACTTAACAACTGAAATATATAAACCAAACAAAACTTACTTTAGATTCTTCTTTCTCATATGTGTCCTTGATATGAATGGTCCCAATACTGGACAACATGAATATGGTCTCCTCCACCGTTGGCTCCTTCAACATTGGAGGATTGCTGAATTTCTTCTCCCAGTCATGTATTGACGTCACGAAAGAAGCCGCTGGGATGCATTTCCCGTTATGCTCAACTGAAAGCGTGTCATTGATGAATCCGATGTCCATTCTAGTCACATCATCCATGCAGGCAACTCTCAACAGAAATTCTTCTACAATTAGAGCAATGGCCGGGATATAAGGGATAGTCTCATAGTGCAATTTATCACCATCAAATAGGAGCACTCTTGCCTCCTCAAACTGGACACTACCATACTTCCGTATTACCCAACTCCGAACTAACGGAAAATTTAACAATTCACGTAGATCACTTGATCCATATGCGACATCCTCCCGGAGTTCAAAAGAGCCCTCCATTCCTTGGAGAAGAATGACCTACTCCACTATCCACTCACTGCATACAAGCAAAACCAAAAAAAGGTTTGAAGACTAGATATAGCTAAAGCCTATAGCATCCATTCATTACTTGTAAGCAACGAAATTACAAAAGTTCAGCAAGCCCACAGCCCAATTGAATAGATTGAAAAAAAAAACTATACTAAAAATAAACAGAATAATAATTGGACTGAAGTGTACTTTTTTTGCTAAAGCATCCTAGGTAAATATATGCACTTGTGCCCTTAAAATTTCATACAAACCAATAAAGTAAAGATCATTACTAATATGGCTGAGGGCTCAAACCTAAAATGTTAGTCACTACAAATTGTTCGAATTATACATACAAGCAAAAAAAAAAAACTAAGATGCTCTCTACCAATGGAAACTATCTGGTAGACCATGATTCCAATGTCCAGCAAACTTTTTACAAACTGACCTTTTTGTATCTATTGAAAAACTGCTTAATTTTCACCAAAGTCTAATTCCTATCTCAACTGCCGAAAAGAGCATCACAAGGAGACTTGAACAACGCTGAGACGTCACTTCTATATATACATTAGTGGTATTATTCACACAGTCCAGATAGCATCTATAATGTTTTGCTTTAAATAGGTTGCTAGAAAGCAGACTGTCACACAGTTTCAGGTGAAAGATCACCTGAAGGTAGGAGCAGGAACAAATCTGTCGCGCAATAGACTCCCTTCAATTTCCTCTTTTATTCTTCTCCTGCAGTAATGCAAAAAGTGAGAACAACCTGCATTTTCTCTTGTGAGCTGACCAAAATGAGAACTAAAGTTGTAGCATGCAAATTCAATCATACAGGAACTAAGAAGATATGTGTAAGGTGATCTGCCATCTGAAATTCTAAATACGAGATTGCACATGGTAGTAGAACTGAGGTAAGCTGCCTTTTTTTTAGCTGACACAAACATAATACATTTCATTTCAGTTGAAGCAAGGTGACAAATAAAATGAACTTAGTTGAATGAGATCATTAGTTGGGGGCATTGACGGAATGTGCAGTACAGTCAAAGCCTACGGCAACTCTGAAAGATTTGGAGTTATGAAAACACACCTAGGATTTGGCAAGCATAATAAATGATTAGTAGGCTTAATAAACTCAAATCTTGATATAAATACAGGTTCGTTCCATCAAAATCTGAATAATGTAGAGCCGGCAATGTAAAGGAGTCTATTTACACTCACAAGAGCATCATATATGAATACTTTGACACTTAATATCATTTTAAATCATGGAACAGTCCATAGTTCAAAAGACTTCACAATCAGCCTAGAATAGAAATTTGAGACAGAAAGCTTCACATTTAAGACTCACACATGCTTGAATCCCAGTTTTCCCCGTAATGATTATGTATCTATATCATAGATTATACAAGATATGACAAACAAAAAACAAAAAGTATTTGATTTGGGTTCATTTAGAGACGCATCTACAGTCAAAATGTCAACGGTGAATGCACATGGCGGAGGAGAACGGGAGACCACACGGAGGGATCCTTACAGGCGAAGATGGAGGGGCCCGTGGCCCGCGCAGGCTGCGAGCGGCGGCGCCTCGGCCTCCAATCCAGGCTCCCCGCCGGCAGCGAGCGGCGGCGGCTCGGCACTTCAGCCTCCCCGTCGATCTGCCCCTCGGCCCTCGCTCATCGGCTCGATTCGATGCTGCGGACGCGGAGCAGTCTGGGAGTGGGGAAGTAGAAGGTGTGCGTCGAGACTCGAAGAGATCTGGCTGCTGGGATTGAGAGGGAGCTGGTGGAGGGAGTGAAGTTGTTGAGTTCGACTAGGGTTTGGGAAGGTTAAGACTTAGGCCCTTGTTTGGCACCGCGTTGCTCAACGGTAGGAGTCCTTATAAGCACAATAATGCCATAATATCTTCTAGCTTATCCCGTCTTTGGATCCCGCGGCGGTGCGATTATTCTCCCGACGCTTGATTAACACTCTAAAGTCGAGAACGCGAAAATGCCCAATCTGGAAATAATCCTCCCTACCATCAATTGTTTTATGGGGACTCTTCCCTTGAGCACTTGTTGCGGTGAGTCCCAGCTCGCGTTTCCAAAAAGCGATAGCAAGCCTCGCACGGTGCCGCATCATGCCCCTCCTCCCGTCGCTCCACCAACTTGGAGTAACCTTTGACATCATTAGGGTCTTCTAAGATATTTCTCCCCATATATGGATAATACCTTGAACAAACGGTCTCCGCCATCTCCTCCTCCATATGCTAACATTAAGTCATTTCGCGCCGCCCTCTCCTCCCCAATTTCCACTATTTGCAAAAATATGTGCTTTTCTCATCCTAAACCGCACGGAATTGCCCTCAAAGGATCTCGGTTCCCGACGTACCTTCGTGAGTTGACATACTTCCCGCCAACCCCGAGCCACCATTGAGATCCATGGAGGATGGACTGATTTTTGGGACTCTTTAACCATTTGTTGGTAGGTGTTTGGAGATCCACGAGAATGCTCCCCTTCTCCAGCACCAAGCCTGCTTCTCCACGCGGCGGATTCTCCAACGGCTAGTTTCTCCAATAGCCGGGCACCGTGGCACATTGCATAAACGCAAACCAATATTGCGGCCATTAATGAAAAATAGTCCCGGCCACATACATTTACTCAACACATACAGTACACTAATACCCACATACATTTACTACAACACATACACCACTAGTGATCTACTTAGTTGTCCAGATGGAAATAGTTCCTTGGCTAGCTCCTGCCGGCCCCGGCTCATGGATCCTTATCTCCACCATGTCCGACGCTCCTCCCGCTGGAGTGCCGCCTCTTCAACAAGCATCATGGAACAAAAGCATGTCTTCATCTGGTCCGGCGCTTCCTCCTCCCTACCTTTTCTTACTCCCCCGAGCCCGCGCCGCGGGACGCCCCCTTGACCTCCATATTTCTATACCATTTGGTGGAGGGGCCGGGCTTTTGCCGTCGAATACAACACGCGGGAGCCCCCCACTACACAAATTCATTCGCATAGACCCCATTGAACTTGGCGCCCGGCCCCAATGGCTTTTCAGCTGTCTTTGATCTCTTCTTGTGAGGGGTTCCAAGCCCCTACTCGATCACACCCCGAATTGTCTTGGATAAGGGGCAATTTTGTATTTTTACCCCCTTCCTTCATGCAGCACGTTTAATCTACCCCAAATAATCCGAAGACATCCAAACACTCTAGCTTATTTGGAGTGTAGATTCTTTGTAACGGTTGACTGTATGAGATAAGGTGCTTGCTTTGATTGAAAGTTTTTTTGAGAATGATAAGCTTGCTCGGCTTATAATCGAGTTCTAAAAATGAACAAAGTCCCAAACAGGCCCTTAAGACCAAAGGCAAGGGTGTTTCTTTTCTTTTCTTTTTTTTTTTTTTTTTTTTTTTTTTTTGAATCCTGTTGTTTCCTTTATTTAAAAGTCAAGTTCCGGGAGTTTTGTTTTTCAAGTTCCGGGAGGTTAAAAAAAAAAAAAACCCACTGGGTCAACGCTTGTTTCTTTTCTTTTCTTTTTTTTTTTTTTGAAGAGAGAAAAAGCATTGGCTTTAGAAAAAGTGCACCCTCCACGTAGGTACACGCAAAATGAGACTAATAGTTCCCACTAGTTCCCATCGCAAGCACATCTTCAATCCTGCCAAAGCTGAGACCTTCACAATCCAACTTGGCCCTAATAAATTTTAGCTCAAAAATAAATAATATTTCACCCCGATATTAATAGGGTTCGATCTTTAAATTTGCTAGCTAAAATTGGAGGGCACTTTACTACCCCTCTGCGAGTGGTTGAGAGGAGTCTTGGATTGGATTGGAGGTGACACCACGTTCGTTTCACATGGAATCGCCGGGAATGAATCCAATCGATCAAGAAAGTTGTGTTAATTTGTGTTATGTTTTATCACCAAGAATGAATCCTGGTGGAATTTTTTTAGAACACATCTAAGCGCGTATTTCATTAAGTAGAGTAGAGTTTGGAGCATTATAAAAAAAGAAAAATAGTAACAACAAGATTACCAAATACACACCACTCACAACCAACAACAACTGAAGGACTACATTATGAACAATTTGTGACTAGAGGAGTTCTAGAACATTGGCTTAGTCAAGCCCCTCGCAGTTGAGGTCGAGAGTTGCTGGATCAAGACTACCATTGAGCAGAACTTGTAGACACCCCGGCTTGTACTCGAACATGTCACCGCGGAAGGTGGCGTCAAACTTGTTCTGGATGTCCGGGTCGGTATCTTCCTCGTCCACCGTGACCCCTAACTTCTTAAGGAGTACCATATGTGCCTGCACGGTAGCATTGGCAGCCCGCGGCTGTGCCACAATGCGGCCACTTCTCCTTAGGGAGTGCACTGAGATAGGAGTCCTGGAACACAACGGCTTTGGTCTAGCCTTAACCAGCGGTGTACGCATGGATGCACACCTTGTTGATGGTAGATAAAGTCTAAAATATAGTTATAAAATATACCATCAACCTTTTGTTTATACAGTTTTGTAGGGAAAATTCATAAAAGAGCAGAAAAGAGGAGAAAAAAGAAACAGAAGAAAAGGACCCAATCAAAGGCATTAATATAAATTTCAAGGACCTAAATGATGAAAGAAGACAGCACAAGCCGAAGCCCACCCGTGACCAAGTGGGGCTGGGCGGCCTGAGCTGGAGGAGCCACGTGTCCTGGAACCTTTTCCAAATGAAACTAGAGATCCTATCCAATCTAATCCGTCCAATCAAGTGGTTTGACCCGAGGGATGAGATTCATCCTTGGAGGCTAAAAATTTTTCTTTTTTGAGGAGGTGAGTGACAGCTGCTACTGTACTCAGCAGTAATAGTGTTTACAATGTTACGACCAGTAGTTGAGTGCTGCTAGACCAATTTGTGATCAATTCTGTCAGCTACTCTGAAGACTTTGCCAAATCTATTCGGAACCAGCATGTATGCCAATTCTTCAAATTCCGGTGTGCTAAATGTGGGGGAGGGGGTCAGCTCAAGTCAAGGCACAGCTCAAGTCAAGGCAGGTGTGCTAAATGTGGGGGAGGGGGTCAGCTCAAGTCAAGGCAGGTTACATCAGCGGGGCCTGGAATCGTGCCATCGCCATGCATGTGATTCTCTACGTTTCGGCTCTTGTACTTTCAAAAAAAAAGTTTTCGGCTCTTGTTTTTTTAGTTTCCTCGTTTAGCTAGATCACGACAAATCGTTCCTTCTAAAAAACTTGTATTTAGTGTTTACTATTCCCTCTATTTTAAATTATAGTTTACTTTGATTTTTCTAGACTCATTTCTTTTACTATGCATTTAGACATAGTATATAACTAGGTGTATAACAAATCAATGTATTTAGAAAAGCCAGAGTGAACTAAATTTAGAACGGAGGGAATACTATATTACGACCTGTAATGTCTAGTTTAATGAGCAATCACATTTGAAGATTGTGGCAATCTGGTATGCCAATTCTTTTGCTAGCTATCTAAATTATACTATCTATCTTAAATAAAAATCCAAAAAGTTCGGGTCACGTTAAGTGGTCAGATAGGGCACATGAATTGGTCAGGTCAAGTCGCGTCCACCTAAGTCACGTCAGCAACCTGGAATCTTGCCGAGGAACTTTTTATGAATGAGGTCACATGAACTAAAATGAGAAGATATTTGAATTCATAACTTGTAAAAGCTGGCTTATGGTGGAGAGTAAAATACCATTACCATTGTGTAGAGAAATAAGGAGGGTAGATTCGTCTTTTTAAAATCTAAAAGGTAGGTTGGATTATCTTTTCAGATTGTAGAATCTGGTTAGAGCCAGGTTCTTTATTACTAGGATAATAAATTTAATAACAATTAAAAATTAGTGGATTGAGTTGCGCATTAACACAAGTCTCAATTTTACCTACATATTTTACATAGTATGGCAAATCACAGTCACTAGTGAACATTACCTATGTACTCCGTCGGTCCCAAAAATATCGTTATGTATGAAAAAGAGTAAAATGCGCTGGCGGTCCTCGAGCTTGTATCGATGTGTCATCCCGGTCCCTAAACTCTCAAAATGACTATTTAGGTCCCTAAACTAGAGTAATGTTACACATCTCGACCCGTTTGGACTATTTTGACACCTGAATAGAGTTTAGGGACCTAAATAGTCATTTTGAGAGTTTAGGGACCGGGATGACACAGAGACACAAGTTCGAGAACCACCAGGGCACTTTACTCTATGAAAAACCTAAAACAACACACTTTTTAGGACGGAGCACTGTGGCTATGTCAAAGTTTTGATCTTGATTTAGCTGAACCCAAGAATTTAGGCGCCTTGCTCTCTGACGACTCCTGCCGAACCCATGCACTATGCAGGCTTGCGTGACCCGTGGCTCGCACTATGCAGGCTTGCGTGACCCGTGGCTCGCTCGTCATCATCAGAACGCAAACGCGAACGCAGGTGCACAAGGGCTGCGCGCTCTCTTGACGCCGCAGCCGGCCCCTGCAGCTCTGGGCAGGCAGGCGCCCCCATGGACCATGGCGCATGCGGATGCGGATCGCATGCCTCACGCACGGTGGTTCTCCAGGCTCCAGCGTTCGGTGGCCCGTGGCCGGCCAGGGGCCTCGGATTGGCCTCGGATTGGAAGGTGATCGAGGGTCCCGTTCCTGGTCCTGGCACGG
Source organism: Hyparrhenia diplandra (assembly GCA_015847255.1). NCBI lineage: Eukaryota > Viridiplantae > Streptophyta > Magnoliopsida > Poales > Poaceae > Hyparrhenia > Hyparrhenia diplandra. The sequence goes on along the minus strand of JADLZK010011416.1, from coordinate 169,714 downwards.
GCACGACCGCACGAGCAAGGCTCAGACCTCCAGCTCGCACCTCGCGCCGCGCCAGGTCCAGTCGCCCAGGCCCTTTTCTGCAGACTGCACGTTCATTGTACCATTTGCTACAGTGTGGCGTCAGCAGCAGAAAAGTGTGTTCAGATATGTTACACTACCTTAAATAAAACTTGGAGGGTATGCCCAGAGATGTTTGTTACACGGCTCTATATTTCAACAAAAAAATAGAATCCACGGAAAAACGTTCCCAATTTATTTATAGCAAGAATTGCATGATACATCTCAACGTACGATATTGGAGTCTGGACTGATCTTAGCATAGCGCGGGTTTGCATCAAAATGCTAAATATATGATCTAAACACAATTAGGCCCCTTGCAATGGCGGAGGGCAGGGCTTGACACAGGCATCCGCACACAGTCTAAGTGTTTGGTAGCAATCGTCGTCGACCATGGAGACGTCGCAGCCAGAAGCAAGTACCATTATTAGGTTGGACTGATCTATGGCATCTCTCGTCTTTGTATCTCAAGCACACCATCACAAGCTCGTCGCTCTTTCTCTCAACTTCCAATGCCGACGTAGAGTTACTGACAATGGTATCAACAGACCTCCTCCTACCAGCATCCAATAGCTCATGAGGACGACCTGCAGCAGAAAGATTTTGATTATAATTCCATGCTCCTTCACTGTGATCAGTAACTATATATATTCAACAATTCTAAGATGAGAATATTAGGAACAAAAACTTACAATGTGCTTGCATTGCTGCGGATCCGAAAAGAATAGCGCCCAAGAACATGATCGCCATCATGCTATTTGCAACTGAACCGTATCGTTGATACATAGTCACAACAAACTCACAAGAAAGGCCGGAAAGTGAGCAAATGAGGAGGGAGGAAGATCAGGCTCAGAGACATATGGTCTTGAGCGACCAGGAGAACATCATATAGAGGTCGGACGTGTTGCATGCACGGCACTAATTGATATATTTTTTGAAACTCGGCCCCAATTGATTACTCCTAATATTAGCGAGTCACACTTTCACAGCTACTAGCATGCTGCCATATTGTGTTTGAAATTTGAATGGTTTCCAATTTTCTACCGTGTGTTTAGCACTACAATTCATGTATAGTAATTCAAAGACAATAACCTGCAGCCAAACTATTCGCGAGTCGACTAACGATACACAAAACAATTGAGATCATGAGTTGAGAATTATCACTTGAAGGTTAATTAATTCAGAAAAAAGGGGTCATTAAAATTATAGCATGCATCAGCAAATATTAAATTTTGGAATGTTAGCTAATTATAGACTCCATGTGTTTCAAATTATATATCTAGGTGTGTAGCCAAAACTATGAATCTAAAAAATCCAAAACATCTTATAAAAATTTGGAACTGTCATGATCCGGGCGAGCCCAAAGCAAGTGGCTAGATGGGCCAAAACGCGACGACCACCGGCCCGGGGGGGGCCAGCACGACGTTGTAGCGCACGGGGGGGGGGGGGGAGGGACGGCCGCGCCGCCCACCTCTTCCTCCCCTGTCCGTGTTCGAGTCCGCTTCATCCTCAAGTTATCCATAACTTGCTATTATTATTATTAGGGATAATATATAGGATATATTTATTAAGGAATAGAATAAATTGTAAAAGGTATTCCAGTCATATAAGGAAACCTTTAGAGATTGATTAGATTACAAGTCCACTAGGCGGACTATATAAACTAGGGGATGTAACCTTTTGAGACAAGCAAGAAATAAAAATATATCTCCCAACTCTCCAGGCTCCTGCCCTAGCCCGCAGCGCCGCCGCCCGCCCCACCCCACCCGCCGCTGCCCTTCCCCCTCCACCACGGCTCCTCTAATCCCCTCGCTCGTTCGTGCATCCGCTCGCCGTCTCCGGCGAAACTGCTGCCCGTATCCTCTCCCCAAGCTCGAACGGTCGACGCGAACGTGTCGATTCCGGCCCAATCTAGCCGGAGTGTGACAGAACATAGGGGTATATTTGTCTAGTAATATTATTAATTAGATACTAGTATTTGATTCAAATTTGGGAGTATTGTTTCAAACGATCATGATTTTGTTCCAAATAATTGGAATTTTTTTTTTTTTTTGAGATTTTTTAATTAGAAGCAAGTGAACATTAATTAGAAGCAAGCGAACATTAATTAGAAGCAAGTACCATTATGTAACTATTGAATTTGGGAGTATTGTTTCAAACTATTATTATTTAGAAGCACCATTATGGGGGAGTAATGGGAAGGCAAGTGAACATAGCAAATTTAATTATTTTTATGGGATTTTTTTTTCTAAGTTCACTAAAACTTAATATCAATGTCCAAAACTCCAAATCCAATATGTAGTTTTTCCCCACTGAAGAAAAAAAAAAAAAACTCTTACTATGAAACTGCCCCCTTCATTCTCTTTTTATAAGGCATGGCTTGACATAACACGGTCTCTTGAATTGCACTTTTGACCAGATATTTATTTCGGTTTGTATTGTTTATACTTATATTATAAACTTATGATAATTGGATAGTAGATTTGATTATAATAATTAAAATTACTAGTGAAAGATTTTGAAGTTTGAAACTTGAAATGTGTGTGTGCGAATAAAGAGAGTGGATTTTTTTTTTGTTGTTTTTGCGATCACGCCGGCGTGTTTTGCAATAAGAAGAAAGAGTTTGAAATATTACAACCAAACACTCTAACTAAAGGAAGGCTACCAGGTAACATCATGTTACCCAGTACGAATAACGATTACATGAATAAAACATAGTATGTGTCTATAGTGATTTTAGCATAAGATCCCTTGGTTGATAAGCTTCAAACCAAGCAACTACGTTGCCTAGGAAATTATCTTTCGAGCATCCTAGAGTAATGAAGATTCCTTTAGAAAAAGGGTAAAAATTATACCAGTTAGACTTTTTTTGTACAATACTTTGTATGGTGCTCAAGCTTTAGTTCCAAGTTTGAATTTTTATAGGCGTAGAACAACATGCCACAATGATGCTACAATGTCATAAGATACTCTTCAAGGTTATTGTTGTTTTGTTATACTATACCTACTCTGTTTTTTTTTAATTTTCCTTTTTTTTGCCACATTTCTCTCAAAGGGTTTGAAGAGAGATAGTGCATCAAGCTATTCGCAAGGGCCAACTTAATCCTCTTCCCTAGGGATCCAAATGAGGGAAGCCTAGGAGAGTCGCTGACTCCAACTAACTTCTAGTACGATCCATACTAGATCTGATCAACCGCCCATCCTACCTCCTCTACCTTTTTGACAACCCCCCTTTTTTTTGTCTCGTAGAGTCTTTTTAGTGGCATGTTTTAGTCCTCTTCCCCATGACTTAGAAAAAGCGAGCCACTGGTGCTCCCTCAACTGATAGATCAGGGGCCCTCCTGCTGGCCCGAAGGAAAGGCTCTTTGAGGAAGTAGTCCCGGGCCCGGCACCAACCAAGAGGTGGCGGGGCTCTCTCCAATCAGTCGAAATCTCGTAAAAGAAAAATTAGCTAGCTCAGTAGGCCAACACTTCTATTAGCAAATAGGTGGTTTCCAAATTCATGCCTAAGTACTCATCATTTCTTGGTCGTATTTACTATTTTTCTAGGTTCAGTTATCATAGTTCAGAATCCACAAGCCATCCCGACCGATGTTCGAATATGTCCTTTAGTTTATTCGAGACTTGAGATTGGAGAAGAAACCGGTCCCTAGGTTCCCCCTTTATTGGATGTTCCTTCTTATTTTTGTTTCGAATTGGTCAGATGCTCTTTTACTTAATCAAAATCAAGAGCTTTATTATCTAATTCGCTTAAGAAAGATCATACTCATTCAGAGAAGACACGACAGAATACCGTCGATGCTACTTAGGTGATTTTGTACAAAGTCATGTGATGTTTTCAAGTAAAGAAAAAGACAAGCCACGTCAAAACAAGGCAGGCAGGTAATTTGAACACTTTTAAAAGTTCAATGTTAAAATGTCTCATATAGATCATGAAACAAAAAAACCCAAATGACCCAAGTAGGAATCGAGTTGGGCAGGGCCCGCTGTTCGGCCATGCGTAGCTCCTACTACAGTGTCATGATATCGAGGTTCTACCAAGAGAGTTGGAGAACCGCAAAGTTCGTTGGCGCCCAAAAACAAACCGAACGTACGTACGTACACGTGCAATCAGTAGGAGTACAACAATATTTATTCAGCCAAAACCTGACCGACCCAATGAGACGAGCAGTTTTCATCCCAGCTCCAACTAGATTTGCCAGCTCCCAGCTGCATCGGGGATTGGATTCGAAGCCGGCGATTCGCCGATTTGGTGACATTTTTGTGTGGAGCAGGCCGGGCCACGCCACGCCGTGCTCTTCCTTCCACGGTCCCGAATCCCAAACCAATCCAACCCATCACCCTGGCCCGTGGTTGGTCAATGATTGCGGTGGCATGTGTACCCTCCCTGCGTCCCGTCGGCGTCGTCAATGCCGCGCCGCACCCGTCGTCCTCCGTCCACTGAACTCGGCCTCGCGCCAGCTCCCCAGCTCCCCACACTCCACTGTCCGCGCCGGCGCGTGTAAGTATCTATCAAGTCTGTCCTCTGTGTTTAAGGCCACCTACCTTAACCAGCGTGCTCCTCCTCCACTGTCCACTTCCACTCCCCCCGTTGGTTCCGGCGAACTCCCCATGGCGTCTTCCGCTGCCGTCAAGACACTCTTCTTTCTCTGGCCTCCTTGTCTGTACCGGTACACCGCCCTCGCCCATGGCGCTGGCGTACGTGGAGAACTGTGCATTGACGTGCCGCGCTGAGCAGGTGCTGTTCCCGATCACGGCGGGCTCGGAGCCCGTGGAAGCGTTCGTTCCCATCGCCGTCCTCCGCCGCGCGGGCGCCGACGTCTCCGTCGCGGCCGCGGGCGCCCGGAGCTGGATCCGGAGCCGACCGACCTGCGCGTCCACGCCATGTACGGGGTCACCGTCGTCGCGGACGCCAGCGTCGTGGACTGTGCCGACGCCTCCTACGACCTCGTCGCCCTCCCCGTAAGAAAACCCGCCGCCGACCGTCTAGTGCTACGTGGAACTCATGTCGCTCACGCTGACGCTGGCGATCTGTTTGCAGGGAGGTGTCCCCGGCGCGGACAACCTCGGCGGCTGCGCGGCGCTGGAGAGCATCGTGAGGCGCCACGCGCTCGGGGCGGCCCCTTCGCCGCCATCTGCGCCGCGCCGCCGCTGGCGCTGGCGCGCTGGGGCCTGCTCAACGGCGTCAAGGTGATCCGCCGCTGCCTCGTCATCCGCACTGCGCGTTTACATACTCAAGATGACAAGATTACCGTTACGTCTTAGCCTCACAGCTCACACACGTCCGTGCAGGCAACTGCGCACCCGGCGTTCGTGGACAAGTTCCCGGCGGAGGTGGCCGCCGTGGACGCGAACGTGGTGGTCGACGGCAAGATCGTGACGGGGCGTGGCCCGGCGCCGGCCATGGAGTTCGCGCTCGCTCTCGTGGAACAGCTCTTCGGCAAGGACAAGGTTGACGAGATTGCTAAACCAATGGTACGTCAAAACGTGACTTCACTGACTGACTATAAACCGGATTGGAGAAACAAGACAGGATTGTTTTCTTTTTTCTCCGCCCATTTATTACAAAGAAAAGGACCTGTATAGACTCTTTCAGTTGTCAGTTCAGACTCTTTCATACGGCATTGTTTCGATTTTTTTTAACTGCAAAAAAGAGAAAAGAAAGACTGGCGTGTTCCAATTGTGGATATGGAAAAGGTGTGGAGCATAGGAATGATTCGTTTAGACAAAAAAAAAAAAAAAACATATTACAATCTCTGGGGTTCTTCCAATGCAAAAGAAAACAAGAGGATGATTGGTGGGAATGAGTCCTGTTTGAGTGTTGCTATGAATGAGTGGAGTGCCCATGCTTTCATCATAGTCCTCTACAATGTTTATCCACAAAATCATGTTCCTGAAAATGACGTTTATCTGCAAACCCAAGCCTACAGTAATGCTAACTGCTAGTGCTTTGCTCTGTCTGTCTTCTCACGTCACTACATCACCGAGAAAGCTATCCCTTTGGGAAGCATGGAACTTTTCAGCTGTTTTCTGTATTTTTTGCTATAATATAAAAACAAACTAATTCATGTGAAAATTACCATCTGCGTTCCAAAGAGCGTTTCTAGAAGTTTCTAGAAACCAAATTTAAATCTCGTTACACTTGAGTGTACGCACTGAACCAACCGTCATTTCTGTGTCTGTTCTTGTTTAGATAGTCAGGTATGAACCCGGGTACATCTTCAAGGAACTCAACCCGGTTCAATGGCGGTGCAGCGGCACACCCAAGGTATTCGCTGCATATCTGCACACTGCTCCACAAAGATGAGGAAAAAAGTGCCAATATGTGCCGTCATATCAAACATGGTGACTCCTCTTCAATGCACTACACATTTTCAGGTCTTGATCCCAGTGGCCAATGGGAGCGAGGAGATAGAGGTGGTCGTGACCGTCGACGTATTGCGCCGCGCCCACACAGACGTCGTGGTGGCGTCGGCCGAGGGTGGCGCCGAGGTCGTCCTTGCGCTCCACGACACGAGGATCGTCGCCGACACGCTGTTGGAGGACGCCATCGCCACCGGCCAGCAATTCGACCTCATTGTCGTGCCGGCAAGTGTCCCGAGCTCCCTGCATCCATCGCTTTGCTACCCTGCTCGATACGGTGACGGGTCACCACTGGCATGGCGCCGGTGGAGATGGAAATGTGCATCCCTGATTGTGTTGCTCACGTGGACCAGGGTGGCATGCCCGGCGCGAAGACGCTGGCCGGCACAGAGGCGCTCGTGGCGCTGCTGAAAGATCATGCGATGGCGGGCAAGGTATACGGCGCCATCGGCGCCGCTACGGCGCAGGTGCTGGAGCCGCACGGCCTCCTCGAGGGCAAGAAGACGACGACGTGCGCGTCCATGGTGGACGCCAGCAACTGCGGGAGCAGGGTGGTGGTGGACGGGAACCTTGCCACGGCGGTAGCCCGCACGCCATGGAGTTCGCGCTGGCCGTCGTGGAGAAGCTGCTCGGCCCCGAGGCAGCAAGGGAGGTGGCGGAAGCCCTGCTCTTCGTTTGACCGGACCAGTTAGCCGTCGTGGAGAAGCTGCTCAGCCCCGAGGTGGCAAGGGATGGCGGAAGCCCTTCTCTTCGTCCGACCGACTAGGGCCGGGACCTCGGAGCGAACGAAGCTGCGAGGACCAGCCGATCGCCGCGTGTCATGGTGTCACTGAACTGTGTTCACCGGAAACATAAAAAAACTTTTTAATATAAAACTTCCAGCTTTGCGTTCAACCTTGAACAATCGCACGACTAGTTGGTGTCTGTCAACCAGTGCTTTTCATTCACATGTTAATAGTCGTTGCTTAAGGCAGAAAACGGGGATCAGCGAAAGGGCCGGCCTTCGAAGTCATTTATCGAACAGAACTTGTGAATCCTAACCAAACCTTTATGTCACGTATCGATATGGCTGATACCTAGCCCCAGCCAAAGTATTGCACCGGGCGAACGCGAGATCCATGCATGTTGTACTTAAATCTCGGAATGGTCAGTTATATATCCTAGCCGCATTCTGAGTTGTGTTTATACCGATATGGTACGAAAAATAGCACGAAGTTATATCTACAATGTCACAATACAGTTTGCTAGTATTTACTATACTACCTCTCATTAAATTTTTCACCAGATTACAAAGATTGCTTAAACTTTCATAAAAACATTAGATATATAAAATATGCATTTTTGTATGGATAATGAACGAACAAAGAAAAACTATTAAAAATATTTTTTTAAAAAGACGGTGTTTAAGCTACAAGATACAAGAGGAGAAAGCTTGGGAGAGAGGAAGAACAAGAGGAGGGAGGGCAGGTTCGTAATAAAAGTAGAGTTCATACAAATCTTTCATAATCTCTCTATCATGTAGTTCTCAACTATATATAATATGCTAACTAGGTCCTCCATTCTGGACAATCCTTGGGTTGGGCTTGACACCTCACATGGGCCATGATGAAGATCAGCCCTGGTCTATTTTGCAGTGCTAACAGTAGTTGTGGGAGTATTGTTGTTGCTGACATGACATGCAAGCATGGCACTTCGGTAGCCCACTAATACATCCAACGACGGACCCTACTGTTTGAACTAACTAAAAAATGTTATGACTCACAAACCCAAAAAATCAAATTAAATTCTGATTACATCATTGAATGTATTTTAAAAAAAATCCTTCAAAACAAGATTTCATATGGATATATTTCGATAAAATTATAAGTAGACCCCATTGATACTAGTTGGTATAGAGTAAAATAAAAAATAAAAAAAATAAAAGGATGATAGTCAACTCATAAATTTCTTTTTCATACCGCAACACGCGGAGAATCCTTCCCCTCATGAGAGACCGTGTGTCCCACACCGGTGCTTGAGAGAATTGTTGACGGAGAGGCCGCAGAGGCTCCCAACAGCAATAAATCTAAAACAATTGTTTAACAAGTCATATGAGTAAAATCTATAAAATTTAATTTTCATATCTTTGTACTCTAACTGTTTCTTGTTAGTTTTTCTGAAGGAATTATTTCTCGTTAGTTAGCAAGAAATATGAAACAATGCATGGCCTTGTTTAGTTGGCAAATATTTCTAAGCTAACTTTCAAGTTTTTATACTTTCTCCCATCACATCATATTAAATACAATAAAAGACATATGTTTGAAAGCGGTAAGTGTAGGTAAACAAAATAACTAATTATATAGTTACTGTTTTTACATCATAAGATCGAACCTTTTGGCTGGATTAATACATGATTGGACAATATTACCAGATACAAACGAAAATGCTATAGAAATTCAAACCATGCTTTTGGCAGGTTTTTGCCAACTAAACCAGGCCCAGTTCCATACCAGAGAGGAGTCGAGGCAGGCTACCACGACGGCAGGGGCATTGCAAAATAGGCGTCGAAGTGATGTACAGCGCAAAGACCCACGACGCCACGGCACACGAGTCACGGCCAAATAGTTTACGCAGGAAAACGACGGCGACGGCGACGGCGACGGCGACGGCGACGGCGACCCTACTCGTTGACACCTGGCGGCGGCCATCCCATCCCCCCGTGCCATGACTGGTGACTCAGCTCGCGACGAACCGTATCCGTAGCCACGTCGTCCCACTCCCAGGATGGCAACTACCAACGAGTAGAAGGCAGTAGTAGTAGCCTGATTTCCGGACGCCAAGAAGGAAAAAGGAAAGCCAAGCCAAAGCGGCGGAACGCGCCAGAGCAAGACAGACGGATAGATAGAGACCAACCTCTCCCTCACCGCCGCCTTTCCGCCGAGTAACAAGGCAAGAATCCCGCGGCGACGGTCTGTCGGCGATTCCGGATGGCCGCAGCGTCATCGGTGGCGAGGCGTGCCGCGGCAGCCGCCTCGCGCGGCCTGCTCCACGCCCGCGCCTTCGCCTCGGGCGGTGAGAAGGCTAAGCGGGTGCTGGTGCCGGTGGCCGCCGGCACGGAACCCATCGAGGCGGCGGCCACCGCCGACTTCCTCAACCGCGCCGGTGCCCGGGTCACCGTCGCCACCGCTGACCCGCCAGGGGACGACGGCCTCGTCGTCCAGGCCGCATACGGGGTCAAGCTCGTTGCTGACGGCCGCGTCGCCGACCTCGAAGGGGAGTCATTCGACCTCATCGCCCTGCCGGTGCGTCCGCGTTTCCCCCTTCTTGGTCACTGTCACCACGCTGTCCGTCAGTCAGTCTCGGCCTGTCGCGCTTGCTCTCAGTCAGAGCTCAAATTTGTGTGCTGTAGGGAGGAATGCCTGGGTCAGTTGGCCTCAGAGATTGCAAAGCGCTCGAGAAGATGGTCAAGACCCACGCCGAGAATGGGGGGCTCTACGGCGCCATCTGCGCTGCGCCGGCGGTCACGCTGGCTTATTGGGGAATGCTCAAAGGCTTAAAGGTGCGACATTGATTGGCATTCTGTGCGGTGGTTCTGCTTGGAATTATTATGTACCGCGCTGAGAACCTGGCGGCTTGTTTTGTTGTTGCAGGCGACCTGTTACCCGTCGTTCATGGAGAAGTTCACTGCAGAGGTGATCCCTGTGGACTCGAGGGTCGTTGTCGACAGAAATGCGGTCACCAGCCAAGGTCCAGGAACAGCAGTCGAGTTTGGTCTTGCTTTGGTGGAGAAGCTATATGGCAAAGAGAAGATGGAGGAGGTTGCTGGGCCTTTGGTAAGCTACATTACTACCATGATTAAGAAGAACATTGGGGTTCCAAATAGCAGACTATAAGCCTTAATGGTTATTGTTCACATGGAAGCTGAAATTTGCTAAAATGTATCTATGCTTATTTTGTACAAACCAATTATGTTACTGATGATCTGTGGATTTCCTCAAAACAACTGATGATCTGTGGTTTCATCCAGCAAGTGCAGAGTTGGCCACACTAGAATTTTGTTTAAATCTGACATGATCTACTATTCAAATACTTTCGTTGCCTGATGATTGCACAATTGTTATTCTTCAGTACTTGCGCCCTCAACATGGAGCTGAATATACCATACAAGAGCTTAATTCGGTTGAATGGAAATGTAGTAGCACACCTCAGGTATGAGATGCAACTGAGCTTCATCTGTAAACAAAGAAAAAGATAATCTCCATTCATATAGGCTACTTTCTGACTTTCTTCCTCATGTAACTCCTGTGATTTATGTCATTGCTTCTGATAAGGGTAACTTAATGAAGGTGCCCCACCAACAAACTTGTTTTAGCTCACTTTAACAATATAGCAATCTGCCTTAAAACTGTTGCTAGTAATCAGTTATTTGTGATTACTGAGTCATAAGAATGTGGAAAAACTTTTGCAGTAATATGGGAGGGGCAACTTTTTCTTTCTTCCTACCTTTTTGAGATGGAGGCGCACAAACTTGTGTACATAGTAGGATAGTGACTAAGAACAACGACCTTCATGAACCAATTTTTCTTTTATGCATAAAGTCATAAAGAAGATGATCCTATGACGTATATATGTTACATGATGCTATTTATATTTCTGGATACCCACCCAGGAGTTCTGTCCTTCATTCCCTTCATTAACAGAGAAGAGAGTTTTCAGCAGTTACCAGTCAGTTGTGTTTCTACTTTCTAGTTTCTTCCTGTGGTGCCCCTGTGATCCTGAAACCAGCTGGTTAATTGTGTTTAGGTGGTGCTGCAGCCTCGCCTTTGTTTGTATACCTCTTTTCTCTCTCAAAAATGACACATGATGCATTGTTCGAGCAAAAAGAAGGCTGCTGGCAATGCTAACTTTTATTATATGATCCTAATGTTTTCCAATTATGGTGCATTATCATGAACTTTTTAATATTAGCTGATTCTTTCCCCCTTTACATGTCTCTAGGTTCTTGTTCCAGTTGCTAATGGTTCAGAGGAAATTGAAGCTGTCAATTTGATAGATGTGTTGCGAAGAGCAGGAGCGAATGTTATTGTTGCATCGGTGGAGGAGAAGTTACAAATTGTGACCCGTCGCCATAAGTTTAATCTGATTGCTGATATGATGTTGGATGAAGCCACTGAAATGCAATTTGATTTGATTGTCATGCCAGTATGTGGCTGCTGAGTTATTTTTACATTAACAGGGTATAACTCTTTAAGGGTCTCTTACTGACAAAAGCATTTTATCTGTAAATAGGGAGGTTTGCAAGGTGCTCAGAAGTTTGCTAGTACAAAGAAACTTGTTGAGTTACTCAAGAAACAGGCAGAATCAAATAAGCCATATGGTGCAATATGTGCCTCTCCAGCTCATGTGCTTCAGCCGCACGGTTTACTGAAGGTACTTTACACTGCCACAATGAACATATGCGGTTGTTAGCATTAGTCCTACCGTCCACATTAATGCAGAAAACCAGGAACAAGACACATAATTTCATTGAAACGGTATTAGTGTATGAACAAAAAGCTGTGAGCTGTATTAACTTTGAACTACCTGTGTCATTGTAGGGCAAGAAGGCGACAGCATTTCCACCTATGTCACACCTGCTCACAGATCAGAGTGCATGTGAGCATAGAGTTGTTGTAGATGGTAACCTTATCACCAGTAGAGCCCCAGGCACTGCGACAGAGTTCGCCCTTGCCATTGTTGAAAAACTGTTTGGTCGAGATAAAGCTGTCAGTATAGCAAAGGAGTTGATCTTTATGTGATATATTACAGTGACCTGGTGGTGTGAAGAGTATAATAATGTGGATAAAATAAACATAACAGAAACCTGTTAGTCACGCTTATGGTTCTATGCCTGAACTGGTAATAGCTGCCTGAGGATTTCAATTGAATGGTGCTATTACATCACTATAAACTGTGAGCAAAGAATGTAACATCTTGCTTACTATAAGCGAAAGATTATTGTGACTTGTTACTTGTAAATACCTGTCCAGTCTGTTCAAAGAAACACAAAGTGGAGGTGCTGTCTTCCCACCACCCACCTGCTCTGCCTTTGATCATCATGATTTAAGCAGAGTTAAGAAGCTGTTTGGTCAATCAAGAAAGAACAGAGGGCACAGGCAGAAATCTGGTTGTCTTGTCATAGTAAACTGTACTAAATGCTACTGATTTGATAATCAGTGTACTCTTCAATGTAGGAACTCTTTTATCCTCGTTAGTACAGCTCCTTTTTTCCCCTTGTTATGTGCACTTTTTTTAATGTAGGATTCAGATAGGGAAAATAACAGCTACGAATATGTAAGATGCCAAAGTATACTCTTGAAAGCATTCTGTGTCTTTTCTTGACTTGGAATCTATGGCATCCTACAGAATTCTTGAGAAAAGGTTAGGTGTGTTGTGATTATGATTGTCACTTTCGCATCAGGAATACTAGTTTGTGGATGGAGATAACATAATCATAAAGCTATAGGAAAGCATCATCAGCAATAAGTGGCTGTGGTCTGGATCACTTTTGCTTTGGCGAGTAGAAGAAACTGCGGTGTTCTAACCAATCTATGATTAGATTCCTGCAATAGATGCCTGTCCCATTCATATTCATGTAGTGGATGAAGGTTCTCTGTCCCACTATATGATAATTGATAACCATCCAGTTGGTTGTAACTGCATATCACTTGCACTTTATATGTTGTTTAGCATCCCTCTGAGTTCAGATCAGCATAACTTTGGCCAGTAAAGTTTTGTCCCTTCTACCTTTCATGAAACGGCCTATATTTTAATAAGGTCTTTTTAGCACTAAATCCATGGAGACAGTAGGTTGTGAAAAAGGCTGTAATAGCTAAGTAAATATTGCCTATTGGAAACTTCGTTATCTATATGTTTACTCAGCACTTGCGTATTGTTGCTTACTTTCTTTCCCACATCATGCATGGTGACAACTGACCAGAGGATAGTTTGCTAGTGCTTGACCATTCTGGGCAGAAGCTTATGTATTTATATTCCCTTTCTGTTCAAGTGCACATATCATTCACTTTGCCCTTCGCTGCTTCGCATATCTGTATCATACTATAATGTATCATGCATACGTTAGTTACGAAATTGACAACAGGAATGCTAATGAGTGCTGACTCATGCTCATGCTAGGTTTTTTTTCCCGGCTACCACGTCATATTTATTTGTTTCTCAAATTTTTAATTGTTATATATAGATGGGTATGTCTCTCTACTTTCATGTTAAGACATTTGATTTAAAGGTCGCTTACTAATGCAAAAAAAAAAAAAAAAAAAAAAAAAAAGCTAGAAAGAGATATCAAGTACTGCAGTTGCAAGTTTTGATAACACAAAAAATACTTCACTCGTTATAATCTGTGAATGAAGAAAAAGACATACTCTTACTAAGACTTTGCCCTTGAAATTATTAAATGGGAAAAAAAAACACAAGGCTCTCCGAGCTCCAGGTGTTCATGATTGCCAGTGGCTCCTTCGTTGGTTTATAATAAGTTATTAGCTAACCCTTGTTGCTATCACATTTGAGCTGTATAGCCAATCACTTTGGCTTCCTTCTGATATAGAACTTGCATCTATTGAAGATTGCAAGCAACATCTAAATGTTCTTGTCACTAATGTGAATCTAGAGGAGCACCTCACTAGAGCCTCCAATAAATAATTCTTCAAAGACAGTGATTGATTTGTATATATATATTTCGTTAATTCTAACTATTGACGTCCAGCGTTTAACATTTTCCAAGAGGATCAATGATATATGTTTTAGGGCAGACTGGTGACATCTGCTTCATTGCCTGATGTGTGTTCCAGCATCAAATCATTTGGCTGTTTTTGCTTTGTGATTTGTTTTGATAGTCTCTGCCTTGTAAGGTTCATGCATGTGTACTTAAAAAGAATTGTCAACCATGTTGCCGTACTTATATAATTAGACTTATTGACGGTTATATGGTCGCCAAAGAATAGACTTGTTGAGGGGTACAAGTCAAACAAAAAGAATGGGTTGGGGACATCTCTGTTTGTTAAAATTATATAAAGCCAAGGACAGATGTTGGCATCCATGAACTATTGGCCTATAAAGGATTGAAGTCATCAAACCAAAACGTCATGTCATGAATTATTTATGAGCTTATGCAGACGCCTTGGGAAGCTGAATGGTATATGAAATGCTTGACACTCTATATTAGTCAGAGAGACCCAAAGAGGATGGTTGAAATGGCAATGTCAAGATACCTAGAGCTGTGTTGACATCACCCTAATAAAGAAAAAAATAGATTATGGCATAAAAATATATGCAGTTGCCAGTTGGTTGAACTACTGGAGCAATACATTATACATATTACTTTATTGTGTTTTTTTCTCGAAAAGAAAGCTACCGAAATAGCATGTTCTCCAAAAAGTTCGGCAGAGACAAGGTAGAAAAATGCAGGAATTCACATCAACTGATGCATCGTGTTGTGCTAATCCTGTTATTTGGATGCAATGCAAGACTGATCCTCTGAAAATTCTGCATGTTTCTTCCACCCTACAAATGCCATGCTTGTATAGATACTATTCAAACATTGCATGGCTAGCGTTGTTACTTTACGTTGATTGTCTGATTCTATTATAGGTTTCAAAAAGATGGTGTCTCAAACACCATGCAATCAACTAGTTATGGAATCAACATAAGCAGAGGACTTTTATCAAAAAAAAAAAACATAAGCAGAGGACAAAATGATAGTTTAAATGAAACTATAGGGCAGATTACTACAAGCAGCAAAACTCTAGAACAAATGAATGAATAAGATCCAAATAACTCCAAATAGAGCACGAGCATGTAGATATCATTTTTCTGATTTAAGATGAATTATATATGGATTTTTAGATATTAAATTAGTTTTTTTATTATTTTTTTAGATATTTAAAATCCATCTTTAGAACTATCTAGAGAGTTAACTATCTGATTTCAATAGTTAAAAAGCATTAGGTAACCTGATCTCGTAATTCAAGATTAAAAAACAAACTACAATGCAAGTTGTAGGTTGGAGATTGACTTGGCCAAAGTTAGAAAACAAAACTAAAAGCATCTCCATCTTGGAACGGAGGGAGGGAGTACAACAAAGTTAAATTGGCATTTGTTTTGAATGCTACACCATCCAAGTTGTTGCACTTAAGTCCCTGCAGAAGTTGCATTAGCACTAACTCTGAGTTCGGGCGTTGGATTAGCCAATTCCAGATTAGCAAACGATTTTTTCTATTGCGACGTGTACGGACTCGGGAGATGGCAATCCAACTTCCTTTCCTCCTACGCCGTGGAATTTTCTTTCTTTTCTCAATTTATTTATCACTTCTTTTTGCTTTCATTTTTTCTATCTATCCTTTGCATTTTATTTTCTCACTTTTTTTCCCTTTTATTTTTCTTTCCTTCTTTTTTAATATCAATCTATCCATTTTTATTCTATATAATGTGAATAGATTTTTTTTAAGTTCAAGAAATTGGTCTAGAAGATAAGTTGTGCATAATGTTTTTGGAAGACACTGAACAATAACAGCTTATGTGTATAAGTTATTTGTAAAATTTGTTATGTAAAGTTATGCTATAAAAATTACTATGTTGTGAAATTATAAAGTTGTTGACTAATAGTTTTGAATAAAAGTTGAGGTTTAAGGGTTACGCAGAAAAGTTTTAATGATAATAAGTCGTCTATAAATTAAGGATATGAATATATTTAAAAGATATGAATAGAGGCTACAGTAATAAGTTATATTGCGCAAACTTTTATAGAAATGGTGCAAAATCTCACAGGAATCAGTTCAATTTCATTGGGAAAAGATGTAGGAACACAAAAAAAAAAAATCTTACTAAATCTATCTCAAATTATAAGACGTTTTGATTTTATAGATACATTGTTTTTACTATGTATCTAATATAGTGTTTAATATATTCTAAACACGCCCTAATCCGGCGAACGTTGGCTAATCAGTGGAGTCGGTCGAACAAGGATGACCAAATGATGGAGGAAACCTACAATCACACACACACCAAAACCGTATTAGCATCAAGAAATTCCCGTGGCGCTATCCGGAAGGTGAAAGAATCCCAAACAATGGTGCAACGAGGCCAAGCAAGCAAAACCAAAACCAAATCCAGCAAGCAACATATAGAAAATGTGCAACGAGCAGTCCTTATCCTCTACGTCAATGCCAGGAAAACTCTCAAAATCAGAAAAGAACGCTCAATACACAGGACACATACTACATATATTCTCCCTCGCTCTCAAACCCTTTCCACTCACGAAGAGCAGCCGGGCTGGTCGTCTTCCTCCTTCCTCCAGCATCCTGACGTGCGAGAGCTCAGCTTAACTTTTCCTTGCCATCGCACAAGGCAGAAACACGAGAGTTCTTGAGACCCACAGACCAAAGACACCAATCGCCAAGAGAGAGCTACACCGTGAGCTAGGTGAGGGAAAGATCACAGATATCATCGCCTGCCTGCATCTGCGTGCATATATCATCAAAAGTCAGAGAAGATGATCCCTTTCATAAAGATGAAACCTTCGCTCCAGTAGAAGCCCCGGTTGGAGGACGCAACAAGCAAGCTCACCAAAGCCACCAATGGATCAGCGAAGCCAACAAGGAAGGCTGGGCGGCAGCAAGGCGAGCTCGGAGCGGAGGATGCTGCGACGCGTGAGGCTCCCCTTCTGGTCCTACCCTCCAAACCGGCCTCCAGGCACCTGAGCAGCCACCGCCCCAGCTGGTCTCGTGCTCCCCTCCCCGTCCGGCTCTCTCTTCCCCATCGACCCCCTCGACCTTCCTCCTCTGTCTTTCTTGGCTGTTCTTCACTCACTCACCTCTCGGATCTCCAACCCTGCCTTCCTGTCTGCCTGCTGCTACAAGACATGGCTCTGCTTTTCGTGTGATCTCGTCGCGAGCCTGTCTGCCGGTGCCGGGTGCCCCCTTGGGAGAAGCAAGGGCTCCTGTCTGGCCCGTGTTCTTGGGAACCAGGGCCTTGGTGCTGCTGTTCCTTGTAATATAGCTGCCTCCGACCGGCTCCTCTCGTCTCGTAACATTCTGGAGGCGCGTTCTTGGCCCTTGTGGCCGAACTTCTTGGATCCAAGAGCTGTCGTGTCCCTGTGCCGATCTTCTGCCCTGAGCCTGTTCCATCGGAAAAAGGCAACATCTCTTGCGTTCCGTGCTTGACAGTTGACATCTGCCGTCTGCCGAGTGCCGAGTTCGTTGTTATACACTAGTATAAGTTGCCAGCTGCACTGTTATGTTCTTGTGCCTCGCGGATCATCGTCGTGGTCATACTGGAAACTTTTCACGACGACATCAACGACATGGGCTCCGTCCCCTTCGCCGACACCGGGCTCCTCGGCGGCTTCTACGGCGGTTTCGGAGGCGGCCATGGACATGGCGAGTACGGACTTGTTAGCCAGCTGGGAGCGGGAGCGTCGTCGACGTCGCCTGTCGTCTTGGACGGCGGCGGGCTGCTGGACGCTGCTGCGGCCTCCACGGAGGAGGCGCCGAAGAGGATGGGAGAACACCGCAGGGACGACAAGGCGGCGATGGCCCTCAAGAGCCACAGCGAGGCGGAGCGGCGCCGGAGGGAGAGGATCAACGCGCACCTCGCCACGCTCCGGACCATGGTGCCCTGCTCCGACAAGGTCAGTGCCTCTGTCTCCGTCTCCTCGTGTACGTAGCTTAGCCAGTGCGACGGCATACTAGGCGCCGACGCGGTGGCGGGGATTGTTGCACTGGCTTCCCCTTCCCGGGCTGCCCGTGCGGCTTCAGTTGCCAGCGGCGCGCCGTCCTGCGCCGGCGAAACATTTCTCGGCTTTGTATCTCAAGCACACCATCATAAGCTCGTCGCTCTTTCTCTCAACTTCTAATGCCGACGTAGAGTTGCTGACAATGGTATCAACAGACTTCCTCCTACTAGCATCCAATAGCTCATGAGGACGACCTGCACAAAGAATTTGATTATATTTCCATGCTCCTTCATTGTAATCAGTAACTATTCAACAATTCTAAGATGAGAATATTAGGAACTAAAACTTACACTGTGCTTGCATTGCTGCAGATCCGAAAAGAATAGCGCCCAAGAACATGGTCGCCATCATGCTGTTTGCAACTGAACCGTATCGTTGATACATAGTCACTAACTCACAAGAATGGCCGGAAGTGAGCAATGAGGGAGAAGATCAGGCTCAGAGAAATATGGACTTGAGCGACCAGGAGAACTTATATACAGGTCGGACGTGTTGCATGGATGGCACTAATTGATATATTTTTTTGAAACTCAGCACTAGTTGATTACTGCTATATATCAACGACTCACACTTTCACAGCTACTACCATGCTGCTGTGTTGTGTTTGAAATTTGAATGCTTTCCAATTTTCTACCGTGTGTTTAGCACTATGAGTCATATATTTATCTATTTGCAAAACAAAAAAAAAAAAAAATCTCATATTTTTGAACTATTGAAGTTTTGCTGTTATGTTTTTACCGTAAAAGTAATTCAAAAACAATAACCTGCAGCCAAATGATTCGCGATTTGACTAATGGTACACAAAATGAGATCATGATTTGAGAATTATCACGTGAAGGTTAATTAATTCAGAAAAAAGGGGGTCATTAAAATTATAGCATGCATAAGAAAATATTAATCTTTGGAATGTTAGCTAATTATAGACTCCCTGTGTTTCAAATTATAATATGTTCTGTAGCCAAAACTATGAATCTAAAAACATCCTATAATAATTTGGAACATAGGTTATATTTGTCTAGTGATATTATTAATTAGATACTAGTATTTGATTCGAATTTGGGAGTATTGTTTCAAACGATCATGATTTTGTTCCAAAGTGAATTCATTGCACAGTTCCTCCGTGCTTTTTCTGGCCGATTTTTAGGTGCGGGTCTGGGCTGACCCCTCGGCACGGAGGACTGGTCAAGCACGGCCTGATGGCCCGTGGGCCGACCAAGCCCATGCCTAGTATGGTTCGGGCGGGGCGGACCAAACTGACCCTATGCACATGTATAATTGAGGGAGACGTCTATTTCATACCAAAGTTTTATATCTTGGAAACCGGGAGGCTCCATTAAGACTGGCCTAATAAAGAGAATGGAGGTATTAATGGCGTACTACAAGTAGTTCACCGAAAAATAGTAGTATATGTGTCTATAGAGATTTTAACATATAAGATCCCTTGGTTTACGAGCTTCAAAAGCAAGCAACTACGCTGCCTAGGAAATTAATCACCTTTCAAGCATGAAGATTCCTCTGAAAAAAACAGTAAATCATACCAGTTAGACTCCTTTTGTACTTTGTACGGTGCTCAACCTTTAGTTCCCAAGTTTGAAATTTTATTGGCGTAGAACATGCCACATTGACTCATCAAGGTTATTGTTGTTTCGTTATACTTCCTACTCTGATTTTTTTAATATATAATCAGCAGATTTATTATCGAATTCGTTTAAGAAAGATCATACTCATTCAGAGAAGACACGACAGAATACTGTATTCGTACACATGTGTCGATGCTAGTACTAATTAGGTGATTTTATACAAAGTCATGTGATGTTTTTAAGTAAAGAAAAAGATAAGCCACGTCAAAACAAGGCAGGCAGGTAATTTGAACTTCATATATTTGTGTTTACACTTCGTGTCACTACAATTGCCTTTGCCACATGAGAATTCTATATGTCCACATGAACCTTCATGTCTTCTATGCAACAACAAAAAAAAAATAAAGGTACCCTGAAATTGCTTTTAAATTTACTCTACTTTCAGCAACATAGACTGCAATGTCTGTGCTTTTAGATTGCCCTGAAATATTTCATTAGTTACCTAATATCCTATCCTGGGATACTTAGTTACTTTTCAGCTTTATTGAAACGGACTTGGCTTGGTACATGTTGGTCATGATATAACTACCAATGCGATAATAAAAACCCTCATCGGCCTTTTGAAATTTAGGGAAAGTTTGCTTTACATAGTGCTGGTTTTAGTTGTTGAAAACTATTGTACAACTGCACATAGTGCTTTACAGGCTTTCAAGAAACGATCTAATACCTGTATAATATGTCTTTCTCTGCAGCAAGCCTACAAATCTACAAGATTTCGGTCAGAAACCGGATCAATCGTGAGCTTCCTTATGTTCATAACAAAGTATGAAGACTAGCCTGCTCCAACAGCCTGATGCAGAATACCAAACCCTTCTACTTTACATGCAGATTTATAGCCTTTCTGGAATGTGGCGTATCTTGGGTTGCTACTAATTTGCACAGGTCTAGAAATCTGCAAATCTCTTCACCTTGAAACCACTCTTCTGTAATTCTCCTTTTCTTTTACAATGAGTCTACCTGGTCTTAATGAGAATTTTAGTAAAAAAAGTGCTCAGATTAAGAGGAGAGCCCATATTCAATTCGATGTTTACTAATTGAGATTGTGTAGCTGCCATCGTCGTTTCTCTTAACTGTCCCTTAGTATTTGCTTGCCACGGTGTTGTGCGATTGGGGTTCCAGTTTACAGTTCACATTTCTCTGTACATGTAGTCCACTAGACGTGTGATTTGCTTTTGTGAGTGTAAATAGATTCCTTTATCATGCCTGCTCTACATTATTCAACTTTGGATGGAACAAACCTGCACTTATATCAAGATTTGAGGTTTATTAGCCATGCTAATCATTTGTGCTTGCCAAAATAACTTTTTTCATGGATGAGTTCGGAGTTCATTCCTATTCAATGATGAGCATTATTGATATTATATAATTGAATTATTTTTTTACAACAGATATCAGGACCTCTCCTTTTAATGTTTTTTTTAGATAATGGAGTTAACATTCCGGCATCTGCGGTAACGCACGCAGCATAAGGCCTCTGCGTGACCACACACAGCCAAACATATTACAAAAACTAAAAAAAAACTTTAGTACATGAAGATATATATGTACTAAAGATCTACTACATCAAAAAAAAAATTGAGTTTACTACTCAAGACAGTGCTAAAGATATCGATGTCACTTCATGGCGGTCTTCGAATCAATCACCACACCTTGAACGATAAGCAACAAAATGAACTTGAAAGAAACTCATTGGATGTAGACAACCCCCATTGCAGCTGACAAATGCCCTGACAGTTGCCCCTCCACCTTAATGTATCGGTGGCATTCGGGATAGCCATAATCGATCTTTTGGCGTTGGACCTCTCCTTTTAATGTGTGGCATGAAGGCTTCTATCTCATATTTTAAGGAAATGGGATTTAAGCATACATATGATCATTTGGCCTGCATTTGTCCTCACTTTCTCTGAAACACAGATTTCAAGCGATGGTTGTGCAGAAGGTAAATGCAAGGGCAAAGCAGGATGGTTTCGAAAGACAAGAACGTTTTTCATGCTTATAGCAAAGCAGAGTTCAAGCAATGGTTACGAGTTCTAGGCTGTCACAGTACACGGATTTTATTCTGTTGTTGGGAGGTGCAATAGTATCCATGTAGCAATGTACTTATCGGCTGTCATGTGCATATATTAATGAAAATATGAAACATTTGTACGCAAATTGCCCGTACTATGTCTACACTTCTTTACTACAATCGGCATTCTACCTTCAATATACATCATCCACCTTCAATATACATCATCCACGAACGGCTTTTGGTTCGGCACGCAAAGGCGCGCCAGTCTACTGGTTTCTGCCTAATTTTAACTCGCTTATCCTACACCTGAACTCGCTTTAACAAATATTATCCCCTGGGCTGGTCACAAACTCGCAGTGACACCAGGGAGTTTCTTGATCGAGGAGATGACTACCTTCTTTAAGCAACTCTATCACCAGCCTGATCTATGATCACTCCAAAAGAAGATGAAGACATTACTTTAGGGTGTATGCTCCTTGAATCCCATTCACTGCACGGAGGTGCAGGTGCAAGCGACTTCACCTGTTACGTCCAGCTACAGGTTGCTCTGTTCGGAATGCGCAGCACTGTGGTCTGTGGACTGTGGTTGCTCATGCAGCATTGCAGTTGCAGCAACCAGCCTCCACAACTACTGTAGAAAACCAGCAGCAACAGCTGCACCTGTAGGCATGCAAAGTTAGAAATTATTACTCCCTCCATCTCAAAATAATTACGCATCTTGCTTCTGAAGAAGTCAATTTTTTTTAATTTTGACCAAATATATAGAAAACAATATCAATACTTGAATCTCCAAATAAATTTATGAGTAAAATGCACCGCATGTCCCCAAACTATAGGCTCATTCTGATCTACGTCCCCAAACTTTCATTTTGACTATCCAGGTCCCTCAAATTATCCCACGGGGCATGGACGTCCAAAGTCGGCCACATCAGCAGCAGAGTCTGACGTA
The DNA here is from genome assembly GCA_015847255.1 of Hyparrhenia diplandra. Classification (NCBI taxonomy): domain Eukaryota; kingdom Viridiplantae; phylum Streptophyta; class Magnoliopsida; order Poales; family Poaceae; genus Hyparrhenia; species Hyparrhenia diplandra. The sequence continues at coordinate 146,927 of JADLZK010011416.1, read as the reverse complement.
GCCATGCCACCGTGGCAGATGGAACCGAAGTCATCCGCAATTTTATATATAAAAAAACCCGTGAACCTCACTCCCTCTCTCCCAGAGTTGGACTCTGCTGCTGGCATGGCTCATCCGCAATTTTATATATAAAAAAAAACCCGTGAACCTCATCCGCAATTTTATAAAAAAAAACCACGGTGGCATAACCACATCGGACTCTGCTGATGGCGTGGCTGACTTTGGACGTCGATGCCCCGCGGGATAAGTTGAGGGACCTAGATAGTCGAAATGAAAGTTTGGGGACGTAGATCAGAATGAGTCAATAGTTTAGGGACCTGCGGCGCATTTTACTCTAAATTTATTATGAAAGTATGTTCCAATATCAATCTAATAATACTAGTTATACATAGTAAACATTATTATTCTTTTATATACATGTGGTCAAAGTTAGAAATGTGTGACTTATTCACAAGCCAGATATATAATTATTTTGAGACGAAAGGAGTACATGAGGTTGGTCCTGGATCTCTTGTTTTGTTTTCAGTTTCAAAATAGAGGAAACTTTTTGTACACACACCGACACGAAAAGATAAAAGAAAGACTCGCTAGGGCACAACAAGGCCCATCGGGCCGTGCAGCCCAACCGGCTAGCACCTTATCCAACAAAAACTGAATGATTTCTTTAAAGAAATGAATGAAAAACGAACTAAATCAATTCGAAATCACATCAATGAAAAACGAAAATGAAAAAAAAAACAAACCAATCAAATTTCTGCAGGTTGCATAAAATTTTCTAGGAAGCTAAATCGAAATCATAGCGTCTTTGGGCCGAGCCTGGTTCCTTCCGAGCCTGGTTCCTTCGTTTCGGCGCCTTTTTAGTTGTTCTCTCGGTTTCTCTATAGTGGGCTTTTTTCCTTGTACAGAGCTGTAAAGTGGGGGTTTTTTTTCTTCGTTTTTCTTCTGGTATTCACCAGTTCAGTTAGTAGAGCAAGGTGGTTTTTTCAGTAGTAGTAGTAGTAGTAGGAGAGGGCGCGCAACGCTCTCAGTAGAGGTCAGTAGAGTGGATGTTGTGTAACCTTTTTTCCCTGTTTTTTCGTCTAATAAAAATCCGGCAAAACTTTTTTGCCGCCTTTCCAAAAAAAAATTGTCAATAGGCATATTATATGGCAGATTGACTAAAACTAATGTGAGTATTGGAGCTAGATCATTTTGTGTGTGTGTGTGTGTGTTGGGGGGGATATCATACATATGTTATTTTTGTGGGAACAAAGAGGAAGAAAGTAGGACATTTGTTCATTGATTGATTTTCTTATAGAGCTTTTAAAGACAGGAGATATTTGTGGACTGATTTATCTTTGATCAATATTCAATCTAAATGAAATGAAAGACAAATTACACGGAGAAAGCATGTGAGACGATTATCTATATTTCAACAACAGCAAAAAAGAAGAAGAATCCTTCCCAATTTATTTATTTTTTATAGCAGAACTGCATGATACATCTCAACGTACAATATTGGAGCCCGGACTGATCTTAGCATAGCGCGCGTTTGCATCAAAATGCTAAATATATGATCTAAGCACAATTAGGCCCCTTGCAATGGTGGATGGCGGTTGACGCAGGCATCCGCACACAGTCCTAAGGGCCTGTTTGACAAGGCTCCTCGGGAGAGCTTTCACTAGAGGGCGGGAGCCGTTTTGGAGAAGCTCGAAATGGGGGCTTCTCAAAACGGCTCCGCTCCTCCCTTTTCCACTAAAAAAAAACGGCTCCAAACGGCTCCTCCTCCTAAACTGTTTGGTAGGGCTCCGCCGGAGGAGCCGGAGCCGGAGCCACGAAGAGCCCTGCCAAACAGGTCCTAAGTGTTCCGTAGCAATCGTCGGCGACCATGGAGACGTCGCAGCAGAAGCAAGTACCATTATTAGGTTGGACTGATCTATGGCATCTCTTGCCTTCGGATCTCAAGCACACCAAAAGCTCGTCGCTCTTTCTCTCAACTTCTAATGCCGACGTAGAGTTACTGACAATGGAGTCAACAGACCCCCTCCTCCTAGCATCCAATAGCTCATGAGGACGACCTGCAGCAGAAAGAATTTGATTATATTTCCATGCTCCTTCACTGTGATCATTAACTATATATATTCAACAATTCTAAGATGAGAATATTAGGAACGAAAACTTACATTGAGCTTGCATTGCTGCGGATCCGAAAAGAATAGCGCCCAAGAACATGGTCGCCATCATGCTGTTTGCAACTGAAATGTATCGTTGATACATAGTCACTAACTCACAATCACTAACAAGAAAGGCCCGGAAGTGAGCAATGAGAGGAGGGAGGAAGATCAGGCTCAGAGATATATGGACTTGAGTGACCAGGAGAGCATTATATAAGGTCGGACGTGCTGCATGCACGGCACTAATTGATATATTTATTTGAAACTCGGCACTAATTGATTACTCCTATACATCAGCGACTCACACTTTCACAGCTACTAGCATGCTGCCATATTATGTTTGAAATTTGAATGCTTTCCAATTTTCTACCGTGTGTTCCGCACTACAATTCATATATTTATTTATTTGCAAAAACAAAACTCATATTTTTTTAACTATTGAAGTTTTGCTGTTATGTATGCACCAGCGAATGCTAAACTCTGTTTCAAATTATATATGATTTGGTATTTGTATATCTAGGGTGTGTAGCTAAAACTATTAATCTAAAAAATCCAAAACATCTTATAATAATTTGGAACATAGGGATATATTTGTCTAGCAATATTATTAATTAGATACTTGTCGTGGTCTAATACCACCGTCACAGTAATGTCTGGCTAATGCGTGCTCCGATGGCCTAGCTCTAGAGACAATGACACAAGGCAGTTATACTGGTTCGGGGCAAATCGCGCACCCTAATCCAGTGTGCTCACTATCCGAGCTCAAATGCTCATACCAGGGCTCAGTACAAGCGGGGCGAGAGAGGGAGTGAGGATCCCAAGTCTCTGTGATTGAGGCGAAGTGCCAATATCGAGTGGTGGGTGTGTGGCGAAGCTTGCTCTGCTGATGTCTCGCTGCTTCGTCCCCTCCTTCCAGAGGCCTACATCCCCTTTTATAGTCGCAAGGGGGATAGGAACACTGGGTTCCTCTGTATCGAAGTCGAGGGAGAGGGAGTAGAGGAATTCACTGACATGTAGAGCTCCTAGGATGAGCTCGCGAAGCAGGGTGAGAGCTGTCTCCGAGCTCTCAGGCGTCCTGGGTGTCGAAATTGGTCGTCGTCGTACGCGGGAATCGTGGTTTGGTCGGTGGTCGGACGTCGCCTTGTCTCTAATCGGAGTTGGAATGCGTCCTCTCGGTATGGGAGGGCGCCCACGCCGTGTATGGGCGCCCGGTACCCGGCTTGTACCCGACGGCCGCTGTTGAGAGCTGTTGGAGTCGACGGGGTACGACGGCATGGCCGAGCGACCTCTCCCGTCTCTGTAACCCCGTATGGCTACAGTGTCCGTCAGGGAGTGGTTGAACTTTTCAGAGAGTTGTTGGCCAACTTCTGTACTCGCTGTACTGTTGGGATGGGTTCCTCGGGATCGCCTGGGTGGAGCTCGTCGCGTAGGGAGCTCGAGCTGTGCGGCGAGAGGTCTCGGAGGAGTGTTGCTGCCGTTGATTTTGAGGAGATCCCTCGAGTTGTGAGCTCACCAGAGACGGTGCCCTCCCGTGCCGGGTGCCGACGATCGTTCTTTAGTTGAGCTCCCCGTGTCAAAGAGCTCGAGCTCTTGTCCGTGCGGGGTGGAGCTCTCTTCGAGGCGGCTGCGCGTTCGCCTCCCGCCGGGATCGTCGCGGGATGTCTTTCCTGAACGCGCGAACGGGCCGCCGTGCCCCTGAGCTCTGTCTTGTTGGCTCGGAGGACTCGTCTCAGATGGGCCGGACACTTGGGGCATCCTGAATATTGGACCCCACAATACTAGTATTTGATTCAAATTTGGGAGTATTGTTTCAAACGATCATGATTTTGTTCCAAAATAGGGAGTAACGGAAGGCATGTGAACATAGCAAATTTAATTACTTTTTATGGGATTTTTTTCTAAGTTCACTAAAACTTAAAATGAATGTCCAAAGCCAATATGTAGTTTTCCCCACTGAAGAAAGAGACTCTTACTATGAAAATGATCCCTCCATTCTAGCGGTGGGAGGAGGCACAACGGGGCACAGCCGGCACCGAGCCCGTCAGAGCCATGGCCGGACGCGCAGGACGACGCCGTTAGCACTACAACAGGATTGATTTTACAAAGCACTTCAAAATTATTTTCACTGGCGGTTATTTAGAAAACCGTCACGATTAACCATGGTGGTTATTTTTTATTAACCGCCACGGTAAATCGATTAACTGTGACGGTTTTTATAAGAAAACCCGCCACGGGAAGTGAGGCCCAAATGCTTTGGCGCAACAGGCATGTTTCCATGGTGACATATACATATGGTGACTTAGGTTTTTTTTTTCACCCACTTCTCTTGTCTCCCTCAAACCCTAACACACCCACCGGCCTCCCTTCTCCCACCGGCCCGCCCCTCCCCTAACTCCACCTGCCTCTATGCCTCAATCACCGGCCAGCCCCTCCCCTTCCTCACTCCACCGCCGCCTCCCTCCCCTCCTCTTCATGGCGGCGGTACTCGAGAGCCCGGAGCTCGCGACGACGTGGAGAGCGCTGGAGCTCGCGGCGCGGATCCGGCGGTGGAGCTCGCGGCGGTGGGCGCCAACGCTGGGTCCGGTGGCGGCGTGGATCCGTGGTCGAGGTCGTGGCGGCGGCGACCGCCCGCAGATCCGGCGGCGCGCGACATGCACCTCACGACGGGCGGCGGGCGGCTCGCGGATCCAACGGCGCGGATCCGGCGGCAACGGGCGGCGTGGTGGCCGAGGGTGCTCATCTCCATGCGGTGGCGCTCACGGGCGGGCAGCTCCCGGCGGCGGTGCACGTGGAGGCAGCACCTCGCCCGCGGCCGCTCCCGGCGCGCTCGCAGATCGGATCTCCAAACCCTATCGGGTCGGGTAACGGTGGATCTAGGCCCAAACGGGCCTGGACGTGGATTTTTATTCTATTAACGGTGGCGGACATTTTGGTTTCCAAAACCGTCACGGAAAATCGTGGTGATTTTCCGTGACCTTTCATTGGTGGCGGTTTTAAAAACCGCCACGGAAAATCAAAAAAGTCCGCCACGGAAAATCGAATACGTAGGGGGGCTTGGCGCTCACCAGATCCGGCAGAAAAGGGAGCAGCGCGGCCCCAACTTGACGTCGCGAGAGACAATACGGCGACGAGATCCAGATCCGCATCGCAGGTGGCCGATTCGGCCGGCACCACCATGGCCGGCGAGGTCGCCGGGCGCAAAGTTGAGAAGGAGGGGGGAGGGGATGGGGGGAGGCAGGAGTGGTGCCAAGCAGGCCCCTTCAGGGGGTCGCCGCCACGGGCAAGGGCGCGACGGCGGTCGGAGAGGGCAGGGGAGAGGGGCTGGTGGCGGCGCGGCTTACCGCTCCCGAGTCGCCGCTGGGGGGTGCGCCGGGGGCAAGGGGGAAGGAAGTCAGAATGCTCACCCGATGCTACTTAGGTGATTTTGTACGAAGTTATGTGATGTTTTTAAGTAAAGAAAAGACAAGCCACGTTGAAACAAGGCAGGTAGGTAATTTGAACGGTTGTAGAAGTTCAGTGGTAAAATGTCTCATATAGTTCATAAAAAAAAACCCAAATGGCCCAACGAGGAATCGAGTTGGGCGGGGCCAGCTGTTCGGCCATGCGTAGCTCCTACTACACAGTGTCATGATATCGAGGTTCTACCAGAGTTGGAGAACCGCAAAGTTCGTTGGCGCCCAACAAAAACAAACCGAGCCTACGTACGTACACGTGAACCTGACCAATGAGACGAGCAGTTTTCATCCCATCTCCAACTAGATTTGCCAGCTCCCAGCTGCGTCGGGGATTGATTCGCATGCAGCGGCCGGGCGACTCGGCGATTTGGTGACATTTTTGCGTGGAGGAGGCCGGGCCACGCCACGCCGTGCTCTTCCTTCCACGGTCCCGGTCCCGAATCCCAAACCAATCCAACCCATCACCCTGGGCCGTGGCGGGTCAATGATTGCGGTGGCATGTGTACCCTCCCCCCTTCGTCCCGTCGGCGTCGTCAATGCCGCGCCGCACCCGTCGTCCTCCACTCACCTCGGCCTCGCGCCACCTCCCCACACTCCACACCACACGCCGGCGCGTGTAAGTACCTCGGCCTCTTCTGTGTTTAAGGCCACCTACCTTAACAACCAGCGTGCTCCTCCTCCACTGTCCACTCCCCCCGTTGGGTCCGGCGAACTCTCCATCTATGGCGTCTTCCGCTGCCGTCAAGAAGGTAACACTCACTCTTCTTTCTCTGGCCTCCTTCTCCGTACCCGTACACCGCCCTCGCCCATGGCGCTGGCGTCGAGGAGGACTGTGCAGTGCATTGATGTGCCGCGCTGCGCAGGTGCTGTTCCCGATCACGGCGGGCTCGGAGCCCGTGGAAGCGTTCGTCCCCATCGCCATCCTCCGCCTAGCGGGCGCCGACGTCACCGTCGCGGCCGCGGGCACCGGAACCGGAGCCGATCTGCGCGTCCACGCCATGTACGGGGTCACCGTCGTCGCGGACGCCAGCGTCGCCGACTGCGCCGACGCCTCCTACGACCTCATCGCCCTCCCCGTAAGAAAAGAAAACCCGCCCACAGCACGGCAGCTCCGTCTAGTGCTACGTACGTGGAACTCATGTCGCTCACGCTGATACGCTCGCGACGCTCCTGCGTGCAGGGAGGCGTCCCCGGCGCGGACAACCTCGGCGGCTGCACAGCGCTGGAGAGCATCGTGAGGCGCCACGCGCTCGGTGGCGGTCCCTTCGCCGCCATCTGCGCCGCGCCGCCGCTGGCGCTGGCGCTGGCGCGCTGGGGCCTGCTCAATGGCGTCAATTTGATCCGTCCCTGCCTCGTCCCTCTCCACTGTGCGTTTACGTACTCAAGATACCCTTACGTCTTAGCCTCACAGCTCACACACGTCCGTGCAGGCAACTGCGCACCCGGCGTTCGTGGACAAGTTCCCGGCGGAGGTGGTCGCCGTGGACGCGAACGTGGTGGTCGACGGCAAGGTCGTGACGGGGCGTGGCCCGGCGCCGGCCATGGAGTTCGCGCTCGTTCTCGTGGAACAGCTCTACGGCAAGGACAAGGTCGACGAGATCGCCAAACCAATGGTACGTCAAAACGTGACTTCACTGACCGACTATAAACAGGATTGGAGAAACAAGACAATTGTTTTCCTTTTTTCTACGCCTATTTATTATACAAAGAAAAGGACTTGTACAAGACTCTTTCAGTTGTCAGTTCAGACTCTTTCATACGAGGATTGTTTGATTTTTTTCACCGGAAAAAAAAAAAGAAAAGAAAAGACTATGGCATGTTCCAATTTGTGGATATAGAAAAGGCGTGGATCATCATAGAAATGATTCGTTGAGACAGATAAAAAAGCTTTTACAATCTTTGGGGTTCTTCTTCCATTGCAAAAGAAAACAAGAGGATGATTGATGGGAATGAGTTCCTCGCAGCTGTTTGAGTGTTGCTATGAATGAGTGTCCATGCTTTCTCATAGTCCTCTAGGATGTTTATCCACAAAATCATGTTCCTGAAAAGGACAATTATTTGCAAAACCCAAGCCTACAGTAATGCTTAACTGCTAGTGCTTTGCTCTGTTGGTCTTCTCAGGTCACTACATCACCGAGAAAAATCACCAAGCCAACTCTTTGGAAAGCATGGAACTTTTCAGCTTTTTTTTTTTTTTTTTTTTTTTTTTTTTTTTTTGAAACCGGGCTCGTGCCCGTTCTGCAACAGCTGTTTTTTTTTTTTTTTTTGGCTATAAAACCAAACCGATTCCTGTGAAAATTACCATCTGCATTACAAAGAGCCTCAAATTCTAGAAACCAAAATTTAAATATCGTTAAACTTGAGTGCACGCGGACTGAACCAACCTTCATTTGTGTGTCTGTTCTTGTTTAGTTGCCCGTTCTGCAACAGCTGTTTTTTTTTTTTTTGGCTATAAAACCAAACCGATTCCTGTGAAAATTACCATCTGCATTACAAAGAGCCTCAAATTCTAGAAACCAAAATTTAAATATCGTTAAACTTGAGTGCACGCGGACTGAACCAACCTTCATTTGTGTGTCTGTTCTTGTTTAGTTGGTCAGGTATGAACCCGGGTACACCTTCAACGAACTCAACCCGGTTCAATGGCGGTGCAGCGGCACACCCAAGGTAGTCGTTACATATCCGCACTCTATACCGCAAAGATGAGGAAACAAAGTGTCAATCTTTATCCTCGCGTAAAACATGATGACTTCTCTTTCATGCACTACACATTCTCAGGTCCTGATCCCGGTGGCCAATGGAAGCGAGGAGATGGAGGTGGTCGTGACCGTCGACGTGCTGCGTCGGGCCAATGTGGACGTCGTGGTGGCGTCGGCTGAGGGTAGCGCCGAGGTCGTCGTCGCGCTCCACGGCACGAGGATCGTCGCCGACGCGCTGCTGGAGGACGCCATCGCCGCCGGCCAGCAGTTCGACCTCATCGTTGTGCCGGCAAGTATCGCGAGCTCCCTGCATCCATCACTTTGCTACCCTGCTCGATACGGTGATGGATCACCACTGGTATGGCGCCGGTGCAGATGGAAATGTGCATCCCTAATTGTGTTGCTCATGTGGACCAGGGTGGCATGCCCGGCACGAAGACGCTGGCCAGCACGGAGGCGCTAGTGGTGCTGCTGAAGGATCATGCGGCGGCGGACAGGGCGTACGGCGCCATCGGCACCGCTAGGGAGGAGGTGCTGGAGCCGCACGGCCTCCTCGAGAGCAAGAAGGCGTGCGCGTCCATGGCAGACCCAAACGACTGCGGCAGCAGGGTGGTGGTGGACGGAAACCTGGCCACGAGTAGCAGCCCCGGTACGGCCATGGAGTTCGCGTTGGCCGTTGTGGAGAAGCTGCTCGGCCCCGAGGCAGCAAGGGAGGTGGCGGAAGCCCTGCTCTTCGTCTAAGCGGACCAGCTGGTCGTCGTGGAGAAGGTGCCCCTCCCCGAGGTGGCAAGGGAGGTGGCGGAAGCCCTACTCTTCGTTTGACGATGCTGGAGGCTCGGCCGATCGCGCGTGCCATCATGTCACCAAATTGTGTTTGCCGACAATATAAAGAAGTAAAAAAACTTGGGCAATGCTCAGGTACTCCTTTTACCTATTAGGAGGTAATATCTCTATTCGATCTGGACCGTTGATTTTTATAATTTTGACAAATTACTAAATGAAATATAAAAAAATAAATCCTCCCGTCCCCCTATTCACGGGATTTTCCCGCATGCATGCGGAGGTGAGGAAATCCTAACTAATTTCTCCATCCGACACACACATATGTGCGTAGACACCTTACAAATTATTTAGTAGCACCTCGTCAAAAAAAAAGTAATAAAGCCAAGTGATGGCCACGTAAACTAATTGTACGTTTGCTAACATGCATGCTTTATGCACGGCCACTGGTACATGCATACACACACGACACACGTTACAAATTACAAAATTATGTCACGTAAACACGCTAACATGCATGCATGGTACACACTACAAAATTGTGTCACATATGCATGCACTGTTAGGAGTAATTTACAGTTCACACATGCATGCATCAACGCTAGGAATTACCGCAGATCACGCATGCACCAACCGAATTACCCTATTTTATAGAATAAAAATTTAAATAAATACTATTACCTCCTAGAAAGTAATTGATGATCGTGGCCGTTTGATCGGAAAAAATGAACGGTCTACAATGATTTTGGAGTACCGTAGCAATTGCCACGAGCTATAGCTTTGGTCCGTATCAAAAATAAAAAAAAATCTACTCCACGCGTGTTCAATGTTCAATTGTTCATTGTTGCTTCGACTCCGTCGGTGCTGACACGCTTCACGCTCCTTTCATTCGATCGCGAGAGAGAGGCAGTACGTTGCGCTCGCGTTTGAATAAAACTCAGCATATATAACAACTTGAAAGGGTAGACTTTTGAACCATTTGACATTTGTCAAAATGGGTACGTGCATGCACACGCACGCATGCAGTGCAGAGCTTTTGCAACTTGCACTCGACCGGTTCGCACCACAACACGTATAAAGGTCCTGTGGAAGCACCGTACACCCAAGCTCAACACACACACACACACCAAGTAATACTTATCGCCTACAGTAGCTAAGCTAGCGTATTCGATCGTCCAGTTCGTCCGTCGTTCATCTCGTTCTCGATCAGTTTCTCAGACCGACGACAACACAATGCCACCGCCGCGGCAGCCGCTGCGCGTGCTAGCCGCCTTCCTCCTCCTGTGCATGCTGGCGGCGCTCTCCGTCTCCGCCGAGGCCAAGGTGCACCACCACACGTGGGACATCGAGTACCACTACAAGTGAGTACCACTACAAGTCCCTCGACTGCGTCCAAAAGCTGGCGGACCATCAACGGCGAGTCCCCGGGTCCGACGATCCACGCCACGCAGGGCGACACCATTGTGGTGACCGTGCACAACAAGCTCGAGACCGAGAACACGGGCATCCACTGGCACGGCATCCGGCAGATCGGCTCGCCGTGGGCCGACGGCACCGTGGGCGTCACGCAGTGTCCCATCCTCCCAGGCGACACCTTCACCTAAAAGGTTCGTCGTCGACAGGTCGGGAACCTACTTCTACCACGCTCACTACGGGATGCAGCGCGTGGCCGGCCTCGACGGCATGATCGTCGTGTCGCCGCCCTACGGCGTCGCTGAGCCCTTCACCTACGACGAGGAGCACACCGTCCTGCTCATGGACTGGTGGCACAAGAGCGTGTGCGAACAGGCCGCCGGGCTCGCGTCCGACCCGCCGTCTTCGCCGGGCGAGCCACAGTCCCTGCTCATCAACGGCCGGGAGTGTTCGAGCCGTTCCACTGCCGCGCGGGCGCCCCAACACCAACGGTAGCCGCGCCGGGTGTGACGCCCCCCCCCCCGCGGGCCGCGCCGCCGCCGCTCTTCACGGCCGTGCCGGGAAGACGTACCGCCTCCGCATCGGCAGCATGACGCCGCCGTCGGCGCTCAACTTTGAGATCCGGGGCCACCTCATGACGGTGGTGGGCCGCCGACGGCCACTACGTGAGGCCCGTCGTCGTGGACAGCCTCTACATCTACTCCGGCGAGTCCTACTCCGTCTGGTCACGGCCGACCAGACCCGCCGCGGAACTACTCGGGCGGCGTCCCACGCCGTGTCCCGGGCGCAACACGACGGCGCCATGGCCATCCTCGCCTCACGCCGGCAACGACCAGCGGCGCCGCCGCCGACGCCGCGGCCGGAGGGACCTTGCGCTCGAACGACGTGGCGGCCCGGGTGGAGCAGAGTAGTCCCTCGCCGTCGCGCACCGAACACGCGTGCTGCCCGTGCCGCCGCGCGGCCGACCGCGCACTCCTCCTCCTCAACACGCAGAACAGATCGGCCCACACCAAATGGGCCATCAACGGCGTCTCCCTCGCGTTCCCGGCGACGCCGCACCTCGGTCCATGAAGCGCGCCCTGCAGGGCGCCTACGACGCGCCCCCCCCGCGGAGACGCATTTTACTACGGGAGCTATGACATCGCTACGGCGGGCGTGAAACGGGGCGGGTGGCCAGGCCGCGGTGTACCGGCCGGGCGCTGGGGTCCGTGGTGGACGTGGTGCTGCAGAACACGGTGGCGCTCAACAACAAGAGCGAGACGCACCGTGGCACCTCCATGGGCACGACTTCGGGTGCTTCGCCTACGGCGACGGCAAGTTCGACCCGGAGGGACACGCCAAGTTCAACGTGAGGGACCCCGTCATGAAGAACACGGTGGCGCTGCACCCCAAGGGGTGGACGGCGGTGAGGTTCGTGGCGACAACCCCCGCGCGTGTGGCTGTTCCACTGCCACATCGAGGCGCACGTGTACATGGGCATGGGCGTGGTGTTCGAGGAGGGTGTTGACAGGGTCGGCCGCTTGCCCAAGTCCATCATGGGCTGCGGACGCGTTCAGACCCTCGCCTTGAGAACCAGCGCGCCGTCATCACACGACATTATTCCTTCAATGATATATACTATATATAAATTCTTTATTTGTGTACAATTTGCAATAAATCTAATTTATTTGTTCAAAATAATTTCCAAGACTGTATTTTGTACTACTTGTACTGTTACTGAGTGCTAAATAAAGCTCTTTGATTTAGTTTTATATAAAGTGGTATCATCGGTCATTCAAGGCGCGCTAATTTTATAACGGTACTTAAGGCGGGCACACACCATTTTTTATTGTAATTTAGTCAGTTTTTGTCAAAATTTTCACATTTATATCTCTAGGCAGAAAAACCCATCTTTAAACCCTTTTTCTCAGCTGGTCTAAATAATGTATCTTTAGTTGTTAAAAAAAAATATGTATCTTTGCAATCACTCGGCGGTGAACTCTGGTTGTCCTTTGGTTTGCTTTCTCTTTTTTCTTTCTATTTTCTCCGACTTGATTCAGTTGGTTTAAACGATGTATCTCTGCAATCACCGACAAGGGCTCCCTTGTGCAAATTCAAGTGAGTTTCACAACATAATCGTAAGTGGACAAACCAATTATAAACATATTAACATTGTTTACTTGTAATCACAACCTCGTGTTGCCGCAGGCCGGTTAATAATCCATGGATTACTGACGGTGTGTGTGGGTTAGGCTGTAACAAAAAACTCTCTTCTCCTTAATTAATTCCGTGCAATGCACGTTCGAAAAAAACTTGTTCGTGACTAACTCCTTGTTAACTTTAATCAAAGATTATTAAAATTATAGTTATTTAAGGTCCTCAAACGTCACAAAAGTTAGTATATATAATAACTAGAGCAATGTGATAAGTAGTGGGTTATGGACTGTCATGTGCCAGAATTGGTCCAGCCATGGGTGGGCTAGGAGGGTCCAACCGGCCACGACCGACCCAGGAGAGGGGGGAGGGGCAGGGTAGGCCGCCGCCCCCTTCGCCGCCGCCACCTCCACGGTCCCCGTCTCCGTCTACGCCGTCATCAAGTTAGGATTATCTTAGGACTTTTGGTGTGTAAAAGGGATATTTCAATCATATAAGGAAGACCCTTATTAGGAAATAAATAAAGATTGCTTGTAAAAGGTGTTCCGATCGTATAAGGAAACCTTATAGAGATTTCTTAGATTACAAGTCCCACTAGCCGGGCTATATAAGTAAGGGTCTGTAATCTCTTGGGGGACAAGAAATAAAGAAATAGTTTGTGCCTTCTCTCTTGCTCCTCCGTCGCGCCCGCCCAGCCCCCTCCAGCGCGCCGCCGCCACCGCGCCCGCCGCCTCACCACCTCCCCTCTTGCCACCGCCACCAGGCCGATCGCCCGGGCCAAGCGTCGCCGCCCCCCACCATCCCCTACGCCGCCACCGCCGCCTCGGGAGTTAGTCGTTGACGCGTCACGGCCCGCCCAATCTAATCGGTTTGTGACAACCGGGTATCCGGAGACCGGGGACGATTCCCACCACCGATGGCTTTCGAGATGCAAGCGTTCACCAAAGGCGCCGAAGGAGCTCCTCGACGACAACCTGCGCCAAGATTAGCCGCCGCGACGAGATCGAGACGCCGTCTTCGTCGCATGGAGCACGCCTACACCGCCCGAGGATTCCACTACCTCCACTTCGCCGACGACCGCGACCGGAGGACAGCCCGCTGGCGCCGCCGCCGCCGCCGACGGAGTCGCCCCAGCGCTACCTTAGGCGCCGCCGCCCGTCGCTGCGATACCGACAACGACTCCGACCACTGCGTATCCTCCAATGGGCGAGGGGTAACGACGCCGTCCCAGACGCACCGGCCGTCACCGACATCGTTATCGATGACACCGCAACACCGGCCGCTTCTTCCTCTCCACCGACACCCCGCAACCGCGCAGACTCTCCGGTGAGCGAAGACGGTGCCACCCGCGCGCGCCCGCCCGCGGCGCCACCCGCAGCGTCCCCGTCCCTAGGTCACCGGGCCTACCCCCCCTCTCGTCACACGCTTGACGCCCCGAGTATGACGACAACGACAACCCCGGCCTCTGGATATGCAAGATGGAGCTGCTATTCGAGGCTGTAGTCTGGTTCAACAGGCTGTCTCGGAGGAGGCCGCTGTCGAGAGGCCTCGCGTTGGTGCCCTTAACCCATGCACACGCGCTCAGCGACGCCGCGACTTGGCTTCATGCCACGCGCCGGCAACGATGGCCAGCAGCGCATCTTTCCGCACTGCGGCGGATCTTTCTGCGCAACGGCAGTTGGTAACAGCGGAGTAAGAACCTAGGTAGGATCCCCTCCCCTCAATCCTTTCTCTATTCGTTAGGGTTAGGGTTCTATCCTATTCGAATGTGTTTTCACTTTTCAATTCTTCACCAATCCCCAATCGCCGGATCGATCATCACTCTCATTTTCTTCTTTACCCGAACTGGATCTACGATCTAGCCAGGCTTGTAATACCATTGTCAGTTCTATTGGATCGACTAGGGTAGTATCCAGTGGGTGATTCTCTTCTATTCGTAATAAACAAGTTGTGATCTGAATAGAGAAGGAGAACGAGAGAGGAAGCAGTAGGGATTCATACCGTCGTTGGAGTTGGCCTTTGCTGGTTTGTCGATGGAGTTCTGCACACGGGCAGCAATGGTCGGTGTAGAGGTGGAATTCGTCGGCGATGCACCGCCGCCGATGGAGCTTCCCGTCGCTGGTAGCGCCTCCCTCTCAATCGGTCTAGGGTTAGACGGTGGGGTTGGCGGCTACAGTGAACCTCGTACTATGTGCCGTGGCACCACCTCCTATTTATGGCGCTGTGCGACAGGGGTCCACCAGCCGTCTATTGGGCTGGGCGTCCCCGATCAGGACGCGAGTTAAGGGCCCGGTTGGCCGTTGGGCCAACCGGTGGAGATCAATCTAACAATATTGTCCTTGTTGAATTGTGCATGCATATCTCCTGGGAGATATCAAATTTGATTGAATCTGGTTCTTTGAAAAGCAGGGTATCAAATTTGATTGATTTTGGTTCTTTGGAAAGCAGTAACAAACCTGGTGCAGATAGGGCCGTTAGGGATGATTTAGTCTAATCAGCTTCACTGCCGTAGCTGAGAAACTATAGCTTAGGAATTATTAGAACTACAAAAATACAGCTTAGTATTATGTTTAAGTTCAGGAGTCTAATGTTGTCTGGCCGTAGATTTGGACTTTTGTTAATGTTATCTGAAGTCAAGTACGGAGTACAAGCTAAGTACAGATAGTAGTATTGTTTTTCTATTTTTTTTAACATTAATTTTCCTGTATCAAAGATGGGAAGCTTATGGCAATGCGGTGTGTTTATGCTTTTGTTTTTTAATGGCAGGAAGCGGAAGGAAATTCCAGCTGACAGGGTTCATGGAGAAGAACATAGTGAATTAATTTCACGAAGGAGCACTAGAGCTGCCTCCTCAGTGCACAGCAGAAATCCATTGCGGTGCCCTGACAGTGTCTTGGAGAAACTGAACTTTCAAAACTATGTGGTGTGCTTGTCAAAGTTCGTTGCTTTTCCTGTATTGGTTTAGATTAGTGATTATTTCCACTGTATTCTTGCTCTTGACCAGCGTCTGGGTGACCATCGTAAAATAATTATTAGTAAGCATTGTTAACGGATTAAATGAAAGCACGGACACGCTAGCTACTACTTCCTCCATTTCTTTTTATAAGTCGTTTTGGCTTGTGTTTACTGTTGGTCAGAACGACTAAAAAAACGGAACCGAGGTAGTAGTAAAGAGAATAGTGTTGCCAAAAAACAAGATATACGGCGTCTGTGCAGTTGCTGGGACTGTCCCACTGCCTAAAAAGTTTGTTTAATCAGCTGCAGGAATCTCTCTATATCTTTGTGGACAAATAAGTAAAAGTTTGTCGACGGCCATCACTGTCTCAGGCCTGAGCCACACATGACACACCTAGCTGAGAGTTCCACTGCATGCAGCCAGGCTAGTTGCCTCTTGTGCTACACCCACCCACTTGCTGTGCAATTCAGTTCTGTTGTACTGCGTCAGATAGTATAAATTGGCTGCGCCTTGATGCAAACATGTTACTCAGGCAGCAAGAGCCATCGACAAAGTGGAGACCTTGCCATCGACACGAGTTACTCAGCAAGAGCTTATTAGTTTGGGTGATCGAGTGGAGACCTTGCCAGAAACCAAGAAATGGTTCCGAATAGAGTTCGTGCAGCAGTAGGATTCCTAGGTATGAGCAGTTCACATCTCTACAACTAGTAACTACATGCTGTATAACCTGCGCTCCTTCTACTTGCAGGAACTGTTGCTTCCATACTCGTCTATGCAGGCTCTATGTATGTGTGATATCCTGAATTATATTAGTATGCATATATGATACTAAACTAGCTAACACTGCAGCGTATACAAGAGAACTAATCTTTTTCATACGTATTCTCTGCTTCCACACAGATTGGCGTTCAAGAGGGTGGTGAAGAAGCGCAACGTGGAGGAAGAGTTCTCGTGCGTGCCATACATCTTAGAGCTACTCAACTGCCTCCTGTACACCTGGTATGGGCTTCCGGTAGTCAGCTCCGGATGGGAGAACCTGCCCGTCGCTACCATCAACGGACTGGGCATCCTGCTCGAGATCACGTTCATCATCATATATGTATGGTTTGCACCAGCACAGAAGAAGGCAAGTTGTGTTATTCACATGTATTTCTGATGAGTGTGTGTTTGAACCGAGTGTCAGCACGTACTTGATTCTGATGGTGTCTTCGATTTGCAGAGATTTGCCTTGCAGCTTGTGCTTCCTGTCCTGGCGTTGTTTGCCTTAACAGCGGCTTTGTCTATCTTCATGGTACATACCCATCACATGCGCAAAGGTTTTCGTTGGCAGTGTTGGTCTGGTGGCTTCCATATCCATGTACAGCTCTCCAATGGTGGCCCTTGTGAGTATCTATCATGTAACTTCCACTCTTACAACATCTGTCTTCTGCGGTCAGTCAAGTGTTTTAACCCAAGGATATTCTGGACCGAATGCCTGTGATGGCAGAAGCGAGCTATAGCGACAAGAAGCGTGGAGTTCATGCCGTTCTACCTGTCGCTCTTCTCCTTCCTGTCCAGTGTCCTCTGGATGATTCATGGGTTCCTCGGAAAGGACGTCCTCATCGCGGTTAGTAAATCATTCATGTTCATGGATAAAACATATATTATGTAATATTACATATAGTTACAACCCAGCAGATTTT
Source organism: Hyparrhenia diplandra (assembly GCA_015847255.1). Lineage (NCBI taxonomy): Eukaryota > Viridiplantae > Streptophyta > Magnoliopsida > Poales > Poaceae > Hyparrhenia > Hyparrhenia diplandra. Next base: position 129,656 of record JADLZK010011416.1, on the reverse strand, counting down.
TCTTACCTCTGCAGTCACCAAACTTCATCGGCGTTACGATGGCAGTGCTTCAGATGATGGTGTACTTTATCTTTAGGAAGCCAGCAGCTGGTGGCCCCGCCGATGAGGGGTGTTAGAGTTAGACGATGGTCGTAAATTGCACCGGGAATAAAATAATTAATTAATTAATGCTACCATATACGTTGTACACGAAACAAAATAATAGTAGTATCATAATGATTTTATGCTATATTTTTGTCAGCAATTTAAGTTAGTTTTTATCTGTTGAAATCTGCGCTGTGAAGATCGTGTGGCTTGGTCGATCCACGCTGACTTTTTCTTTTTCATACACCCCCCAAACTTTACCTAAAAAGACTCCAAAACTACTAAAATCGTCCACCGGGCGTGCGAAGATTCGCTCGCTCGCACACGCCCGGCTAATCCCCCGTCCCGCGCGATTAGCCCCGCTCCGCTCTCTCTCCCGCGGAACCGCCCCATGCGATTCGCCCCGCCGTCTGCTCCCTTAACGGCGGAACCGCCGCCGCGCACGACGCACGACGCTCAGCTTCACAGCTCGCCCAAAAAATGTCTACAGCTCCAGCAGTAGCCCCAAAACAAAGGGGCCCAAATCCATATCAGCAGCCAATGACATGGGGGACCCACGCGTCATTGAGCCATGCCTTTCTTCCCCTCATCCTCTCCACACACGGGGCAGGAAGGAGCAGTGGAGCAGGGAGCCGGCCATGGGGAGGGAGGGGAGGGAGCCGGCCATGGGCAAAGGCCTTGCCGAGGGAGGGGACGCCGGCCACTTCGGTGGAGGGAGGGGAGGCCGGCCACCTGGGAGATTACTTCATGTGCTTCGGCGCCGGGGATGGATGCGCCGCCTGCCTCCGCACGGTGCCGCGTGGGCGGACGCCGTGACCGACGGGGACGCGGCTGTGGACCTTGATGCGTTCAATTTCACTTCATTCCTCCTTGCCTCAACGGAGCCCTCGCTCCTCGTCCGGCTTCGGCGTCTCCTCCCGCGAACAAATCTCCGGTGCCCTCCCTAACCTAGAAGGCCGCCCCGGTCCTGGTCATGTTCCCGGCAACAGCATCCGCCAGACGAGAGTGAATCAGGCCGCTACAGTGAGTATGTCCTCAAAGCCAAGTCCATTAAGGTGTGTTACTTGTGTTCCTAACCTGCTCCAACATGTTTCCTCCAGTGTCTTATAATGCAAGTATTATACCTGCTAATTTCGATCTGTGCCTGTAGTTCTATGTGGTTTGTGCAAAATTTGCTTACGTACTAATGTTGAAATTGAAGGTTACCTTACCATGTGGCAGCAACATCAAAATAGGATAGGATCGGAATGATTTCCTTATTCTAATATTTAATTCGGTTGTCAGTTGTCACTGTCATGCATACTCAAAAGGTTATTGGACACAACTACAAAAGTGGTCTGAAATTACAAAATGTCTTTGGAAGGCATGCTTTTCTTACCTGCTTACCATTTTCTGCAAGATGGTGTTTGTGTATCTTTGTGCTCTTGAAAGAATTTCTGCTCTAGAATTTTGCAAATTGGCCTATACGTTTCAGGATATGGCTCCACATTCTGCCTATGACTTTACAAACGACAGAGCTGAACACCTAGCTCTCGCTAAGTACAGAAAGTTATATATATGGTCAGGGAGGGTAATAAACTCACAGTTAAACTAATGAGGAGCTTGGGAACACAGGAGCAGGACGCTGTGCGTTCACCCCAGAAGAGATTGGGCTATTGCTGGTAGCCCTTGTCTTTGACAGCAGAACTCAACTCTGTCTTGCTTCTCACAAGGTTTGACTCTGCACTAACTTAATCTTGCTGGGGAAATCAGAAAGTTTTAACATGCCTCACATATTCAGGTATTTGGTGGAGAGCTAGGATCTCTAGCCTGCGCAAAATATTTCCATTAATTGAGGATGAAAGGAGCCCATCCAAAGAGGAACTTGCTAATGTTGAAGGGAAGGCTTCACCACTTCAGTTCTAGCAGCTCTTGATTATTATATCAGCATGCATAGGGATATTTTCATAGCCGCATCTCCTGGAAAAATACATAATGCTTTGGTAAGTTCTATGTCCTTTGTATTTTTAGTTTATTTCTTTAATTTGTAGTCATCGCTAGAACATTTTTTTAATCTTAGTTGGCCCATCGGACCTATGAGAACTTGAAGACCATAGGCCAAACATGGCATTACTTGGCTACACCTTTGTGAACAAAGTGGTCGTTGGCAACCAGGATCCATCACCTATTCAGGTAACTTGCTTGCTCACCTCCTGTTTGATAATATACCAATGTATGTCCTGTGGTTGTGTTTTAGGCAAAGGTATACATTAGGTTGCTTTGGAAAAACATAATTAAATTAGTTTATCAAGAATGATAGCACTGCAACTAGATAGACTATTGGAACTAGTAAAACATAGTGGTATAGTATTAGACTTAGCCTCAAATATATAAAAACTATGTCTATTTGTTTGTTGGGCTCATGGACAAGATCCCCACCTTTGTTATCAACCTGTTCAGTGAAACTGTAGTGCTATACCTGGGTTTCATGTGGTATTACGAATTTTTATTCTGTGTTGTTTTGAAATCTGCAGGTTACATCCAGCTAAGCTAAGATAGTTTGTCAAGAGGTAAGTTAGATTTCATCACGGTCATCAGGTGTTGTTCACTGGTGTTTATTGCAAATGGACAACACTTGTTCTTTAATTGCCTTTATTTATCTTACCTTAACATGGCTACAACTACACATTCTTATGTCAGAAATGTCCAGAAATGTGTGCATCACACTGAAATTAACATAAGAGCACTTTGGTTTATGATTAACTACAGCACTTAGATGAATATAAAAGAATTCAGTAAGTACCTAAATGGTTTCAGACTATGGAAATGCTAATATCATTTTTTACATCAGCAACCTGCGGTTGGTTTGGTTGAGCATAAATGGTTAGGGGTAGGTCAGTTAAACAATATGTGCTTGTCCTGGATTTGTGTGGGTTCGGTTTGGATCCTATCTCACTAACAGTACTCTATGATTGCTTCCTTGCCCTTGGTGCTACTGCTTGTGATTTGCAATGTGCTGATTAGCACCTCCAGCTCAGGTCTTAGGGATCGTGGCAAATCACTGGTAATGATGCTCCTTGTGTGCACTGTGCAGATCTGTTGTGTGGTGGTGGAGGTAATAGGTACGCCTTTACCTGGAACTTGTGAGGTACCTCACTGGCCTCCTCAGCTTCTTGGATGATGTCCAATTTTTGTTGCTTTTACATGGAACAACTGGACTTACGTTAAAAAACACGGTCTAACTGGATTGATTGGCTTGCCTTTGCACCTGGATTCTCGGCCAAATTCATCCCTCAAATGCTCAGGTGCATCCAGGTGGCTTTTTTTCTCTTGCGTGCCTGTCCTCTCCTATCCTGCAAGGTTCATAGACTCACGACTTTGTTTCATACTCATAATGATCATGGTCAACTATACTGTTTTTTATAGGGGAAACTTGCAGGGTTCTACTCAAGGTTTGTTTTGCTTTGGCTAATATATATAGTTGGTCATTAGCTGTCTGTTTCATTGCTACTTCCCTATGCTTCACGAGGAGGCCTAGGTCCGAACATCCCTGGTTTTGGATAGCCAATTTGTTTTAATACAATAGGGAATATTGTAGTTGTCTGGAGTGGTCTAGCTTGAATAAAGCAATAAACTGGTGAGGATGAGAGGATCAGATAAGAGACTTGGTAGCTGCTCAACAATATGCAGTGTGCAGGCACTTAAAATTATGTTCCTCAAATATTACAATGTTCATTGTTTTACAAAGTTGATCAAGTATGGAGCACTATGAATATAGTGAAGTTATTTCTTAAAATGGAGAACATATTAGTTCGTTTTAGCTATATCATGTTCCCCTCAAAATATATGATTTCGTGATTTTATACCTGTTGCAACGGACGGGCACTCACCTAGTCTATATACCTACTAATAAAGCGAGAAAAATTCTTGCTCATAGCATCCGTTCCTTAAAATGAAATGTTGTCAATAGGTGATGTGCATCATGTATGATAATTCTAAACATTTGGCTGCATGAGAGATGCCTGTCCTTATTTTCTTCAAAGCTGTAACTGCAGCAGCAAAGTATGTTTGCACTTTACTGCATTTCAGTTTTCTATATCTCATAGTTAATTCAGTGGAATTGATTTTTGCAGTATGGTTATTCAATTCGTACATTCACTGAGCACTCAGCATCTGTTATGTCACTAGATTTCCACCCAAACAAGGATGGCCTCATTTGTTATTGTGATTGGGACAATGAGCTGCGATTCTGGAGCATCAAGCATGGAAATGCTGTCGGATATTTATAGTTTTCTCAGCTTGACTTAGTTTTTTTTTTATCAGACATGCATGTAATTTACTTCTTGTCGTGAACACAAAAAAGAGTTGTCCACCTGAGTGGCAACCTGTTAAATACAGCAGCCATTTAATATCACTCGAGTTGTGTTTGGCTGACTGGATCATGAAAAAACTGGAGTAGGGCAGGCCAGCCGTGGTACGACCCCAATGAAATCTTGCCACGTGTATCTTGGGCTGACTGCAGCCATACATGTTGGGAAAAAAAAACCGTCCAAGCCAAATACTAAGGGCCTGTTTGAATTAGGTGATTAAAACTGTAGTCACCCTTGTTTTAGTCACTTCACTTCCAAACAGGGGTGACTAAAATTTAAAAGGTGACTAAAATTGAGAAGTCAACCCACCTCCAATTTTTATATTTTAGTCAGGTGACTAAAGTTTAGTCACATGACTAAGAATCCAAACACCCCCTAAGTCGAGTCATGCGATGGGTCTCCACATACGTACTCCCTGGTCCTGGATCAGGAAGCTGCAGCGTTTCCCTGGATCCAGTCGTGGAGACCAAGCACGAGGTATCCATTGGCATATTGGCATGTGTAGAAGAAGTACGGTCAACGATCGATTGAGACTTCGCTTGTCCGGATTAAAAAAAAAAAAACTACTGCTAGCTGCTCCGTATTACGACCCACTCCAATCATTGAATACTTGTTCTTTATTGACTGTATGTGCTGTGAGTGTATACACTAATCAAATTGGACCGCGTGTTCATTGTTGCTTGCTTGGACACGCATCACACTCCATTTTTGATTCGTTCGCGAGAGAGCATAACCAACTTTTCCCCGCGTCGTGTGCTTATTTGAAATGGTAGACTTGAACATTTGCCAATATGCAAGCACGCACCTGACCGGTTCGCACTACGACACGTATAAAAGGCATGGCAGCACACGGTCTCAACACACACCAAGCAATATCACCTAGCTACATTACGTAGCTTCTTCGTCGAGTTCGTCAATCGTTCTCGATCTCGATCAGTTTCTCAACGGTCACGACCGACGACGACGATCGACACAATGCCACCGTCGCGGCGGCCGCTGCTCGCCGCCGTCCTCCTCCTGTGCACGATGGCGGCGCTCTCCATCTCCGCGGAGGCCAAGGTGCACCACCACACCTGGGACATCGAGTACCAGTACAAGTCCCTCGACTGCGTCCCAAAAGCTGGCGGTGACCATCAACGGCGAGTCCCCGGGTCCGACGATCCACGCCACGCGCAGGGCGACACCATTGTGGTCACCGTGCACAACAAGCTCGAGACCGAGAACACGGGCATCCACTGGCACGGTATCCGGCAGATCGGCTCGCCGTGGGCGACGGCACCGTGGGCGTCACGCAGTGCCCCATCCTCCCCGGCGACACCTTCACCTACAAGTTCGTCGCCGACAGGCCGGGCACCTACTTCTACCACGCTCACTACGGGATGCAGCGCGTGGCGGCCTCGACGGCATGATCGTCGTGTCGCCGCGACGACGGCGTCGCCGAGCCGTTCACACGTCGACGAAGAGCGCACCGTCCTGCTCATGGACTGGTGGCACAAGAGCGTGTACGAACAGGTCCCGTCGGGCTCGCGTCCGACCCGCTTCGTCTTCGTCGATGAGCCACAGTCCCTGCTCATCAACGGCCGGGAGTGTTCGAGCCGTTCCACGCTTCCCGCGGCGCTCCCAACACCAACGGCAGCCGCGCCGGTTGTGACGTCCCCCGCCCGCAGTCGCGCGCGCCGCCGCCGCTCTTCACCGCTGTGCCGGGGGAAGACGTACCGCCTCGTATCGGCAGCATGACTTCGCTGTCGGCGCTCAACTTTGAGATCCAGGGGCCACCTCATGACGGTGGTGGAGGCCGACGGCCACTACGTGAGGCCCGCCGTCGTGGATAGCCTCTACATCTACTCCGGGCGAGTCCTACTCCGTGCTGCCGGTCACGGCCGACCAGGACCCGTCCCCGAACTATCGGGCGGCGTCCCCACGTCGTGTCTCGGGGCGCAACACGACGAGCGCCATGGCCATCCTCGCCTGCGCCGCAACGACCCGCGGGCGCCACCGCCGACGCCGCGGCCGGAGGGACTCGCACGGGGCGACGTGGCGGCCCGGTGGAGCGTAGCAGGTCCCTCGCCGTCGCGCACCCGAACACGTGCTGCCGTGCCGCCGCGGCCCGACCGCGCGCTCCTCCTCCCCTCAACACGCAGAACAGGATCGGCCACACCAAGTGGGCCATCAACGGCGTCTCCCTCGCGTTCCCCGGCGCCGCCGCTCGTGTCGATGAAGCGCGGCCTGCGGGCGCGTGACAGGCGCGCCCCGCCGGACGACGTACGACTACGGAGCTACGACATCGAGCACCCGCCGCACGCGAACGGGACGGTAGCCAGCGCGGTGTACCGGCTGGCGCTGGGGTCCGTGGTGGACGTGGTGCTGCAGAACACGGTGGCGCTCAACAACAAGAGCGAGACGCACCCATGGCACCTCCATGGGCACGACTTCTGGGTGCTCGCCTACGGCGACGGCAAGTTCGACCCGGAGAGGGACACGGCCAAGTTCAACGTGAGGGACCCCGTCATGAAGAACACGGTGGCGCTGCACCCCAAGGGGTGGACGGCGGTGAGGTTCGTGGCGGACAACCCCGGCGTGTGGCTGTTCCACTGCCACATCGAGTCGCACGTGTACATGGGCATGGGCGCGGTGTTCGAGGAGGGTGTTGACAGGGTCGGCCGCTTGCCCAAGTCCATCATGGGCTGCGGACGTTCCAGGACCCTGCCTTGAGAACCAGGCGCCGTCATCACACGACATTATTCCTTCAATGATATACTATATATAAATTCTTTATTTATGTACAATTTGTAATAAATCTAATTTATTTGTTCAAAATAATTTCCAAGGCTGTATTTTGTACTACTTGTACTGTTACTGAGTGCTAAATAAAGCTCTTTGATTTCGTTTTATATAAAGTGTGGGATCATCGGTCATTCAAGGCGCGCTAATTTTATAACGGTACTTAAGGCGTGCACACACCATTTTTTTTGTATAATTTAGTCAGTTTTTGTCAAAATTTTCACATTTATATCTCTAGGCAGAAAAAAACCATCTTTAAACCCTTTTTCTCAGGTGGTCTAAATAATGTATCTTTGCAATCACTCTGCGGTGAACTCTGGTTGTTCTTTGGTTGGCTTTCGCTTTTTTTTTTCTATTTTCTCTGACTTGATTCGGCTGGTTTAAATAATGTATATCTGCAATCACTGACAAGGGCTCGCTTGTGCAAATTCAAGTGAGTTTCACAACATAATCGTAAGTGGACAAACCAATTATAAACATGTCAGCATTGTTTACTTGTAATCACAACCTCGTGTTGCCCGCGGGCCGGGCCGGTTAATCCATGGATTACTGACAGTGTGTGTGGGTTAGGCTGTAACAAAAAAGCTCTCTTCTCCTTAATGAATTCCGTGCAATGCACGCTCGAGGAAAAAAAAAGCATGGCAGCAACTAACTCCTTGTTAACTTTAATCAAAGATTATTAAAAATTATAGTTTTTAAGGTCCTCAAACGTCACAAAAGTCATATATATAATAACTACAGCAATGTGATAAGTAGTGGGCTATGGACACTTTCTTTAGTCGTTATTTTCAAACGGCGTTCTCATCGGAGTTTGCCTGATTTTTTACCAAAAAAGAAATTGTTTGCATCGACCATAGCTGTTACTCCGTATTAGACAAAGACTCGGTCTCTGATCTGTTAGCTCGTACACTATAGTATATATCTAGTACCGAGGATCAATACCATCAACGTCAAAACATTAGGGTTTCAAACAATATCTCGCTGCCATGGGAGACCCTCAGAAATCTGAAAACCGGAGGGAAATCCCTCCTGATATCATAGCCTACATATTGCTGAGGCTGCCGACCAAGGACTTTGTCCGGTCATCCTGCGTTTGCAAGGTGTGGTGCAGCATCGTCGCAGATCCCTCCTTCCGCAAGCTCCATGTAGCCCATCATGCAGCCGCCGCCGCATCGTCAAAGCCGGAGGTCCTTCTTGTCACAGAAACCCGCGAGCCCGGAAGGAGCGATGAGGCCAGCTTCTTCAACCTTTCGTGTGCAAAGGCCTTGTCCCAGATCGCCATCCCAAGCGGATACCGCTTCGCCGGCGTCTGCAACGACCTCCTTTGCTTCGTGCACGACCGCGAACAAGTGACAGCGATCGTGTGCAACCCCGTCACCGGCGAGATGCTGCAGCTTCCAAAGCAATGACGGAGCCAGAAATTGGAGGCTGGGTATGCCAAATGCACAAAACTTTGAAGAAAACATATAATATAATATAATGGACGATAAGTTTCAATGGCCATCAAATACATAGTTTTAACCAGCAAGTTCGAGTTTCAAACATAAATAATTAAGAAATATTACAAAACAATAAGTATAATATAACTCTACAATCTCCTTGTTGGAAGAGATTGATGCATGATATCATCATCTTTTACTTGGAGTGAAGAATTCCCTCTCAATAAATGTAACCAAGCAATTGTTTAAATATTCGTTACCCATTTTGTTCCTTTATTTGTTCTTCACATAATTCATAACGGAAAACACTCTTTCTACACTTGCAGTGGCTACGGGAAAAATCAAAACCAACTTAAGAAGCTTGTAAACAACATAATATTGCTCATCTTTTTGTGTCTCCACAAGCTTAACTGAAAGCTCACATTGTTTGTTCACTGGATCTAGGGTGTTCTCAGTGCTCACCTTGTTGCTGTTGCCTAGACAAATCAGAGCGTGGGGGCGAGCGCTGGGGGGGCGAGGGTGACGCCATCACGTAGACGTAGAGAAGGGAGGTGGCCGGTGGGAGCTGGGCGGTGGCGTCGTGGTCGTGCCCGTGGAGGCGGCGGGCGGCGTCGGGATATCGCGTAGCGGCGCGGAGAACGGGAGATGGGGAGGGAAGTAGCGTCAAGGACACGGCCACAGGCAGGGTTCGGTCACTTCGGTGGTTCTCATCATGGCATCGTGGGCTGCCAGGCACGCAAGATTTGGCCCATTAGCCATATAGGAAACATGATACATATAAAATACTAGAAAACATATTAATACATGTATACATATTAATTTTTCTCAAAAAAAAAAAAAAAATGTATACATATTAATTTTTTTGGCCAAATCTTGGGTATGCCTTGGCATATAGGGGCATACCCCTGGCGCCGTCATTGTTCCAAAGGCACCACCGCTCCCTGCAAGGGACGACCTGTCGCATCTCTTCATCTTAGGGTTCAACCTACCGACCAAGGAATACAAAATGTTCCGGCTCTCCTTCCCACGACATGCCATGAGTAAGACAAACTACATCGCCGTGTACACCCTAGGCGGCGGCGGAGGCTGGTGCCAATGGTCCTACCTCTCACCGTTTCGCCCAGTCATATCGCCGCCGCCGGTACACATCGACGGGAATATATTCGTGCCGGCAGCAGACATACGCGCTCGTGATGCGCGAATGTTGGTGTTCAATGTGGCCACGGAGACACCCCGCTTGTACCGTATTCCCTACAACTACAATGATTATCACGAGAGTTGGGAGATGGTGGCCGATGGTTTTGATCTGAACGGGCAGATGTGCCTCGCCGTGAACGTCGGCTTCTATCCTCAGCCTCGCAAGAAGACCCAGTTCTGGGTGATGAAGCCGCCTGGTGAGATTGAGGGCAAGGACGACAATGACGTCGACAAGCTGTACTGGGATCTACGGTATAGCTTCTTCCTCGACGGCTCCTTCGTCTTCAACAGGCCGAGGGGCGCTTGGATTGACCACGCCCAAACGTTGTGCTACAGGGTTGGAAACTCTGTGCACCGTTATGACACGAGAGGATACTCATCGTCCTCCAACGTCGTTGATTCTCTGTTGTTTGACGAACGACTCGAGCTCCCAGATTCTCCATCTCCATCGTCTTCTGGTTTGTTGAAGTTTAGCCGGTGGAGCATCTGCGGGGGTTATCGCCCCAGCCTGCTCTCTCCTCTCGTCTTTGCGTTGCCACCATCCCAAGACGAGAAGGGGAAGAAACGACCACAGTTGGAGCATACCTTGCTACGTGCTCTCAAGGTGGAGCTTGATGAATGATGAGCATATAGATGGCAGTATGTGAGAATAAAGTCTTTGGGGAACATGTAACATGCAGATTAGGGACATGATTTTCCTTATATTTTTAGCTTTATTTATATTGAGTGTCGTTCGATCTGGTCACTAATATGGTTTGTAGTGTTCGGACACATATGCTTGTTTTCTATCACTAATATATAATACACAGTTTGGTCCCATAGATCTGGTCACTAATACACATAGATATAGTGTTCAGAAACATATATGGATTGCAATATAGTAGACACATATCAATTAATTTGAAGCCACAGCCTAGAGGCACATTTTAATAAGGCATCTTGCATCTATCAACTATCATCACACTATAGCTTCACACCTTTCATGTTTAAACTTGGTTTGCTTAAACAGGACAGCCCAGGTCATCACAGCTAGATGATTTCTCTAATTAACATGGATGGCAGATGAAAGAAGGAAAGAATTGAACTAAGAACCCAGAAAATAATTAAGAGAACATACTAAAGTTTTTCAATATGCCACGATATTATCTATACAAACTAAACCACACTATAATTTCAGCTATTATTTTTTAATCTTAACTAAGTAAACCACACTATAAGGTGAGAATAAGGTCATTTCATCTAATTTTTAAGGCACACATTGCTTCTACAAACAGCTTCAATTTTTAAGTGAACAAATGCAAGGTTTGTGTAAAGGAAGCGAGTTGTACAATGCATGAGGAGCATGAACAAATTAAACATTTTGTGTATTTTTTTTTTTGTATATATGTGTCTGCTGGTACAGATGGTTATAATTCATAACTTGTAATTCAGTAAGTTGTACAAATAGTTTCAGTAGGGCTGTAGTACGACATTGGTCAATTTACTAAGCATAACTCATGGAAAACAACTGAAGTGGCTCTCATATCAGCATGCTTGCCTATATCTATATGTAAATGGCCAAGAAAACACACAGCTAGGTGATTGCAGTAAAGAAATCAAACAAAAGAGCAAAATTAAGATGAGTAACTAAAACCGGCAAGCATATTTCTGAACTAGATAGAATCTTTTCTGTTTTACCTGGAGTGTTGATGTGCTGCAAAGTTTGAAGAGTTGGTTTTCTTTGTGCAGGGTGGGGTGGCATCCTTTTTGCTGTGACAAACTAAACCATATTTTTGGTATTAGTTGAAAGCCTGGATCCCTGAAACTCTAAAAATAAAAGATGGAACCATTATGAAGTGAACGAAGATAATTAAAGATTTTTTTTTGGCCGAGATGTGCGTGAGCTAGGGATCTTCGGGCCGAAGGCCTAGGCTGCCGGAAATCATATGGCCCATTACAGCAACGAATGGGCCTGTTCCTGATGGCCCAACTTGAAAACCCCATTCGCATCGAGAAGCAGAGGCAGGGCGTCAGCTTGCTTCCAGTTCCGCTCCATCGACATCGTCCACTCCCACTTCTCCCCAACCCCAGCAAGGGTTTTCGGCGACGCATCGGCCGCGGGGATGGACTCCGCGGAGGATGCCACGGCCAAGTTCTCCTCCCTCTACGCCGAGCTCGCCGCCAAGTCCTCTCGCGTCGCCGAGCTGGAGGCCAGGGTCTCTGCCCTGGAGACCGAGAACACGGCCTTGAGGGAGGCCCTGTTGGTGGCGAGGCGAGAAGGAATGGGCAGTACAGGCGAGGAGGAGGACCCAATCTCTCGTCGATTGGCGCCAGTTCTACGCGGGATCAACCACGAGGCGGTTGAGAAGCGGGGCGGGGGCGTGGCCTGCGACGCAATCGAGGTCAGCGACGACGAGGAGGGCGCTGCTGCTGCTGTCGGTGCCAACAAAGGGGGAAGCCAGGAGGAGGGCGTCGGTGCCGTCTCGGCTCCTCGGAAGCGGGTGGGGGCCAGAGAGAGCGAGGGAGAAGCCGATGCGGAGGGAGGCGGCGGAAGCAGTGGGGAGAGCAGCGCTGGTCTGGAGGATGACGATGTTTCCGTCACGCCCCGGGGGAAAAAGCGTGGCCGTGGGGCGGGGGCGGCGCGGGTGGTCACCAGTGATAGCGAGGATGGTGGTGGTGGTGGTGAGGATGAGCTTGGGAGTGACAAAGATGACGACGGTGATCAGGAGGGCCTCATGAGCAGTCGGAAGCGCGCCTTTCGTCGAGTCAGTGACAGTGAGGATGAGGATGGCAATGGGGGAGTAGCTGAGCCTGAGGCTGAGAGTAAGGACAAGGAGGATGTGCATAATATGGTTCCCATATATGAATTGCTCAAGAGGGTGCCAAAGGAGAGGCCGAGTGAGGATGGCGATGAATCGGATGATGCCAAAGGACATTCAGCCCCCACGACGAGGCGTTCTGCACGGTTGGCTAGGAATCAGTCAAAATCCAACCGCATGTTTCATGGAGTCAGTGACAGTGAGGATGATGATGGCAATGAAGGCATAGACAATGAATCGGATGATGCCAAAGGACATTCAGCTCCCGCGACGAGGCGTTCTGCACGGTTGGCTAAGAATCAGTCAAAATCCAACCGCGTGTTTCATGGAGTCTGTGACAGCGAGGATGATGATGGCAGTGAGGGCACAGCTGCGCCTCAGACTGAGAGCGGGGACGAGGAGGAGGATGATACGGTTCCCATCTATAGATCACTCAAGAAGATGCCAAAAGAGAGGGCGAGTGACGATGGCGATGAATCTGATGTGGCCAAAGGGCATTCTGCTCCTGCATCTAGGCATTCTGCTCGGTTGGTTAAGAGTCAATCAAAAGGGCGGAGACCGGCATGTCCAGGGCTCCACTTTGTTGAACCACCCAAGGATGTTGAAGGGAGTGAAGATGATATGGAAGATGATGATATGAATGAGTTCATAAATGATGATTCTTGTGATAATGCTAGTGATTCAGCTGATGAATCTGGTCTGAATGAAAAATCCTCTTCAGGACTAGAAGTGTCTGACGGTGAGGTGGACTATAAAGATGTAATGGCTTGCATTGGCCGGAAAAAGAAAGCTAAAGAGTGGGATTATCAGGCAGATATGCTAGCAGCATTTAGTGTACATCCTGAGCTTTGCTTGAAGGCTGTTTGTGCCATCTACCGGAAGCAAACTGAGGATGAACAAGTGGAAAAGGCTTCTTTGTTTCATAATAAGCAGGGATTTAGCCACAAAGATGCCCCAAGGTATGTTTATATGCATCGCATTGCCTTTTGCACTAAGGTATTTAGCTGATTTAATAGAGATTTATTGTTAGCCAAAACAAAGTAAAGGGTTATTATTTGAAGCAGCTTGAATTTCAGCATAGTAGGAACTTTCCTGTATACATGTATTTGATGACATAGGTTCTTAGCAAGGTACATTATCCAGATTAATTTCTAGATGTGTTGACATTACTTGTTAGAAATCAATATTGAATTAGTTTAATAGCTTCACACTTGATTATTGACAAGCATTTCATAGGCAGTGTTGATTAACAAAAAAGTTTTTTATTTAAGTTTCTTGAACACAATGCTTAAAAAACCGTCTGTAATTTTTGTTCAGCTAAACAATTTAGGTTAAGAGAAAATTTCAGTGCTAAGTAACTTACATGTTATGTTTTTCTACCTCCTCTTTAGCATTTCATTTTAAAGAGTAAAGTAAAATGAAACGATGAACAGATACGGGAGTTTTTAGTGTTCTCAGTCTGCTTGTATGTGATTGCATCTACTGTTCAATATAGGGGATCTCGCATAGCAGAATTTCTTCTGGATGGTGATCGGGATGGTCCACTGAAAAAGACTGTCTCAGATTTGGATGAGTATGATCGATATGCTTTTTAAGTTCTGTCGCAAAGTGGCTTCACACTACTCAAAACAACTTTTTCAATTTATCAGAACAAGGAGGACCCCTACTTTCATCCATAGTCTGGTAATGTCTACACCTTACACTGACTTTGTGTGTGCCCCCTTTAGTATTTAAGCCAACTGCTTGCTACACTCTTTTGTACATACACATTTAATTGTTGGGTCTCCTGGAGAAATTAGGACCTGTTAAATGTAGTTTCGAAGAATGTAGTGGCCCTAATGTGTCATAGGAGTGTTGTTTAGGAAGACTTATGGTGTTCGTGTTATTTGTCCTTGCTAAAATCCTGTTTAATATAAGTACATCATTAAGATACTCAGTTTATTGAGTTGGGGGCATGAATCCTTCTCTTCTGTAAATGGATGTGTGACCAATTTACTTTACTTCCAGACTCATATGCACTTATGAGTGCTTAAATTAGGCCTGCATATGGGGTAAATCCCCCACATCTGCCGTAATTAGAACTCTGTTATTTAGGCCTAATTATTCCATTATTCCAAGTATACTTTAAACTCAAGAATCCATGGAGTGCCATTCTTGGAATAATGGAGTGCCGGCTGGTGTTATGACCGGCATCTCCTCATGCAGCACAATTTTAAAGCCTTTGGGCCGATCCAACACTAGGATCCAAGGGCCTGTAGGATTATTACAATACACATAGCCCAATAGTGGCTAGGAGGAGGCGCTGGACAGAGCAAATATTACGTGAGGATTATTACCGTGCCAGAAAAGTGCAGGAAACTAAAATCGGACCATCCATATTACATCGTAGTTAGATGGGCTAGGCCCAAATTATCTTTACTGATTTATTAGAATTTGAGAGAGAAGTATAAATACTTGTAAACATTGGATTATTGGAATTAAGCTAGTGCAACCTAATTGTTGCCGGCTTCCCCATTACTGAAGGAGCCAGCGCTTGATAGTGACAACCCAGCTCTTCTTCTTTCTCTCACTTTACTACTACAGCTTGCAGCCAGAAACCACAAAATAGGCAATCAAGCTCAATTTCATATTCACTAGTATTCAGAATATGCAACTGTACAACTTCCCACTAGTTCAAGCCACGTCCCGCCATCACTCACTCCTACAACCTAAGACCGATCAGGGGCAAACCTTCTGTCCCTATCACATGGGGAGGTTCTTCTCCGAAGACTGAACAATAGTCAAGTTTAAACTCAAGAAAACCAGTGACAACTGACCAACACCTTCGCACTCCACTATTCCAAGTATACTTTCCACGAATCAACACCTTCATTCACATGCAAATATTTCTTTGGAATAATTTAACAAGCAAATATGGCCGGAGTAAGCTGGCGACTGAATAAACAACAAGCAAAGGCTCAGGAGTTCTGCTGCCAATTCTTGTCAAGTTGCTGCCTCTACCTGCCGCCTTGCCATGTTGCCCGCATGCCGTCCTGTGACCCGCTTGCCGCGCCAGGAGCTGGTCTCCCTTGTAACGTTTTCTGCAAGAGATAAACTTTAGTCATAGGTTATTGATATTATTAGGTAGTCACTTCATTCCAAATTCCAAATTATAAGACATTTTGGCTTGTCTAGATACATGTTTGCTATGCATTTAGAATAGATATGCACTATGTCTGGATACATAATGTATCTACAAAAACTCAAATCGTCTTATAATTTGAAATGGATGGATTACAGAATTTCATCAATGCCCTGCAGTTGCAAATTTTCGATGCAAATCCTTGCTGTTAAATGGAAGGGGAAGTGATTTACCTCACTAGAAACCGGCCAGATTGAGACTTATTTCAGGCTTATGGAGAACGTGACAGTTTTATGCTAGAGTAGCCAAAATGTACAGCTTTAGGTAATAATTGATGTAGGGATCTTGGCCAGAAAGTCACATGATGTTTCTTTATATACAACCTATAGAAGTTATTTTGCGTTGCATTCTATTAGAATTCAACATCAAGAAATTTACTGAACCTGCAAACTGGCCACACATCTTAGGTTTTGTGTCTCTGACACATATTTTTGGCATTGGGCCCTGCATCTTGGGGCCAACATTTAAGTTTGCGGATGTGAGGCATAATCTGCCATTTTAGATACATAGGACATGGAGTTGTTAAGTCATGCCTCGGCAACAAGGTCCCTATCTTTTTTTTTTTTTTTTTTTTTTTTTTTTGGCAAGCAAGATCCCTCTCTTGCAAAACATGATAAAGACATGCATGTAGTCGTCTTCAATGTAACCGTCTGCCGTAACAATTACAAGTGTAGATTCTGTTTTTATCATTCACTACAACTAACAAAAGGGCACTTGCTAGACATATGCAACCAAAAACAGCGAGAAGCTCTTGTCAGAAATTGAATACTGAATGTGACGAGGAGTCTGGTGCATTGTTTTCAGACATCATTATGGGCGGCCTGCAAGTATGTTTTATCATCATGTCAATGCCTGTTAGTATGTAGATTTCCTTTTCATATTGATGTCGGGGAAAGGCACCATTGTGCCAAGAAGAGCTAATTAATACGACGCGTCTGATGCATTGTTTTCAGAGGTTATGGGGGGGCTGCAATTATGTATCTATCATGGCAATATGCCTGTTAATGCAGGTTTCATTTTCATATTGAAGTTGGGGAAAGGCACCATTGTCGCAAGAACAGCTTGTTTGTTTCCTTTCCAAGCAATCTGTATTAGACACATGGACCCAGCCTAATCTGCACCACTCATTTCCTGACTAGCTAGACACTTATTTGACTAATAAACCATTATTCAGCATTCTGTCTGCACTCCGCCTAGTGAGCTGAGACGTCTGTAAAAGCAGACCGGAGCACTGTGTACTCCATTTTGAGTATCCACAAGTCACAGTATAATAATTGTACTGTTTTTCTTCATCTTCTCTTGATCACTTGTACTGCAAATGTGAATCCATTACCCGTAGCGGAAACTTTGTTCCTGACTGAAACTATTGGGTGGGACTATCTGCAACTGCGGACTAATATAGCAAGTCTGACTAACTTTCAGTTAAATATATGGCCGGCAGACATTGAGGACGAAAGAGCAGGCGATAGCGTTGGTTATCCCCACCCAAAAGTAGAGCTTACTCATGTACTACGTACGGTGTAGTTGCAACGTTGCTTGATGCGAATAGGAGGCAGACTTGCGGACAGATAAAATACGAGGCAATGGACAGATCACCAAAATGGGACGAAGACACTGGGAGGTGGGAGCAGGGCACCGACCCTGTAGCTGAATAGAGTGTGGAGAGCCATTCATGGCGTCGTTGACCTCCCAGCCAGGAACCAACCCCACCGGTTGGCCATGAATCTCTCCTGATATGCATCATCGTTCTGATCGTCAGTCAGAGGGCACATGACAATACTACTGTCTGTCCAGCTTCAGATCAGATTAAGGGAAAATGCCCCGTTCCATTATCGATATTTTTTAATTTTTATTTATGTGAATGAAGGAGTAAATAATAAGTCATGATGAGGCAGGCACTGAGGCAGTCAGCTACCCCACCAGCACCAGCACCAGCACCATTGTACAGGACGTAGCAGCTGTAGGTGGCGATGAGCGAGCAGAACACCCCAGATGTTGATGTTTAGGCAGTGATAACTGATAATCCAAACAGAAACAGGCACGCAGAGCCATGACCCATGCCCATGACGGGAGGCAAGAGCAGCTCACACACACAGTCGACACACAGTCGTCTCCAGGGACCAAGCAAGCCTCGGTGGTAGGAGTAGGCGATGCCGCCGAGCCCGAGGGGACCGGACGACCCAACACCCCAGCAGGCCGGGCCGGGGGCATCGCACGCCAATGGCCAACCAACCGGTGGACGGCGTGGCCAGGCCAATACCTGCCGCTGGTCGTGCGCCGCGACGTGTCCTTGCAAACAGCACGTCGTCTCGGCGGCCCCCGCGGCGTGCTCGGGCCGGGCGGTCCGGTCCAGCTCCAGTCCAGCCGCTGTACTTGCTCGCCATTGGCGGCTCAACCTGCCCGTCCGGCGGCCACTCTACGTCCTAGGATGGTCCTCCGCCGTCCGTAGACCACTCTCCCTTCCCATCAGATTCCTCTAGCCATGCTGTCCGTGCCCGTGTTTTTGTTTCTCTCCTTGTCCACACGTACTCCTAGTACTCCACAGTCCTCAGTCCGGACCATGACCCTGCTGATCGATGACCACCATGCCAGCAGCCCAGCCCCGTGAACCGTGAACGAACGTGAAGACAGCCTGTTACGCAAACACAACTCTTATCGATCAGATTGATGAGATAGTGCTCTGGACTTATAGGACGGAACACACAGGACAGCGCCAAGAGAAAGGCCAAAGTCCCAGCTCCCGGGCACCTACTCACACGGCTGTTGGCATGTCTATCCCAAACTACATCTCCCAAGACCACGGCCGGCGGCCCGGCCGGCACTCGTAGGCACCGTCCTTTCCATGTCCAGGAAACCCCAGTATATTCACCAGCAACAAGTAGCAATATCCCCCGAGCATATCCGGCTGCCATCTTTTGGCAGGCAACAGCAGGAAAGTGTTGTTGCTCTTGCTGGTGTACATGTTGGCTTTACATCGAGCTGATCGAGCTGACAGACACACACACACACACTCACGGAGAGCCATAGCCGTACGTGGCTGGCCGCATCACCGTCCGTTCCCGTGCATCATATCCGAATAAGGAATCACAATGATATATATAGATGCCTGCCATGCCGGGCACCGCCCACCGGAGGATCGATCGAGCCCCGGGCGGCCGGGCCTCAGCCAGTGCTTTCCTGGTTGGGACATGGACGACGTCGCTGTTGCCCATCATGGCCTGGACGCTTCTTCTTTTTCATTTTCAGGTCTCTCTGGCTAGCTTCACCTGTTGTTGGAAAGCGGCAAGGCAACGGGTTGGTTAGACGTCAAGAGCAGGGCTGCTTGTCCCTGTTCCGGGATGGCGCGAAATAAGGCCCGGCAAATCTCTGGTTCCCTGCCTCTGGCTTGGCCTTGCATGCTCATGCTGCCTGGAACAAGTGGGTTTAAATATGACCTGCAGGTCCAGCGTGAGATACGCAAGAATTTTGTCTTCATTCATTTGGGCTAGAGTGCTAGACCGACCAAATTGTACTTACTCTGATTTATTTTGGAATACGTCCGCATCTGAACTACTAGTGTTGGGAAATGGAAACCCCAATCATCATTTCAGTGAACTACTAGTGTAATTTCTTCAACTAGCTAGACAGTGTTGGGTGATTGGAATAGTGGAATTTGTTTTGACTCCTATGCACTACAATTAAGACCCTGCTTATTAGTTGCCAGCCACATATATAGGTGTGGTGGTGACAAAAATCAGCTCCAGAGGTACGGCAAGAAAAACAGACGGATATCAAGAGATTCTTTTGTGGCTCGCCAAACTAAGAGAACAACCAAAACATTGATTCTTTCTTATGTGGTTGTCCATGCCATGTTGTGGCGAAATGGTGGCGGCCAATCAAACAAACAACCTCTAATAAGATGGACGGGAACGGTTGGCATGACATTTGATCATATTATGCTTGTAATCTCTAATAAGCCTTTGGAACATTTGTTCCAACCAATTAATTTCATCCGCAAAAACAAGACAAGGCGTTTTCTTTTCTTTTCTTAAAACACGGGGCATGTTAGTTGGAAAAGTAAGCTAAAAATGTTGAGAACTAGAACTTTGTTTTGTTTTGTTTTGTATCATTACGTGCGTGAAGACTGAGCAAGTGCATAAGGTTGCATCTGTTACGTCAAATGGCTAACACATGTGTAGATATAATACCAAGTCATTTGTTCATCTCCACTAAGCTTTTGAGGCAAACGGTTAGTGGATTAAGAAAGCTAAGAGGGGGCAAATGGTTGGTGACATCACAAGAGTTGGCAAAAATAGATGGGCGTCGACATTACACATGTTGTTTCACAAATTCACCTTTTGAGGGTTATTAGAAAAAGCTAATAACAAGCTAGTGTTTTCAGGCTCCACAACTGCCAAATTTTTGGGAGTGATTTTTGTAAGTCCGAGTCATGTTAAGTTCAACCCATTGCTATATGATCCATAATGCGTCCAATCCACTAGGGGTCTAATGATGTTAAGATTTAGAATTTTTGTACGAGGAGACGAGAAAAATGGATTGATAGCGTTGCTCGGTCTAAGGGTGTATGAGTCTGACCAGCAACACATAGCCATCTTTCTCATCTCCTTATATACAAAACTCCAAAATTCATGACACTACAAGACTCTACTAATGTTGAGTAGGACTGATGCACTGAATACAGACTACAGTACACAGAGCACGGTGGCATAAATTTAATATTCAACTATTTTCTAGAAAGAAAAAGTGTAGTATCACAACCCTCCTACCCGTCTAATAACTGTAAAGGCTAGTCTCAATGGAAGGTGAAAACCTTCCGATTTTCAAAAACGTGAAACTTTGATATGAAATAGGGTTCTCTCTCAATGCGTAATTTCATGCACACTTTCATAGACTAATTTTATAGTTGTGGGTCCCACAACCTCTTCCTTTTCTTTCTTCCCGCATAGAGCAACACACGGATGAAACGAATGAAGGTTCTCAATGCGAGTTTCATACGGTTTCATAGACGTTGGAAACAACGCTAAGTTTCACCAAGATGAAACTTTTTCCCTTCCCTCTCCTCCTAGTTTCATGCAAAAAGCTGATGTGACACCCTATTAAATGTGCATTAAACCTTCCATGAAACCCCCATTAAGACTAGCCTAACAAAGAAACCACCGAGCCGCAATGTAAAGTAGGCGCACGGGCGTTGAAGATGGTGGTTGATACACCATAGGATGGAGTACACATATCAAGAGTAGCAAATGGGCGACGTAGTTGTCATCGTGGTAACATCCAGCTGCTGGCCTTATCCTCACTCACTCAACACTCGCTCACTCGATGAGCACAAATTCATATTGATGGCGTCGCTGTCATCAGCTGGGCGTTGCTGTCAGCTGACCACCACTAGTTGCGGCTGACTAGTCCTCCTCCTTCTCTTCCTTAACCAACCGTCATCACTTGCAGATCCAATCCATTAGTTAATATCTTTTTTTTTCCACCTTTTTTAAACCTTTTTTTAACCTTTTTTTTTTTTCCTTTAATTTCCCACCCCAGAGACTACTGTAGGCTAGAGAGAGTTACCTGGAAATCGGCAGCTGGGGCTGGACGGGTGGACTTACTATTTACTCTTACCGCGCATAGCACGCGTTTGTCTGACAGCTGGGGCCTGCCTGCCCCTGGGCCCCGCGGCCTGCCTCCACGCACGGACGGGGCGTGGTGCCCGTGTGTGCGTATATATGCAGGCAGTGGTGGCCTGGCCTCGTGCGCACCGCAGTCCACTCCAGTCGTGCGTGACGACCTGGTCTGTCGTTTCGTCAGCAACGCCGCACCACCAAGCACGGCCGTTTCAGCTCGCTCGCCGCCGGTGAGCCGGAGCAGGGCGAGGGGAGGAGCGAAGAAGCTAGGCCGGCGTCCGCCCGCAGGTGCGGTTCCCTCCCTACCTCTGTTTTCTTCTCCTCATCTGGTCGTAGGACAAGCGCGGTTCCCCGCGGTGCTCCGTCTTGCGCGCACTCATCGTCGGGGACATGCATGCCAAGGGGAGGGAAGGGTAGGGTAGTACGCCTGCTGTGCTCTGCTGCCTGTGCGTGATCCGGTTTCGCCGCCGCGCGCGCCGCCCGGCCGGCCGTGTCTCTCCCTCTCTCTCTCTCGTTTTGCGTTTTGTCCTCTCCGGCTGTCTCGCATCGCATGGCCTCCTCCACTTTTTTTATCCCATTTTGGTTGCGATCGAGCCAAGTGGGGCGTGCACTAACCCCTTCCGGCCGATGAGATTGCTGCCGTCATTTTCCGATCCCCGCCCACCGCTGCGGACGAACGCGGCCGTGGAACACAGCTCAGTGCGCCATGAGAATCAGGCCGCGCGATTCCCTGGGCGTCACGTCCTCACTGCTTGTTCGGGTGCCGCTCCTCGCAGGTAGACGACAGCGGTCCAGCAGCAGCAGGCGTCCGGCGACGCCATGCCGGAGAAGAAGACGACGACGACGCAGCAGGCCGCGGCGTTCTGCGGCGAGGCGGTGATCGCCGAGTTCGAGGCGCTGACGCGGGACGCCGCCGCGGTGCAGCGGGACACGCTGCGTCGGATCCTCGGCGACAACGCCAGCGCCGAGTACCTCCGGTCCCGTGGCCTCGCGGGACGCACCGACGCCGCCAGCTTCAGGGCGTGCGTGCCGCTCGCAACGCACGCTCACATCGAGCCCCTACATTGTGCGCATCGCCGATGGCGATACCTCCGCCTTGCTCACCGCCAAGCCCATCACCTCCATCTCCCTCAGGTCGGTCGGTCGGTCGCTTTGTCGACGCGCTCTCTCACCCTGCGGCCACCATTGAACGTACGAACCCATGTCATGTCTTGCAGCTCCGGCACGACGCAGGGGAAGCGCAAGTACCTGCCCTTCAACCAGGAGCTCGTCAAGTCCACGATGCAGATATACCGGACTTCCTACGCCTTCAGGAACAGGTGACTATGCATGTCACATAGTACTCATCACGTCGTCGATCGAACTCGTGAGGCTTAATGATGATCTTGGATCCATGATGAACACGTACGTACAGGGCGTTCCCCGTGGAGGACGGCAAGGCGCTGCAGTTCATCTACGGCAGCCGGCAGTTCACCACCGCGGGCGGGCTGACAGCCACCACGGCCACCACCAACGTGTACCGGAGCGAGGAGTTCATGCCCACCATGCGCGCCATCCAGTCGCAGGTGTGCAGCCCGGAGGCGGTCATCTTCGGCGCCGACTTCGCGCAGTCGCTCTACTGCCACCTCCTGTGCGGCCTGCTGTACGCCGACGAGGTGCGCATCGTGTCCGCCACCTTCGCGCACAGCCTCGTGCTCGCCTTCCAGACCTTCGAGCGCGTCTGGGAGGACCTGTGCGCCGACATCCGCGCGGGCTCCCTGTCGCCGTCGTCGGGTCACCGCCCCCGCCGTCCGACCCGGGCTGGTCGGCCGTCGAGGCGCTGCCCACAGCGACAACATTTGCGTGAGCTCTTCCCCATGATGCGGCCCGGCGCTCGCCGACGAGGTTTACTCTTTAAGTACCCGCAGGTGCGCCCAATTGGGCTCAGCAAATGGACACGCTTTCGAAAAAACGAGGTACCCGCAGGTGCGCCGGGCTCAGCAACTGGTACGGCGTCATCCCGGCGCTCTTCCCCAACGCCAGGTACGTGCACGGCATCATGACGGGCTCCATGGAGCACTACGTCAAGAAGCTCCGCCACTACGCGGGCGGGCTGCCACTCATCGCCGCCGAGTACGGCGCGTCCGAGGGGTGGGTCGGCGCCAACGTCGAGCCCGAGACGCCGCCGGAGTCCGTCACCTTCACCGTCCTCCCCAACATCGCCTACTTCGAGTTCATCCCGCTCAAGGTCTGCCACGGCGCCGGTGCCGCTGCCGCTGACGACGACACCTGCTACGCCGAGGCCGAGCCCGTCGGGCTCACCGAGGTCACCGTCGGCGAGCACTACGAGGTTGTCGTCACCACCTTCGCAGGTAAAACTACATCCCCTACCTGATCGATCCTCGCTCTCGCTCCTTCGTTTTAATTCATTCATGCACGACGACGACGACGCATGACGGCATGGTGCTTACCACTGTTTTTGTATGCTTGTTCATATATATCACCACTTGCAAATTCTGACCTACCGTATATCGATCGTCACTAGACTCGCCTGCATTGAACAATGTGATGCCATCCGGTTCCAATCAAAAAACTGTAGAAACGGAACGGGTAGTATATACTGTCGTTAGGCCGGCCTAGCTAGAAGTTCATCAGATTTAGGTTTGGAAGGTACGAGCTGTTGCTGTTGTTGCTTGTACAGTTGGGAAAAACGTACACAGTCCTAGAAGCCTGTTACTTTCATGCCAGCAGCCACCTAATTGCAGTACTCCAGATTTAATCTTAACCTGTGGGCACAGTGAGCTGGATTAGCAAGACACACTCACACACAGCTTCGGTTTGGTCTCACGCTTTCCTCTTTGTTGACTTTCTAAGCTGATTCTGACGACGACCGCCGAAGGAGGCCGGAGATTTGACTCCGGCGGTCCGGCCGGCGGTCGCCGTTCAGCTGTCCGAACCTTGGGCTAGCTTTTGCGATCGATCACGAACGTACGTCCTCCCGGCTGGTCTCGAACAACTGAACAAGACATGGAGTTGGAGGGAGATCTCACTTTCAGAGAAAGCAGATGGCTCTTTGGCGAGCTGCGACGACCGTCGTTCTCGCAGGATGGATTTTATTCCGCCGGTTGGAAAAAACCGTCAGGAGGTCTGAAACCGACGTTAGTTGTTCTGTTTGGCGACCGATCGATCTGCACTTTTGTGCGTGGTCCATTTGTATATTTGGTAGGTCTTCAAGAACAGGAGATGCATGTACGATCTTTGGAGATCTGGATTCGGTAACAGTGTGTGTCGGAGTCGGCAGGTTATGAACAAAACAATCAGCAACAAACAGGGAGTGCAGAAACTAATCCAAAATGGTTTTTTTTACAAGATTCTGATCCAAAAGTCTGTCCATTTTCAACGCATATGAGGTTCGCAGAGCGGCAATCCTTTGTGTTTGCAAATCTTCTACGTGGACATATATAGATTTAACCGGCCTCGATGAACACGTGGGATGTATTATGACTCTACTTTCCCTTAATGAAGCACGTCCGAAGTGGACGCTTTCGAAAAAAAAAATGAACACGTGGATCAAAACAGTAAGAAAAGAGGGTACAATAACATAACGCAGTTTTGAAATGAATAGAATATTTTTCCATTCACATCCATCCACCATCAGTTGTAGTGTTACTGTCACAGTGTCACAAACTCACAAGATAACTTCTTACGGCTGAAGAAATTGCAGCTAGTAGTACTCTTCTTCTTGGAACCTACTCCTACACTACTGCCCACTGCCTGAATATTAAACTTGACTGAATGACAAGGGTGATGCAACTGCAAGACGACTTATTCAGCAATTTCAGTCTGAATGGAAATTAATCATTTGATGTCTGAATGAAAATAATTAATCATTTGATGTGAGATGATGTATTCTTTTGTTTTGTTTTCCAAAAGCCAGAGAGAGAGAGAGAAGGCACTGATTGGACCAAAGACTAGTAGTATAGGTAGAGTGGTAATTGCATCTTCTCCTAGTAAATACTCCCTCCATCTCAAATTATAAGTCGTTTGACTTTTTTAGCTCCAAGTTTGACCATTCGTCTTATTCAAAAAATTTACGCAAATATAGTCAAATTTAAGTCATTCTTTAAGAACTTTTTTAATAAATAAAGCCACAACAAAAGAAGTGATATTTTACACAAATTTTTGAATAAGAGGAGTGGTCAAACTTGTTGTCAAAAAAAGTCAAACGACTTACAATTTGGGACGGAGGGAGTACTATATTGGCCTGCACAGTAAAATATGGATTAGGTGTTGAACTGGTGGATCGGCCGTGAATAATATGTTAAGACAAAAGAGCTGCTTCGATGGTGATTCGTCGGTTTGCCGGCCGTTCGTTGCTCTTGGCGGTTCTGCAGTCTAACTGAATCTGACCAGCAGGCCGTCGCGTGCATTCACAACTGAGTGCAACGTCTCTACTTGCTGCCGTCAAACACTCATCTTCGTTGAATGAATCTTATTCAGAACGAAGCAGCTGAATTTTCAGGCTGGCTGTCTCTCTGTCTGTGTCTTACTACTAGTCGTCCAATCCAAGCAGCTACTAGACAAGAACCTTTCGCTTTCTTCATCACCTACTATCACCTTTGGGGCTTGTGGCTGTGGGGATTTTGTATATTTTTCCAGAGTCTCAGTTCGCAGACTTGCTGCACCTCAGCCTGGAGACTTTTCCTTTCACAGACTTTTCCTTTCACTGCATAAACTCTGATTCCATGGATGGCAATGGGCTCAGGGGAGGGCACGCACATCATGGGAAAGGGCCTACAGTCTAGTACAGAACAGTGTCTGTGTTCTTGTCAGATGAACGGATAAGATTTGCTTGCAAGTGAAACACTCGCGTTGTGCATCATAAATTGTACCTTTGGATATTAAATGAAGATATACAATTTGAAGTAGATTTTTCTATTATTAGAGAAATCCTTTGTGGATGCAACCATTCTTATATAATATATTTTGGCAGGGCTGTACCGGTACCGTCTAGGTGACGTGGTGAAGGTGGCCGGGTTCCACAACTCAACACCCAAGCTCAAGTTCGTGTGCCGTCGTAACCTGATGCTAAGCATCAACATCGACAAGAACAGCGAGCACGACCTTCAGCTCGCCGTGGACAGCGCGGCCAAGATCCTCGCGGCGGAGAAGCTGGAGGTGGTGGACTACAGCAGCCACGCGGAGGTGTCACGCGACCCAGGCCACTACGTGGTCTTCTGGGAGCTCAACGCCGACGGCAACGACGACGTGCTGCAGAGCTGCTGCGACGAGCTGGACCGCGCCTTCACGGACCCTGGGTACGTCGGGTCACGCAAGACCAGCGGTATTGGGCCACTAGAGCTCAGGGTGCTGCAGCGGGGAACGTTTCAGAAGGTGCTACGACATTACCTCTCCCTTGGCGCACCCGTTAGCCAGTTCAAGTCGCCGCGATGCGTCGGACGGTATAATAACTCCGGCGTCCTTCAGATCCTATCCGGTAATGTCGTCAAGGTCTTCTTCAGCACCGCCTATGATTGATCGAGGATGTAGTAGATCAGGGGAGTAGTTTGCAGATCGACTGGCAGGATGTTGATGCAGCAGATTCAGGTGCTTCTTGCATTGGTACTCTGCATGACGCATCTCGAATGTAGCTAGCTTGTTTGTCGTGTTAAATCGTAAAATAAACCTGTTAATAGTATTTCGTATGGTATCTTCTCCAAGATGTTGATCCTTTAGGAGTTGTGAATGTTTATCCATGCATCCATCGGGGGCAGAGCACATGTCATCGTCCGTTTGTGAAGCAACAAGCAACGGTTTGGGACACCTGCTTGCCATGCCATGTGACGAAAAGCACATGTCTGGTGGACAGGACAGCAAAGCAAGTGCAAACCGGAAGGGACAAGACCTTTCTGCCTGCAGTTGGGAGAGCACTCTGAATTTGAAGCATTATCGGTCTGGCCGACACAAACAAGAGGCAGCGCGGCGCGGGCAACACCTGCCTGACCGGTCGCACGGAGTGGCACGTGTTGTTGCCTCTTTCACGTCTCTGCTCCTGTTGTCTCAGGGACGTGAAATGCTACAGAGACATGAGCTACAGAGCTATAGCTAGTAGTATATAGACCATGTGTTGTTGCAATTGGGACTGGCCACTGTTGCATTGTATATGGATCCTTTCCGGCAGGTGCTGAAGAGGTCTTTGATTTGATTCAAGAGCACCGGGCACATTTCGGCATTCAAGAGACATGGACGATGAACCGATATGGACGGGATGGTACGATTCGTCGTCCGAGTACGTGTCCGGACGATCATTGGATCAGCTGTAGCAAATCATGGTCTTGTATTAGACTATCAAGTCTAGTACACGTTATGTTTGGTGTTGCACGGCATATCACGTGGGGAAAAATATATTCTATGCCTAGCTATGTTATGTTTGGTGTTGCACGGCATATCACGTGGGAAATATTCTATGCCTAGCTATGTGATTCACTCGGACAGTTCCTTTTCCACGGATCTCGAGGCACTGCTGTTGAAATATTTATACGGAGGGCGTGTTTTTTCATTTCTGGAGGCGGGCAAGTGTAACCGCCTCCATTGAAAGGTCACACTTAATCCATAAATAACGGAAGGGTTGGCGTGTGCCTGTCTCTATTAATGGACTACAAAAATTAAAAAAACGAAGCCTGCCAGTGAGCCTGTTTTCAATCCCATCAAAGAGCCCACTCCCAATCCTAGATCTAGATCCGCCGCGTCGGGGAGCCATGCGGCGGCGGATCCATCGCTGGAGAAGACCCAACGACTGCGGAACTGCAAATTGAGAGAGATGGATGGGTGACGATGTGAGGAAGAGAGCGGGAGGCGGGGGTGAATAGTAGCATGGCCGGCGACGGAGCTTACCTCATGAATGTGCCGTTGTGACCGCCTCCGTTAATAAAAAGGGTGCCGTCTTGCAAAATCATTTGTGTAGAATGAGACCAAACACCATGATAAAATGGGACATCTCACTCCATTTGTGTCCCAGCATCAACCAAACATAGGAATAGATCGAGTGTTTTCAAAATGGTTCAAGAAATATAGGAATAAAGTTTTTAAGATGACGTAGATGCCCATTACTGCTCGCCCAATTAGGTGATGAACACATCCTTGTTCATCACTTTATTAGGGTGTAGTGCATTCTTTTGTTCGCACGGCAAAAATTAACGGTCTTGCTCTGAAGGGGAAATTCATGAACAGTTTCATAAATTTATAAGGAAGCAAAGAGTTAGGTTTTATGAGGATGAAACCTTATGGACAAAGTTACCAAGGGTATGAAAATAGAGTATGGAATGAAAGTCCACTAAAAATAATTTGTTTCATCTTCACAAGCCTTTTACTTTTGACTTCATGAAATAATTTAATGCTTTTGGTTAGCCTATAAAAATTGTGAAATGAAAGTTGTGCACTGAGAGAAGTTGTTTCATTTATCAATTCAGGTACCAAAAGATGGCGTGACATTCTTTAAAACTGCGTAACGTTTTTTTTTAATGGAATGACGTAAGATGAAGGGACTAGATAGAAGGAAAAAAAATGGACTCGTGGAACTGAAAAGAGCTACCATCGTCTCTAGGTGTTGGGCCTAGTTTGGGCCAAAATTCACAAGGACACGGGCGACGTGCTTTGCATAAATAAAAAAGAAAGGACGGCCATAATGGCATGGGCGGCCCATTACATATGTTCTTGATTAAAATTTGAAAATCCTACCGGAAAAATATCACGAAGCAGTTTCACAAAAACTATACTATTAGGGGCCGTTTGGATCCCCGGAATTTCTGGAACTGAATTGTTCGTATAAATTATAGTTGTGGAAGAAAAATTTGAGATTTCACAACTTTCCAAAGTTTTCGTATAATCGTATCTCAAATTCGTAGGGTGGGAAATAGAAATGGATTCCATACATTTTTCTTCCTCTGCTTAAGTGAAACTATAGAATTTATTGAACGGATTCTATGGATTCTTCAACCACAACTATAGTTTATACAATCAACTTCAGAAAACCAAAGAGGCCCTTAGTGACAATTTGGTCAAACTTAAGATGTTGTTCCAAAATTGTTGGAATGACCTACAATTTGGGATGGAGATAGTGTATTTTAAACAAGAATTGCCATAAAAAGTCTATTGTATTTCATGATGTCCATTCTATCTAGCCTTACAAACAACAGGGGCAAACAAAAAAGATGCAGAAAAGATGTCGACATGTAGGGGAGTGCAACTTGTGTCAAAAGAAAACCGGTCAATCTCACCTAAATTCTGTCACACACCCAAACAGCCTGAGTTGCAATGGCTCACGGCGCCTCCGTCTGCCATCTTCAGTTATAAGCGGTGCTGAAGAAGATCTTGACGGCGTTGTCAGAGAGGACCTGGAGGACGCCGGAGTTGGACCGAGCGACACACCTTGGCAGCTTGAACTGGTTCGCCGGAGCGCCGAGAGAGAGGCATCTGTGCAGCACCTTCTGGAACGTGCCCCGCCGTAGCACCTGCAGCTCCAGAGGCCCGATGGCGCGCGTCTTTCTGGAGCTCACGTACCCGGCGTCGACGAAGCGCCGGTCCAGCTCGTCGCAGCAGCGCTGCATCTCGTCGTCGTTGGCCTCGCCGCTGAGCTCCCAGAAGATGACGTAGCGGCCTGGGTCGGACGACACGTCGGCGTGGCTCGTGTAGTCCACCACCTCCAACGACGTGTTCCGGGCAGCCAGGATCTCGGCCGCGCCGTCGACGGCGAGCTGCACGTCCTGCTCCGTGTTCTTGTCGACGTTGATGGACAGTGTGGGGCCGATCACTCCCCGGCTCACGAACTTAAGCTTGGGCGTCGAGTTGTAGAAGCCGGCCACCTTCACCACATCACCCAGTCGGTACCGGTACAACCCTGCTTGCCATTTCAAACACAATGGCAATGTTGCATTTCCATGGCATGTAACGACTAACGAACATGCATGAACTGATGAGGTACCTGCGAAAGTGGTCATGACGATCTCGTAGTGCTCACCGACGGTGACCTCCGTCAGGCCGACGGGATCCACCTCGGAGTTGTAGCTCGTGCCAGTATCGGCACGAGCTCCGCCGCCGTCGTTGATCTTGAGAGGAATGAACTCGAAGTAGGCGATGTCCGGGAGCACGGCGAACGTCGCCGATTCCGGTGGCACCTCCGGCTCGACGTTGGCACCGACCATCCCCTCCGACGCGCCGTAATCCATGGCGACGAGTGGGAGGCCACCGGCATAGTGCCGGATCTTCCTCACGTAATGCTCCATGGACCCCGTCACGATCGTGTGGATGTACCTGGCGTTGGGCCACAGCGCCGGGACCATCCCGCGCCAGTCTCTGAGCCTGGCCTCGGCGCACCTGCGCGCCACCTCGTCGGCCAGCGCGGGGTTCGGCGGCGCGAGGAGCGCGGACACGGCCCGCCGGAGCGCCGGCTCGGTGACACGCGCCATCGACAGGGTGCCGTGGCGGATGTCGTGGCACAGCTCCTCCCACGCCCGCTCCAGTGTCTGGAACGCGAGCACGAGGTTGTGCCCGAACATGGCGAACACGGTCCGGACCTCGTCGGCGAAGAGCAGGCCGCAGAGGAGGTGGCAGTAGAGCGACTGTGCGAAGTCCGCGGCGCCGAGGACCACCTCGTCGGGGCTGCAGCACGGCAGCTGGATGTCGCGCACCGCGGCCTTGTACCCCTCGTTGCGGTACAGGTGGGTGGTGGCCGTCGCCGCCGTCAGGCCGCCCATGGTGGGGAGCTGCCGGCTACCGTAGACGTACTGTAGCGCCTTGCCGCCGCCCTCGACGGGGAACGCCCTGGCCGGACGGACGACAATGAGATCAGATGAGATGAGGCAACGGTGACCCACATGTCGTGGATCGAACGATCGGACTACTGCTCTAATGGATTAGACCAGCGCCAAAAGAAGAAATAGCGATCGTGCACGATGGACCGGAAAGGATGCCGCCGGTCGGTCGTTGGAGCGTCAATCACGATTGGCCCGGCGGCGTACGTGCCGCGTTCGTGCGTGCGTGCGTTCCTACGTGTCATACGTACCTGTTCCTGAAAGCGAAAGAGGTCCGGTACACATGCATCGTCATCTTGAATAGCTCTTCGTTGAAGGGCAGGTACTTGCGCTTCCCCTGCGTCGTGCCGGAGCTAGGTACGTACGCCATGGATTTTCAAGGGTAAGCTTGCGCTGAGCTGGACAGTATGTAGCAGCAGCGACACATGGACATAATGATTCTGTTGACGAACATGCACGAACCTGAGAGAAATGGAGGTGATGGGCTTGGCAGTCAGGACGGGGAGGCGTCGCCATCGGCGACGCGCGCGATGTAGGGCTCGAGGTCGTCGTGCGTGGCGAGGGGCACGCAGGCCCGGAAGGTGTCGGGTCCGTGCGCCCGGCGAGGCCATGCCGCTGGAGGTACTCGACGGCGGCGTTCTCGTCGAGGATCCGCCGCAGCGTCTCCCGCTGGACGGCGGCGGCGTCCCGCGTCAGCCGTTCGAACTCGGCGATCACCTCCTCCTCCTCGCCGCTGAAGTCGCTGGGCTTCTTCGTCGACATCTTGCCGCTTCAAATTAATTACTTCTTTTGGGTAAAAATGTTGGAGGCCCCTGATCGACCTGGATTTTTATAGAAGGACGATGGAACACAAGTTGATCATCAAGATCCGTCAGGTTGTAGTACGTTTGGTTTGACACGTCCAACCCCAGTAGCTAGCGACTAGCAGCGTAGCGTTGTTTGAGCCGTCCATATGGAAGATAAAACAAGGGGACTAGACCAAACTCTGGTCATGAACATTCTCATGCCGGCAGTTGAAGTCTTGTGCTCCATCCATATTAGGTCAAGAAAAGAAATGACCAAGTCTTGTTTTTCACGATCGGGCCATTCACCCGTGTTTCATTAAGAAGATGGAAAACCAAATACAAATACACGGACACCTCGATGGCGAGACGACATCGAAGCAAAAATACGGAAAAAAGGACACACACCTACACTACTGGAGTTGAATAAAACGATTACATTGGAGACCGATTTTGCGACCAAACACTAAGAACCAGCTGCAGCGACTTGAACCCAGCTTGAACCCAATCTTGAACCTCCTGAACCAGCCTCCTAGCAATGAGCGGTACCGGCGTTGCCTTTATTCTCTCAAACCGTCAAGTGATCAGCAGGGCCTCCTTGGACAGCCGATTTCTCGGCGCCAACCACCACCCGGCAAGAGCCGACCCGACCACTCCTCCGCACGCGACCAAGCGGCGACGATCCCCCGTGATGCACCATCAGCCGACAAGAAGACATAATGAAAGGCCAATCCCAATAGTTCACGCGACCAAGCATCACAGAACACATCGACCTTTGTCACTACAGGGCCAAGCAAAGACACATGCTCCTGGTCCACGAACACACGCACTTTGCATCCCGGCGTGCACGCTGAGTTAAACCCCCGCGCGTTCCAAACGAAGATGTTGGACCCTAACATGATGGGCGCGATGAGGCGACCGGGATGCGCGTGCTCGAGGCCAAGCTTTGTTGCACCAAAGGCGGCGCTTCTTGCCGCGGGAGGAAGGCTGCCATGGCCTCCCTTGTTGACCTCTCGCCATGGGCCCGTTAACGCGCATGCGGCTCATCGAACGAGACCGTGTCCTCATGCTCTTGTTCTACCTGGACACCGATCTTCTTGAGGAGCACCTTTCTTGCTTGCGCCTCCGGCATCGTGCCGCCACCGTTCTTCGCGGCGAGCTGGCGCCGGCGCTTGGGCATGATGTCCGGGCGGGCGGGCGTGGGCGAGTCTTCCTCAACACGGGCGTGGAGAGGATCGGTGGCTCTAGGTGCTTCTTGAAGGTTGCGACGAACTCCTCCACCGTCGGCGCGGCGCGGGAGATATCGGCGTGGCGGCACCGTGGCCGCCGGCTGCGGCGTCGTCAACGAAGCCGGAGGCCGTCGTGGTGCGCCCGAGCGGGGGTCCACCATGGCCCAGTGCGCCGGGCCCAAGAAGCTCGAGAGGCAATCAGGTCGGCCCACCCGGTCCTGTGGATCGCCCGACGAAGCGAGGAAAAAAAAGTCCACATTACCTCCCCAACTATCACATAAGTTCACTTTTCCTCCCTCAACTCCAAAACCGGACATATCACCTCCCTCAACTTTTCAAACCATGCATTTTACCTCCCTCGAGCGGTTTTGAAGGCGGTTTTGCTACAGTAACCACGGGTTTGCTACAGTAACCGTGGGTTTGCTACAGTGCCAGTGCCTTTGTCTTTTCCTTTTTTTAAAAAAATTCTGGTTGAATCTTTGAAAAATCATAGTAAATCATAGAAAAATCATAAAATGAAAAATCTAGTTTTGTTGGACTCCACATGAGTAGATCTACACAGTGAATATATAATATGGTATACTTTAGTTCAACAAAATAATTATAGAAGTTGCAGCTATGAATTATTTTAATTAATTATATATTCACTGTGTAGAACTTTGTACTAAAGCATATCATATTATATATTCACTGTGTAGACCTACTCATGTGGAGTCTAACAAAATTGGATTTTCTATTTTATGATTTTTCTGTGATTTACTATGATTTTTCAAAGATTCAGCCAAATAAATAAAAAAAAAAAAAAGACAAAACCTTCAAATAGCAAAAACTTTGTACTAAAGCATATCATATTATATATTCACTGTGTAGATCTACTCATGTGGAGTCCAACAAAACTAGTTTTTCATTTTATGATTTTTCTATGATTTACTATGATTTTTCAAAGATTCAACCGGAATTAAAAAAAAAAAAAAGACAATGGCACTGGTACTGTAGCAAACCAGTGGTTACTGTAGCAAAACCGCCTTCAAAACCGCTCGAGGGAGGTAAAATGCATGGTTTGAAAAGTTGAGGGAGGTGATTTGTCCGGTTTTGGAGTTGAGGGAGTAAAAGTGAACTTCTGTGATAGTTGGGGGAGGGAATGTGGACATTTTCCGACGAAGCAGGCTCATGATGACGAGCTCGGAAGGCTTGGCACAGCCCAGCTCGCCCGGCACGCAGTCGGCCCACCAGTCGCAATGGGCCTCAGGCAACGTGGCCAGCTTGCATGCACCAGCCTGTAGGAGATGGGGAGCGACGTTGATGAACTTACCCACAAAGCCAAGCCGGGCACCACCCGAGTGCCTGACGACCGATAGGTGTGGGGTGGCGAGCAGGTTCCCCTGACCGCCCAACGGTAGATTGCGTGGAGGGGCCCGGCGTGGTGCCAGCAACCGCTGACCTGAAGCTCCACCGGGCAGCGTGCGCCGAACCGTCAGACTGCATGCCCCCTGCGACCGGGCTTTTGAGAGGCGAAGAGATCCGCGACCGTATCTTTGGCGTGTGCGGTGCACAGTGCAACTCCCATCGCTCGACCGGTGGCACCGCCTGCTCAGTCACAGCGACCGAGACGGGACTGTGCATGGAACCAACCCCGGTGAAGCCGGCCCGATGTTTGACTCCTGTAGCAGCTCGCATGTCAGGCACAGACAGCGTGGGAGCTGCCGAAGACCCGCTTGTGCTGTCGCCATCAGCCTCGTGCTCGGCAAGCGCGCCCCCCATACTGGGCCCACCAGCTGACGGAAGAGGGCACGTGATCTTGCCAACTCGAAGACACGCCCGCCGGGAAGCATGGCGGCGACCGTCGCCGTGGTGGTAGCGGTGGTGGCGGGGGTCCGAGTCGGTGGAGCTGCTTTGAGAGTCCCTGCACGGCGAAGGCCAGGGAGGATCCTCGTAATCCCCGGCCGCCGAATGGCCAGCGCCATGAGCATTAGCACCAGGACCGGTGCCGCCATTCCCACCACCAAAGTCGTCGTCGTTGCCGCCGTTGTCGTCATTCCCATCGTCCCCAAGAGACGGTGACGGCGTGCTGCGCAGGGTCGACCAGTCATGCACGGCCACCACCCTAGCCCTGACCGGGTAGCAAAGTCCTGGTGCGGAGAGCTGCACGGCAGCAGCGTCCAGGACCAGCTCTGGAATGTGAATGACCTGCTGAGGTGGGATGAAGCTTGGGTGGATGCACCAGGCAGTGACGAACAGTTCCCGGTCATCCTCCGGCAGGGTGTCGCGGAAGTCGGTAAGCTGTACATTGGAGCAGCAGCTGCCGAGGTACGTCTGCGCGGACCACAGGTCCCTGGCATGCAGTGGCAGACGACGAAGAGCGACCACGACCTTGTACTTGAACGCGCCGGCGCTGGCGAGCGACGTGCGGCGCCAAGGCCGCCAGATGAACTGCAGGAGTGCCCCGGACCTGGAGTGGAGTATGCGCTGACGGTCGGCGTAGCGGCGGAAGCGAACGATGAAATCCTCCGGATCATGGAGGCGGACGTCGACGTCGTTGGCCGAGATGTCGAAGCAGCTGTGGAGATACGTGTAGACCGTGGAGACGCACCGCACAGTACGAGCGCCACCAACGACGCAGACGAGGGCATGCTCCAGCGCCTCCTCTGCCGCCTGCAGATCCTGTGTGCGCGGGACGACGACGATCGGTGTCCGCCAGCGCGGCGGTGCCTGCTCCACAGCGACGTGGTCTAGCGTTTCGGGAGGTAGTATCTCCGGCGGAGGAGGCGGTGGTGGTGGAGGCGGTGTCGGTGAAGCGCGTGGTGGCGGCGTTGGCGGCCGGCAACAGCGTGGGGCGGCGGACGACCTGCCAGTAGAGCCGAAGCCAGCCGAGGCCGTGTCGGCGGAGGCGCGGCTGTGTCTGGCAACTGTCCGGCGGCGGCGACGGTCCCCAGATGCCACAGGAGACAAAGGCTGCCGACGCTTGGCCCCCGCCCGAAGGTGGCAGTCGGCAGCACGGTGACCCTCCTCCCGGCAGCGCAAGCACCTTGTCGGCGACCTGCAGGAGGTACTCACATGCCCAGGACGGAGGCAGTTGAAGCACATGCCCACCGAGTCCCTCGGGACCGGCCGTGAAGACCTAGGCGGCGACCGCCATGTGCCAGCCCGCCTGCTGCGAACCTGGAAGAAACCCTCGGCGTCAGGAGGCCCTCGCTCCCGAGCAGGATGAGCAGGTGGCGACGAGGTCCGCCCGACGTCCCTAGCCCGGTTGCCAGCAGCGACCCAGCCCGGGTGAGA
Organism: Hyparrhenia diplandra; assembly: GCA_015847255.1. Taxonomy (NCBI): domain Eukaryota; kingdom Viridiplantae; phylum Streptophyta; class Magnoliopsida; order Poales; family Poaceae; genus Hyparrhenia; species Hyparrhenia diplandra. The sequence continues at coordinate 93,137 of JADLZK010011416.1, read as the reverse complement.
AGCCAGAGCAGCGGCCATGAAACCTGACGCGCGCGGCGCATCCGCGCAATGTGGTGGACGACGTGGCCTGGAGCTGGGCTCCGCGACCTCCATGCCCTTGCCAGGAGGCGGCGGCGGTGGTGGGAGCTCCTCGTCGGAGAGCCCGTCGTCGGAGTCGGAGAAGGAGAGCTTGCCATCCGCGTCGAATGGCGAGCCAGGGCCGAACGCCTCGTCGACCTCGTCCGCCCAGGACCTGCGAGAAGAGGGTTCCCCGGCCATGGCGGACAGCAGCAGCAGCGCTCTGTGGGCGACGGCGCCTGTGGGCAGCGCCGTCGGCTGGAACGGTGGACGCCGGGGCCAAGGTGGCCGCCGGCGGGGAGGGGTGAGTGGAGCCCTATCTACGTAGCGCGAGGACCTCCTGTACCGAGATCACGCACGCCGCCATGACGATGTGCAGATGGGACCACTGAATTCGAAAACCAACAAATGAACTTAAAGCTTCCCGAATGAAGTGAAACATTGGTGCGTTTAACGGCTCGGGAGTATGACTGGCTTTGTCAGACCAAGTCTTGTGCTCCTACTGCATCCGTCCTTATTACGTCAGATGCAGTTCCTTCTTCTTCTGAATATAAACACCAAGTTTTTTTATGACGGAGGTGTGTGGTTGCTGATTATATAAGATTACTGTTTTAATATTTCTAAATAAAATTATATTAGGCACTTGAAATTTAGATAACTATTTGTTTTAACTTTCATGCCCAACCTCACATGTAAGTATACATTTCAACGATCACTGAAACGATGATTTTTGCGTTAGAGAAGCAGGCGTCGTTTCTTTACAGCTCTTTGTGGGGGGCATGATCAATCCTCGCAATAGAGTGATAAATTCATTATGAGACCACTATATGGACAAGATGCACAATATATATTGGGTTGTATCGCATAGTTCGTCAATAGCAGTGTCTTGCTGATTTGACATCTATGAAAACTAGAAGGTAATTTCTAGGTTGGGACTGCCCTAACGCAAACAGCATACGTGTATACGTGCCCGTGACTCGGGCGTACACAGAAGAAGGGCATAAAAATGAAGAGAACACATGCATGCATGCATGGCCCTAGCCGGAAAAAAAAGCACGCGGATGCCGTACGCTTGTCTTGGGACCGATCACTTCCTCTTGGTGATGGTGTCGACGATGGCCGCCAGCATCTTGATGCGTCCGTCCTTGCCCTTGAGCTCCTCCTCCAGCTCCCGCAGCTTGGCGCCCTGCGTCTCGGCGGTCCTCGCCGCGGCGTTGAGCTCGGCCGCCGCCTCGCGTTCGCGCCTCTCGGCGTCCCGCGTGGCCGCCTTAGCCTCCTCCGTCACGTCCACCACCGCGTCCAGCTCTCGCCGCAGAGCGTTTGCGCGATCCCGCAGCTGCCGGATGGCCTCGCGGCGCGTTCCGGCAGACGACGACGGCCGCTGCAGCAGCCTCTCCATCAGCGCCGCTGACGACGTTCCGGCACCGGGGCTCGGCGTTGTCGTCGGCGTCAGTGACGACGACGTCGTCATGGACGCGACGGACATCATCATTGGATTGACTGCTGGCCGCGCTTGTTCGGCTTCCTATCTTCTCTTCTCTCTACCTATATATGCCTCTTCCTCCGTATCCGTATTCTCCTCTCCTTTCTATATTTTTTTTTCTACACAAGTACTCCAAGTCCGTAACATCGATCTTGAGCCGTTTCTGTGTCTGACACGGCCGCCACGCTCACGCTACCCTGGACATCGTCTTAAAGAAACGTCACTCGCGTACGTGGGCTGGGTGAAAGGCCCAATGTGTTTACCAGCCAGCCAGGGCCCACTACTTATGTGTTGTAATTAAAAACAAGTTTTATGTCTTCTATTTTGCTCAAAAATATTCTTTTGAGCTATAAAACTAAATTATTAGAAAATAAGGATATTTAAATTATTATATATATCTTTATACTTATTTAATGTTAAAAATCCAAAATTTCTTCCCATTAAGCCGGTCTATGGGATTCATGGTACTATATGGTGGTAAGTCGTGTGAACAAGATAACAAAAAGGAACCAGGAATAAAAAAAAAAGACTCAAACTCGATGTCATGGATACTTTATACTACCTCAACTTCCCCTTGCTGTGAATGTAACACATGCAATCTAAATTGACCATAAATCAGACAATAAAAACAAATCAATCATAAAAATTTAAGGGCACCGATGCACGGGCAACATGAGGCCAATGGGCTGCCAAGCCACTAACCCATTGCCTGCCAAGGCGCCCTGTCCACTAGAGACGTTTACCGCAGAAGCCTCGTCACGGGGGCACACGGCAGGCGCAGAGCTATGAAGCCGCTAGGCATAGAGGCGCCACAGTGGCGCTTCGGCACGGAGGCAACCTAAGGGTGTGTTTAGTTCAAGAAAGAGGCGCTTCGGCACAGTGGCGCTCGCACGGAGCAAACCCAAAAAGTGCTCGGCGGTATCCGTCACATCAAATCTTTTGGGCATGTATGGAGCACTAAATGTAGATAAATAAAAAAAACGATTGCTTGTTTTTGCTGAAAAAGTACCCCGAATCTTTTAAACCTAGTTAGTTCATGGTTGGACAATAATTACCAAATACAAACGAAAAGTGCTAGTAGCTCAACCCAAAACATTTCACCAACTAAACACACCCTAAAAGCGTGGCAACGGGTATGGAGTGCCGGGCCAGTACTTTTAAGATAGGCCCTATGGCGAACTTGTTAAGATAGGCCCCAAGCAATATATATGTTTTTTAGTATATATAGATATAGGCGTCGCATATCTAATTTCACTTGCAAAACAAAAACAATTGTAACGATCGATATATTCTCAATTTTAACATACTAGCAAATATGCCCGTCGTTTACTTTGGGGTACTTGTTGATAGGCTTCACGGAGCCTTTTAAGCCTTTCCTGTTTTTATTTTCATTGGTCATCTGTGCATATCTCTCTCTTTCTCTTTTCCTTTTTTTTTTCCCTTGGCATCCATTAACGTATCTTCATAGAGTGTACAATAAGAATATTGTGATATGTTCCAACAACAATTTAAGAAATATTGAAGTCATTATACTTGGATTCATTGAGTGTATAATAAGAATAGTATGATATGTTCTAACAATAATTTAAGCAATATTGAAGTAATTATACCTGGTTTCATTTCCCTTTTCATGTTTCCAGTTGCCTCTATGTCATCTCCAGCGTGTACATCTTGACAAGCAGCAATCCTGCCTTGTGTCAGCTGCCCTGTGATGGTAGATCCAAGTGTAGGTCCGGCAAGGGACGCAGGGGCAATTGGGCATGCTCGCCGGCCGGTGTCCATGATGTTGGAGAAGCTATTTGAATATCTCGCTTTTGATTTCTATAGGACCGTGTAATTCTAGACTTCCAGGATACGTGTAATTATGTATATATGGATACGTACAAGCAGGTTGGATACGTACATGCAGGTTGGCCGGTTGAGTCCTTTTTGGATTTGACAAGGATTTGCATTGCCTGACCGCATTGTTGGGGAGTCCTTGGACGACGGACTGGTGTGCTCACGTTGGGGCTACGTATACCAGGCAGACCAAAAAACGTGAAGACCAAAGGCTATCAGTTTCCAACTCTTCTGGTAGTAGGAGTGCCGATAAGGAGAGGGAGAGACGGAAGAAGGCAGGCAGAAAAAAATTGTGGGGGCAGAAATTTTCTCTCTTTATTAGTAGGTATATATAGATTTTATTTCAGGATTTTCCTTGTATTTACTACACATTAAGTGGTAGGCGACGCCCCGTCGACAAATTTGTTAGGCGTCTGTGGTGACTTCGTGAACTTTAAGATTGCCGCTCCAGTCCTTCAAAGGTGCTCATAGGGGTAGGGTTTGCATACGTGTGTGTTCATAGGGGTGAGTGTGTAATGTGTTGAGCGTCTGCGTTGTACTTTATAATCTCAAAAAAAACATATTTAATGATAGATGAATAAAATCATTATAAACCTATTATATCCATCTCAATTTGAACAACTTATGTACCTTTTTGTGTGTGAATAAACTAATATTTTACTTTGGAGGGAGTATAAAATTCTAAAAAAGTGGCCAAATTGATTCCTAAGATAAATTGGTATGGAGAGAGTATAAAATAAAAGTGTGCATTCAAATATTCTAAAATAAACTGGAACCCAAAATTAATCTCAAGCCTCCATATACAATAAGTTATTCTCGAATTGTTGTACATCCCGTTACAACGTGTCACGGGACATATTTTGCTAATTAGAGATAAAGATGAATACTTGTTTCTAGAAACATTTGCATCCAATGTTCATGTGTAATTTATGTAATTTAAGTGAACCGTTTTAACTATTTGGGGAAGTATAACCAAACCTCAAACTAGAGCCAAGGGATCTAATACTTCTTTTGAGAAAATTAAGCGTGGAGACGAACGGGACGGAGAGGCACCAAATCCACCAATCATCAATAGGAAAAGGATGCGCCGACACGGGGCATAGCGTATGGACGAGATGTTGGTGTTTCTTAGCGAAAGTAGCAAAGTCCGCAAGCGCCGCGGAAATACCGTTGTAGCACTTCACCCGGTGATAAACGGGGGTATCGTATAATCGCAAGGACGGTTGCGTTGAGGGCTTCCTAGACCTGTGTTTACCCAAGGCAAGGTTAGGTTCTACGAGTAATGAGGTCTCCCTATGGGCTTAGATTTCCGGTCGGTGATTTCTCGCATTGTTATCTCCCCTTAAAGCTTGGCATCGCCCCCCCTTCAAACCCTCGGGCGTAGTCCGGCAATTAGCTCCTCGTCACACCCGAACGTGGAGGGATTACAAGGGACGGACAAGGCTGTCACAACCCCGCCGCCTACCCTCACGACCGTGGGATGCTTGGTCGCCAAAAGGTAGGTGAACGCTAGCCCAAACACCACGTTTGCACTATTGGTCACAGTTCTTGATGTTGGCCAAGGTTCCCGGTCAAAAGAGTTCCTTCACCAAGAACTAACGCTCATACGAGACAATCTACCGATCCCGTAAGACTATAACAAGTTAAGATAATGTAATCGGAAAGACAATAAGCCGAGATGAACACAAGCTTGCTCACCAAATTGTAAGAAGCCCGTAGAGGTACAAGCGTCGTGGTGCCGACAAGTCCGCACTCCGACCTCCTAGGAACCGCGGATCACCGGCTACTCCGACAACTCCGAGTAGAAGGAGCCAAGTTTCCTTCTAGCTTTTCCTCTCTCACTCTCTAGAATTTACAAGGTAGGAAGAAGGCTAAGCTACTCCTCTTGCTCAAATGTGCTGAATTCTCCTTGGAATGGTTGTTGAGAGAGGTGTAGGAGCCTTCCTTGGAAAAATAGCCACCACCACCATAATGTCCAAACCGGGTTCATCAACCTGGTCCACGGGCGCCACCGACGTTCTTCGGAGTTAATGTACCGCCTCGCACCGCCCGGCCCCACTCGCCGAAGGAGGGTGCGGGCGCACCCTGGTCGGCCCCAAACCGCCCCGGCTTTTGACGTGTTGTCGTGTTTCGTTGTCTTGGGCCTGGTTTGGACGTGGAGAGCCTGAGTTTGTGTCCTGGCCGAGGTAAGTTGGATTGGTCTTGCCATTTGTCACTTGTGGGCTTTTTCTATTTATTGTATTTTTATTCTTTTTCCTTGTATTTTGGCCCAAAGTGCACATGTCCCGCCTTGTACCTACAAGAACCAAATATACACCAAAACTATGGAATTTGTTAGTTTATAACCCCTATCTCTAGGTGGTTTTGGTGTACGTTGACGGTGTTTAAAATGTAGTTGGTTACCGTCAACAACAGACGATAGCCAACAGGGTCCTATCAACAATCGTCGATAGAGTCTTGTAAGCTCCCAAGTGGCCAACACATGCTAGAGGGCTAGAGCCGCTTCGTGGTGGGGAAAGGGACCCGAGCTAGAGTCGCTGCCGCCTCGACGACGGCCCACGTGGACGTATATGTGCGGGGTCATCGCCCCGCATGGGCAAATGACCACAACCGCACCGGCCACGAATCCGCCATGCGATGTCGTGAGCTCCAACCGCTCATTGCCTTAGAAAAGCATCGATGGCTCGGACGTCATGTTTGAGGTTGGCGGTTAGAAGTTTCGGCGCACCAAGACCTTGCTCGCGACGCGCTCACCCGTGCTCAACCGGAGGCCGGTCGACTCCATGGCGCGCAGGTGTTGGCTATCCTTAATGCATACTTTTCCGCCAACATTTCCATGCATTTTGCTAGATTGCATGGTTTGCGTGACAATATCCGAAAATACACAAAAAGACACTTTCTCGAAAGGTATATTCAAGCAAAACATGTACAAGCAAAGGATCCGAGAGCCAAAATTTAGGCCGGGCTAATAAAGCTTAAACCATGCTTAGCCTCTTTTTAATATATATAATTATACATAAAATGTAAGGAGGGCTCCATCTACATGCAACCGTAGGGGGCCGGAGCCCGGCCGCCTGCTAGCTCCGTCCTCGTGTACAAGGCCCAAAATACCAAAGCACATGGACCCTAAAAATGGGTACAAACACCTAAATGAGCTCAAGAAGTGGAGGTCCAATTCAAGTTTGTGTCGATCAAGGAGCGGTACCGGGTAAAATGGTCACCTAGGACACATCTAGACTCCGCTTTGAGTGCATACATCGTTAGAAAGTTAACGAGAAGATCTACTAGTCCACAAACACATGAGGCCCAACAGAGCAAACCTTTAAATGTTTTATGCAAACCACCTAAAGGAAGCCAGTTTTGATCATTTCCATGTGGAGATGAGCCAACTTCCACAGAGCCCCTCTCTTCCACCCATAAAAGGAGGTGCTCTCTCGCCTCATTCACAACACTAAAGAGATCAAGAGCACCAAGAGTTGTGCAGGTATTTCTTTAGGAAGTCCTTTTCTCTAGCCTTAAATGCACTCTAATCGTGATGTTTGGGTATGGTTAGGAGGAAGATGTAGAGGTATTTCTCTTCTCGATACACATCAGCCTACGGACACCATATAAAAAGCTAGAATTAACACAATATACCAGCTAACTACCCTTATTTAGGGCAATCGCAAGTGAAATATTCCAATATACACACACACAACAATATATTCAAAAACTTAAACTTACGCTCCCGTTGCTACGCTACCATTGCGGGCATTTTTGCTAGTATATATAATATATCGGGAATTGCATTGTGGTTGTGAGTCAGCAATTAAACTAATTTTGTTTTTTTCTCGTGGCAATGCGACGAGCTTTGGCGAAAACTCTCAGTGTGGGTATTTGAAGAGCTGCTCGTTAATTACAATCGACGAAGCCGACTAGGAACTAGTCGGATTACGAACCGTGAAGCTGGTCTTGATCGGGCAAACCTTCACGGGAAATCAATGACAAGCGCAAATTGACCGTAAAAATACATTACAGCCCATCCGGAGCGTGAATTAAGCTTCGATCTGGCCTATCTTTGTGGGATTTCTTGCCGCACAAACCATCCCCTTTCGGTACTTGTTATAAAAAAAAGGTTATGCTTCTAGGAAGAAAATGAAACCCGACAAATCACCTCCTAAGTAACGTCCCGCCTCCTCGAGGCCGGGCTAATAGCTCTATAAGGATGAAGACCCCCGGACCGACCTCCTCCTCGGCGCCCGAGGCGGGCTCGCTTAATAGCTCTATAAGGATGAAGACGCCCTCCTCCTCGAGGCCGGGCTCGCCCCGCAAACACAACTTTACTCTAAGATCAATACTATCCTCACATACCAACACTAGTCTTTTCGCCCACTTTGTCCTCACTCATACGCACCGAGGAAAGATGCTCTATAAGGATGAAGACTACCCTCCTCCTCGAGGCCGCTCGCTCTCTAAGATCAATACTATCCTCACGCACCAACACTAGTCTTTTCGCCCACTTTGTCCTCACTCATACGCACCGGGAAAGATGCTCTATAAGGATGAAGACTGCTCGCTCTCTAAGATCAATACTATCCTCCGCATGCACCAACACTAGTCTTTTCTCGCCCACTTTGTCCTCACTCATACGCACCCCTAGGAAAGATGCTCTATAAGGATGAAGACTACCCTCCTCCTCGAGGCATGAAGACTGCTCGCCTCTAAGATCAATACTATCCTCACACAGACCAACACTAGTCTTTTTGTTTTATGCCCACTTTGTCCTCACTCATACGCACCGGCTCCATAAAGATGCTCTATAAGGATGAAGACCGCCGCTCTCTAAGATCAATACTATCCTCACGTACCAACACTAGTCTTTTTTCTCGCCCACTTTGTCCTCACTCATACGCACCGAGGAAAGATGCTCTATAAGGATGAAGACTACCCTCCTCCTCGAGGCATGAAGACCGCCGCTCTCTAAGATCAATACTATCCTCACGCACCAACACTAGTCTTTTTGAAGCCCACTTTGTCCTCACTCATACGCACCGAGGAAAGATGCTCTATAAGGATGAAGACTACCCTCCTCCTCGAGGCCCGGGCGCAAAACAATTGACTCTCTAAGATCAATACTATCCTCACGGACCAACACTAGTCTTTTTTTCTGTCCACGCCCACTTTGTCCTCACTCATACGCACCGAGGAAAGATTTCTTTTTCTCGCCCACTTGGTCCACATCATCGCTCAAAGCCAAGCACGCTTAACTTTAGGGGTACTTAAGAGATGGGCCTCTGGAAAAGAAGTTGTAACTTGTTGGTATGAGTATTCTATCAACCTTATTAAGCTCGGCCGGGGTGTCACAGCTTTGAGGAGTGATTTTGAATCATTTTTTTATATTTTGGCTAAATTTTGAAAATCATAGTAAATTACATAGAAGCCATAAAAAATCACTTTTATGTGGACAAATAATATGGTATGCTTTTCTATGGTCTAACTGTGGTAATGTTTTTTGATGACCTATGCTTCAAATGGAGTAAAAATTTCATACTCATTGAATCATGCACAACTTATTTATTCAATTATCTATAACTAAGTTTCAATGAGCATAGATTTTTTACAACAGTTTAAGTATAAAATAATTAGGACACCACAGAAATTTCACCACAATTGGACAAAAAAAAACTGCATGAATTATTCCAGTTAATTATATATTTGCCTAGATCTAAATTTACTATAAAAATTTTTGTACTAAAGCATATCATATAATATTCATTGTGTAGATCTATTGATGTGGAGTAAAAAAAAAAAATTTTCATTTATAGTTTCTCTATGATTAACAATGATTTTTAAATAATTACCCGAAATAAATAATTATGGAAAAAGTACAAAAACACTTTGAAAACCGTTCTAGGGAGGTAAAACACCTGGTTTGAAAAGTTGAGGGAGATGATTTACCCGTTTTTTATGGCTCGGGGAGAAAAAAATGGACTTTTGCAAATTTGGAGGAAGAAAAATGGGTATTTCCTTCTTTATAAAACGTACCGGCTGTTCATGTGTAAATATTAAGACCATCTTCAACGGTTTGATAAATTGGTTTCCTATTCTTATTCTTTAAAAAAAAATAAAAACGGGTCATCTCGCTTGCTATTGCTATCTTTTGATAAGTTAATTCCCCGTTAGCACGATCGAATAGCATATTTGCGCGCATCGGAGATATCTTGGACGCCAACATCCCGGTCTCCGTCGGGGAACCTGTTCGCGCTGGAAGAGAGGATGTGCAGGTGCAGCGGCGTGACACGTTAGGGTTCAGGTACGAACAGATTCCTCCACTACTTCTCTGCATCGGGAACCCTGTTCGTGCGTGTTAAATCCGCTAGCAACCGAACCTGTTCGTGTAGAATCCGCTAGCAACTGAACCTGTTCGTTCGTGTAGAATCCTCTAGCGACTGAACTATCTCTTGTTTAGTGAATTGTTAAATTCAACTCTCACACATGCTGCTGGATGTGTAGATCGCACTGTAACATGTGAAGGTCCAGTGTCCGAATACAATACCATCCACTTTGCTGAAACAGATACAATACATTGTTCTGTTGATCTGCACGTCGTCTAGTTTCACGTGAATATTTCAGTTTGCACTGTGTTTATTGACTTGCTAAATAGTAATTGTATTCTTCATCGCGTTTGCCATTTCTTTTTTTAATAATTGTGGGTCCATAAATCAGATATTTAGAAAGTCAAATATGCCAAACTATTGAATAGACTTTTTTTTTCCTCCCCATACCAATTTGGGAGTTGGTAGACACCATGATTTGGGGAACCAGAAATACCAAACTGCTGGCTGAGGGAGGAGTGGTCAACGGAGCACAGCACAGCTGATGCGAGGCCCATTACCGAAATAAAAGACAAAGGCAGCATCACATGAAACTGCAGCAAATTCTAATCTGCCCACGGTTATATATAGGTGTAGTTAGTTTTCTAGTGCAAGCGACAGGCGATCGATCATATACACTAGCTAAGCGTCTTTAACATTGGTGCGCGCGCACATTATCTAGCTTTAGTGTGAGCGTTGATGCACCAGCGTACACTTGGCTCAGCAATGACTAAACAATGCTGCATAATGCACATCTATGGAGCAATTGCCTTCCAGTGCTCCATGGCTTTTATCACAATGATGACTAAACATTCTCATCCTGAATCCACAGAGAGACTGACTTTTTTGGGCGTTGTTTGGTGACTCATTGGGCTGATATGGATTCAGAGTAAGCATATGTATGTGTTCAACCTAGTTCGTCAGACCTTTATTTTCACACAAGCCAATCCTCTCATCGGCTGCAGATTTGCTGATTTAATTGGTGATCCACGCAACAATCACTTAATTTCTTTCTAATAATGCAGTGTGTATATAATCAGTGGACCTTTGGACATGCATAGCACGCATAAAAAAATGTTTAGTCCGCTTTACACTGCAGGGATATCTATATCTTTGTGGACAAATAAAGACCTCAACTGACGGCAGGTTGACGGCCATCGTTGCCTCAGGCTAACTGGAGCCACACAGCTGTTGAGTTCCATGCAGCCAGGCCTTTTGCTTCTTGGGCTACAGCCATCCACTCATTCTGCAATTCCGTTATGCAGAATCAGGGCTCAGGCAGTATAAATTGGTTGCCTCCACTTCAGGCAACACATGCTACTCAGGTAGTCAACAACACAACACATTTAGCCCTTGCTCAGTTTGGAGAGTACAGGAAACCTTGGCATCGCAGCAACAGCTAGCAATCAAGAATGGTTCCAAATACAATTCGTTTTGCAGTAGGAATCCTAGGTGCTTCACATCGTACACCTACTTGTTGTTGAAGCATATTATTATTATTTCTCGAATATAACGACTGTAAAGCCTACGCCCTTCTCTCTGTCTTGCAGGAAATGCTGCTTCCATGCTCCTCTATGCAGCCCCTATGTATGTATGCATCATCCATATCCTGAATATATGTTATGATCAATACTAGCTAACACTGCAGCGCATACAACAAACTAATCTTGGTCATCACCTGTACATGCTCTGAACAAATGTTCACCAGATTGACGTTCAGAAGGGTGATAAAGAAGGGCAACGTGGAGGAATTCTCATGCGTGCCATACATCCTAGCTCTGTTCAACTGCCTCCTGTACACATGGTACGGGCTCCCAGTGGTGAGCTCCGGATGGGAGAACCTGCCCGTCGCCACCATCAACGGGCTGGGCATCCTGCTGGAGATCACGTTCATCGGCATATACATATGGTTCGCACCAGCAGAGAAGAAGGCAAGTAGTGGTCGTGTGACGACTGAATATATACTGATTAGTGTGAGCTTATGAATTAATGGTATTAGCATTTAGGAGGCTCACCTGATTCTGAACGATGTTAGCACTTAGCAGGCTTACCTGATCCTGATGGTCTCATCGATTTGCAGAGGTTTGCCTTGCAGCTTGCGCTTCCTGTCCTAGCGTTGTTTGCCTTGACAGCGTCTCTGTCGAGCTTTGTGGCCCACACGCACCCCATGCGCAAGGCTTTTGTGGGGAGTGTTGGTCTGGTGGCTTCCATATCCATGTACAGCTCTCCAATGGTGGCCGCTGTGAGTATTTATTCTTCACACTGATGAGTACTGTAAGACACATCAGCAAATATCCAATTGGACAGCACAACTACTATTGTAGAAGACTAGCAGTTCATGATAAAACCTTACACTGAACTTGTATTAACAAAAGCTGCTCCCTTTGAACCTGAACATAGATTGACCACCGATTTATTAATCAGAAACCAAATCAAACTAGATAACGGCGCACTAAAAATATTCAGTTTTCCACTTTAATTTGACAACATTTGTCTACTGCATTCAGTCAAGTGTTTTAACCCAAGGATATTCTGGACCGAACACCTGTGATTGCAGAAGCGAGTCATAGCGACGAAAAAAGCGTGGAGTTCATGCCGTTCTACCTGTCGCTCTTCTCCTTCCTGTCCAGCGCTCTCTGGATGATATACGGGCTCCTCGCGAGAGACCTCTTCCTCGAGGTTAGCCTCATCATACCTGGATCTAATTCTGATCAACTTAACCACCTGCCTGACGCTTCCGTTTGCTTGTTTTTGACCCGATCGATATGATGCATGCAGTTGCCAAACTTCGTCGGCGTTCCGATGGGCGTGCTTCAGCTGCTGCTCTACTGCATCTACAGGAAAGGCCATGGGGCAGCGGCTGACGTAAATGGCGCCGGCGATCAGGAGAAGGGCATGAAAGCTGCGGCGCCGGTGGCCGTGCTGGTGCAGCCGCAGGAGGATCGGAAATGACAGATTTTTTTACTCGTGTTTCACTTTCTGAAATTTCTGAAAATCGAAGCCTCCATATGCAGCTCATACCAACGGCCCAAGCCCAAGCCCAACACTGCACTGTACCCTCGAATGAATGAATAGAAAGGCTGGGCTCATGGGCTGTACGGCCAGCAGAAGCCCATTCCGTGCTGCTTGTGTTTTCGCTGATTCCCAAGTTGATCCCCTATCATTTGCAATGCATCTTGTCATTTTCATTGATTACCTCCTCTAAACATATTACCAAAACCTAAAAACATATTTTTCTTCTTCCATCTCGATGCCTTCGATCTTCAGACCCACTTATAGTTGAGTCTTCCGACTAACCTCACTTGAATATTCCTAATTATCATGTTGTCATGACAATGTGCATGACCATTGTCATGTGTCATAATGCATCACAAAGTTTTTTTAATCCTAAAATATAGTAGGCCTGCAGCTCAGAGCACAACAACATCAATGTCCTCCTTGGGATGGTCGGGAGGAGGCTAACGAAGCGAAGCACAGAGGGGAGGGAGGGAGGAACAAATAAGAGCACTCGGATGAGTTTAGACTTCTTTGTGACAAATTTAGGGGTGAGTAGGATTGTGTGTTTTGGTATTAGGAGTAGGAAGAGCAATCAATCATATATAGATCTCTAATTCACATCTCAAAAGTCCTCCACTTATTGCTCGTGCCCCATGGACATATCTCCCACTTGACTACCACCACCACCACTATCACCCCTTATGATTGTTGGCAAACACCACCTCCAAGCCAATTGCTCCATCAACCATCCCTTTAACCATGGGGATCTCCAAATTAGGCCTTGCCGCCTCCTGAATACAACATCCCCCCACGCCGCTAACCTTTTTTTTTTAGAAGACTAGGGGTAGGAGAGAGAGAGAGAGACCCCCCCCCACCCCCCACCCACACACACATTGATTCATTGATATTGTTGCTCTTGGAAGCATGAAAGATACAGTTACATAGTCCTTACAATGTTGGTAATGTTTTATGTTGCACTTAAGAACAAAGAACACCAAGTATCAGCAACGACACCATCCTTCTATGGTAATCATGATTTGCAAAGTCTTGCCTCCGTTTTGCAACCATTGGTGCTCCCTAAATCGTCACTCGATCACTTTGGAATACAGTATTGTTCCATCTTTTCTATAGATACGCCAACAACACAAGATGATGAAGGTGTTAAAGTACCACGCCGCTAACCTAGCGTGAACGTAGATGAGGTGGGGGGGGGTGTGACAAAGACTCCTCAAAGATCCTAGTCATTCACTATAAACTCTCTAGGAAAATTGAAAAAATTGTTGGAACGACCCCCATGCTAGGGTCATGCATGGCCCCCGTCGTGGATTCAGAACACATGTCTATCCACATGCATCGAACGCACGAAAGAGATGTTTTCATGTCCAACTATTTCTCCTAAATTTAAGCAATAGTCTTTGTGTCTATGCAAACGTATGGACATGTATCGCCAAGTTAGATGCCCACGGTTGCTGTACGGGAACAGTCCCAATGAATTTTCTTTTTCTGGAAAACTATACACTCCTCATTTGAAGCACGTTTGATATACCAAAGTAGAGTAAAAGATAGAGCGCGCTGCTGAGTGGTCTGAAAAGGTCAATTATTTCACATGGCCACTACTTTGTGGATGATGGTGATATATATGTTTACCTAGCTAGGTACTAAGGATGTTTCAATCACGGATATGCATGTGCCATATCTAATAGTCAGATGGATATTAGCCTTGAAGGCAAGGCTGGATAAAAAGCCTGCAGCTCGATAGCTCGCTCGACTCAGCTCATCGCTAGTAGCCTGACAACTTTTTATGCCCGGCTCACGAGCCAAACGAGCCATCTCGAGCTTGTAAACTTAAGCCAGCTTGCTTGAAGCATATTTTGATTTTCTATAAAGTTTTGGTGTGCGCAAATTAATACTTGCACCTTTCATCCTAAAAGGAATGTCATTGTTCTAGTTAAGCATTTATCTAGATTTATAACTGCAATGTTATTCTTTTTTTTTTTAGGACTGAGGGTGTTAGATTATTACACGTTCAGACATTTGTCTCTTTACTTTGTTGATCTGATGTGTGTACAGTCACCAAGTTTTGTTATCAGCTGCCGAAAGGGCATCTTTCAGCTTCTGCTCCACTGCAGTACAAGAGAAGCGACTGACTGGTGAAAAAGCCCCACGCATGCATGACACCGATCAGGAAGATAGATACATGGCCTCAAGTTACTCCATGCCTGCGCATGCATGCAGAGATGCAGGAGATAAGTGGGTGCGGCAAATTAACCAGAGCACCAGAAATACAAGATTGATCGTGTTTTTCTCTGAATCTGAATGAAATGGTAGCAGAATGAAGTTGCCCTCGGAAAATGGTGCCGTGGCAGAGCCTGCTGACTGATGTGGCTCACGGTCACGGGCATATCGTCGCCACAGCGATCAAATCTCATGGCTCATCAAGTGTAGTACTGTGAAGAAGGAGAATTACGACTTCTTCTGTGAAGGAATGCATGATCGATGCAATACCTAACCTGCTGTGATGGAGCCTACTATACGTGTACTCGATTCCACTTGATCGCTGGCGGCATGATATGATTCGCCGACCGGCCTGGGCAACACGGACAGGACGGATCGGATATGTATCCATCCATCATTGGTTCTTGCGTGGCAGCCCGGCCGGCGACCGTTCCTGCACTACATGTACACTGCACGCCGGCCCGGTCCCCGGCCGGCCGCCGCGCGCACCTTGGACGGTCGATCGATCGTCGGCCCTGCATGCATGCGTGCCCGTGCCGGCCGGCCGGCCTCTCGTACGTCGTCGACCGTCGTCGTCGTTTCGTAGGCCGGCGTCTTGTGTGGTCGGCGTCGTCGTCGCCTGGCCGGCCGGCCGTTTCTAGGTCTCGTCGGCTTGCTAGCTAGCTAGTTGCTCATCTCGAGCGCACATGCATGCACTGCCATTGTTGACCCTAGTGCACCTGCTCTCTCACAGCTCATCACGCATATGCACACGCAGCATGCAAGTTTTCTCTGTTAGTACTAGGCACTACTATATATTAGCTGATCGATGATGGAGCACATGCACGTACGTACAACGTTCATGGCCCAGTGCAACAGTCTCTCTACTGCATGCAGCTCATGCATGTTTGAACGACGATCACGATCCAATAACATTATATCTTTTGGGCTATATGGAAACTGAGGAATAAGTTGTGTTTTCAAGGGGTGCCATGGTTACGGATGAAGGTGATTTTGCTGAAGATTGTTGGTCTACTAATTAAGAAGATGGATGCCGCTATTCAAGCCAGAAGTGAGTGCGCAAGTGGAGGACTTTACGAAAAGACTGAGAGAAGCTTGCTTGCCGCATCGAAGCATGTGGAGATAGGAGTACAAGAGTGCATCATCAGGTCAGTTCCTCTACCTTTGGCTTCAGCAGATGCAATTTCTCGGCTTGATGGCCTGATGAGCCCTAAGATTATGAATGTAATGAAGTCTACTAGTGACTTAGACTAAGCCGTTAGGAGGGTGTGCCCATACGCTATGAACTTGAACGTTTTATGTGCTTTTGGTAATTCAAAAGCAGGGGGTCTCCCCTTTTCCCTAAAAAGGAATAAAGGTCTCTAGTATAGGTCTAGCTATCAAAGTTTTTTTTTTTTAAGGCGGCAAAAAGCTTTTGCCGTGATTTTGTTGGACGAGTGAAAGAAAATAACAAATAGGAAATTGAAAAATACAACCACTGCCGTGGGCCTGAAAGTCCAACAGCTGAACACCAACTACCTCACCCAGCCCCCCCCCGCGTCGCAACGTACTACTCCCTCTGTCTCTAATTGACCGTCGCCATCGGTTTTCCGTGCCGCAAGTTTGACTCAATTTGTACAAAATACATTCAACATTTATATCTTCAAGTAAATTTATTAAAAAACTAGACAAAAAGATCTTTCCGATGATACTAATTACTTAGCATAAATATTTATATATTTTAATATATAATTGTCGGCAGTAGTTTCTCAACCAACGAGAACGACAAACATTTAGGGACGGAGGGAGTAGAAGCCAAGGAAACCTCGACTAGTCACTAATCTACCGTATTCTGAAAAACGAAAACTACTCACCCTGTCCTGGACCATCTGTGGCATATTGGAACCGAAGAATATCATCTTTACAAAGTAACACTACTTGATCTGCCTGCATCGATTTTTGTTGGAAGAGTCCATTGATATACATGCCATGCCGATCGACGATGACTCTTGACGAGAATGAATAAAGTATCCAAAGAAAGCCCGGTATGGATGAAGACAATAGATCGATCGACAAGGTTCACGCACACTAGGTAGGTATGCACTACCTACATATTGGCTACAGTTGCACACTGCTTGCATCTTCATGCTTCATATATATGATATACTCGAGCTATAGGCCAATGGTAGTTACCACCCTGTTTGGAACGGGATTTTCCGGGTGTTAAGACCAGTGGTGACTTCCCCTGCATGTCGGGGGTGTTTAGTTGGTGAAATATTTTGTTGTGAGCTTAACTTGAAGCGGTCATTCTCAAAAAAATTACCACCCTGTTTGGAACGGGCCGGGTGTGACCAGTGGCTTCCCTGCATGTCGGGTGTTTAGTTGGTGAAATATTTTGAGTTGGGCTACTGTAGCACTTTTCGTTTGTATTTGGTAATTAATATCCAACCATGGACTAACTAGGTTTAAAAAGATTTGTCTCCCACTTTTCAGCCAATCTGTGCAATTAGTTTTTTTTTATTATCTATATTTAGTGCTCTAAAAAAAATAGGTTAAGAGATTCGATGTGACAGGGGAATCTGTAGCACTTTTTGGGTTACTGTTGGAGCAACTGAACACCCCCGGCAAACAGCGAGCACCCTGCATGCTTATGCATGGTTGGCTTCTGCAACTACAACCATATCTCTATATTCTAATCCCGCAACTGACGACGACTTCTCTGGATAGCTATGGGCTATTGCTGCTAGGCCTGCCGGCCAAGCACAATACATTGATCAGGACTGGTGGCCATCGGGGCCGGTGGAGCTCAATGCAACGAAGACGACGACATCTCGTCGTCTGCTGGCTGTTGATGCAGGGCCCGTCCCGTTGCAGCGCGTTGGCCACTTATGTGTGAATGATTGCCTTTAACCTTTAACTTGGCTCTGTCCCGTCGCTACCAGGCGTGCTCGCGCTACATGCATACGAGTACGATCGAGTACCACCACGCACGCACCCACTTGCATTGTCACCCAATGCAAGGCGCGTGCTATAGCTAGCTCCACATACATTCGCTACGATTCTATCCTATCCTTAACATGCATGCATCAGCGATACATGTTGTTTGGAACACTCTAACTATTAACACCGCATGCATGCATTCTTTTTGAGAGTTCTAAGAGCAACGCCAACAGTTTGTCATTTGTGTTTGGCATTCTCAAATTTTACTAAAAACTCTCAAAAACTCTCTCCAACAGTTTAACATTTGGAGTTGGCAATTTAGTGAGTGTTGGCAAATCATCTAGTTTACGCGCATTTAATTTCTTATTTTTATTTTGTGTAGTGTCAAGAAGCAAAGATCCCCAAAATCATAATGGTACTTGTATGTCAAGTTGTGGTGCTAATTAGTCAATTCCATGGAAGTTCATTTACCTCAGCAAAATTGCCCAACTTATGTAACAATCTCATATATATGGCCTTTTGATAATCTTTTGTCAATCAAAACACGCTCTATTTCAAGACTTCTACACATGGCCCACACATAGTAGATACAAGTAAAACATGCATCCACTATCATTAACAATCCATTGGTTCATTCAACTCCAACATTGCTTGATGTTCCCAAGTAGTATTAACACGCATGCATGCATTCTTTTTGAGAGTTCTAAGAGCAACTCCAACAGTTTGTCATTTGTGTTTGGCATTCTCAAATTTTACCAAAAACTCCAAAAACTCTCTCCAATAGTTTAACATTTGGAGTTGGCCATTTAGTGAGTGTTGACAAATCAGCTAGTTTACTGCCAAGCATTTAATTTCTTATTTTTATTTTGTGTAGTGTCAAGAAGCAAAGATCCCCAAAATCATAATGGTACTTGTATGTCAAGCTGTGGTGCTAATTAGTCAATTCCATGGAAGTTCATTTACCTCAGCAAAATTGCCCAACTTATGTAACAATCTCATATATATGGCCTTTTGATAATCTTTTGTCGATCAAAACACGCTCTATTTCAAGACTTCTACACATGGCCCACACATAGTAGATACAAGTAAAACATGCATCCACTATCATTAACAATCCATTGGTTCATTCAACTCCAACATTGCTTGATGTTCCCAAGTACTATATCCTTAACACCAATTACACATGTATGTCAACCCCCCACACCTCTACTACTATAATTACCTTATGGTCCCCAAAAAAAAAGTGGGTTTTGCTTAAAACCAAAATGTAACATGTGCATATAACGTCAACACCCCCTATGTAGCTAAAGTTATCTTATAAACAGATATTTCACAAAATAGAAAAAAAAAATTCTCAGATTCACACATCATATAAAATCTTACATGGCAATGTCGGAGACAATATGTGAGATGGCTTGTGGAGCAATGTAAATGCCCTAACACAGGAATATACTAAGTTAATGGATTGTTAAACCTTCCTTTGTACCCTTTCTTATATAATATGTCGTGTGCAACTAGACCTTTCTTATATAGTATGTCGTGAGACGTGAAGGGCAAAATAATGCAATAAAATACACACACTAGTTTGTGAAGGGGCAAATAAAACCAAATATGCAAAGCACTATCTAAACCGCCCCCACCAAATACCCTTTTTTGAATGGCCAACGTACCAAAAATATGACGAAATGAATAGTATGTGTAGCTAGATTTTTCTTGAAATGGTACTTTTATAAATTTCTACTAATTCTGCAAATGTACATGCAGTTCACCAAAAATAAAAGAAGACAATGTCAATTTCTGGTCCAAAACACTAAGATCATGATATCGAGTTGATAGGATAATCCTGAACTCATCACTTCCGCCCTCTGCAGAAGCACACAACCAAAAAAAAATATATATATGGAATATGCTTCCTCCGTCTCCGTATCACATTTAGACAAATGACATGGTCTGCAAAAGCACAACACTTTGATTTCTCTTTTCTATACAAATATTTATTGGAAAGTTATATTTATATATTTTTATAAAAGTAATTTTGAAGACAAATCTATTGATAAAATTTTCATATTTCCAAATTCAACGACTTAAAAGTTATTCATGATTTTTATTTGTACTGTTTGACCAAAACTTTGTCCAAAAACGTTTACGGATACGGAGTATATGTTTACCTTACGAGAGACTAGAGATTTCCTTACATGCTGATCCAGTAGAAGATAACATAACGCACATATATATAATATCTCCCTGCTGCCTGTGCATAGCCACTCAGATTTTGTTGGGTTCGACTTGGACGCATGCGTGAATAGTCGATGAATGGAGCTAAGAGAAGAGCCATGCAACCCTATCTTGTGGAGTTGGGACCCTGAAATGACCCAAAAAGTTTGGAACCGGGGAAACGCCTAAAATAACCAAGCCAAATGGAAGGTGCATGTGAATGTGATTCCCCGGGAGGAAACCAGTCCCCCCCACATCTCCGACGAACGCCCCTCAAGGTGCATTGGATTCCCCGGGACGGCGGCACGGCGGCAGCCAGCTGTGGTGGTGTCCAACACATGCATGCATGTGACCCTCATCTTAATCTCCGGGCCCATGCTTTAATTTGCGCCTCAAAACCGGCCAACAATAGCCAACTAATCCTGTTTTTTTGCAAAAAAAAAAAAAAAAATGTTTATTTGCTTGCTTTTTAAAAACACATTACAACACATATGTAGGTGACATGCCCGCGCACTCCTACAACTATGACCACCCCTAAGGGGCGGAGGAAGGATTAACATATCTTCACATTGCAGAAGTTACCAAACGAGCGAGCATCGTTGTCAGGCATCAATGGCATCCAGGCCATTAGAAGAATAATTATGTATTCCCTCTGTCCAATAAAAGTGTCGTTTTACTTCTTGAGAAGTTATACATAATGAAACCTAAATATGTTTTTATAATAAACTTATTTATGGTTCATAATTAGCATCATTAGATGAACCGCTAAATATATTTTTATAATAAGCTAAATTATGCAGTGATTATCCATATGAGTTGATTTACCGCTCGTGTATGAATTTACAGCTGTGCTTGCATCCATTTCTATCCACATTTTAGCTCAAAAAATCAGTGTCAAGAACAGTTACAAGTGTCACATCAGAAATACTAATTTGATTGGAAGTACATGTCTCTGTCTGGCGCGCGCGCTATACAACAAACGAAGTAATTAAAAAAATAACAATGCAGCACTTGCATTGTGCTGCCAAAATACAGGCACAGAGGTAGGGGGCAAGGACGGCAGGCCGGGAACAAAGAGACAAGCAGCCGGCTACGTAAGTTCCAGAGTTATCGCTATCTACTCATAATATAAGTAGATATCAAAATCAAATGTATGGAGACACAGTGGCATTCATGCATATATAATATTAATTAATACATGTCGATCTACTGCGTACTGTATATATGTACTGTACATCCAAAACCTTCTCCAGAAGCGGGAACAGAAGCAGGCAGAGAGACATGCATTGCATGCATGCAGCGACGGACATGCATGGCTGGCGTCGTGACATGAATACGCAGTGTTTTGGTTCATCTCTACTGTAGTCCCTGTCTCAGAAAACCGTGCATTCGGTTAACTATACGTGCGCGGTCACAGCACTTTTTATACATGATACATGCTGTGAATGTGCACATGTGTCGCACACAGCACATAGCTGGAGTACTACTAATTGTGCACATGTAATCGTACGTACGTTAAGAAGAAGAAGGACATGGATGCAGTGTGATGCATGGAATGGAGTGAAACGACGAAGGAGAGGTACATGACACAGTGTAGCGGAGGGACGGATGTGATGAAGGCCGCCGCGCCGCATGCACGCACGCACGACACGGCATCTAGAGAGCCAGAGATCCCCTCTGTCATGCGTCCGTCCGGGCCCTGGCATGCATGATGATCGATGCAGCCATCGCCATGGGGGCCAGCTGCTGCGTCTGCGTCTGCCGGCCGGCCGGCCGGCGACATCAGCTGCATGCGTGAGCTCGGCTGCCTGCGCGCCCATCCCATCGGCCATCGGCCAGGATCCGATTCCGATCAGCTACATGATGCACACATGTCATGCAAGTCACCTCCGATCTCTCTCTCTGCTGCTAGCAAGCTGAAACGCAGAGATCTCGAGTCCTTGACCTCTTGTCGCCCTGTGCAAGATTCCATCTCCATCCATCGTCCATCTATCTAGCCGTTGCATCAATGCTAGTATGTAATGCCATACCCATACGTAGTGATGATGCATTCACAAGACATTCTTTTGGATATCCCTAGCTCACGAATGGACAAAAACACTCTCTCACTCTTCTCATCTGCCTAGCCAGCTACCAATGCAACAAGCTTCTGCAGCAAGACGCATAAAATATAAACGGTGCATGCATACAGACCGCTCGTATCATTTGCATGCCGCGCCGGCCGGGCACCATAGATGAGAGAGCGACACATGTGCAAGTGTGCTTATTCTATGCGAGATGCTCTCTAGTGGCCTACGTCCCCGCGCGTCCTTGACCAAATCAACCCTTGGCGTGAGAATGGTCGTCGTCGTCGTTTTCTTATTTTGTTGTCTTGTGCTTAGTTATTAACTCATCTAGCTCATCACTACTCTACCTTAGGCTAATCTGGGTACAGTTAACAAACCTCAGCTCACAAACACTTCCACTGCCGGCTCAGCAGCCGGCTATAAATAGAGGCCCATTGCAATGATATGCAACCAAGCAAGCAGCTGCATTGCTCTCCATCCCTATAGCTATAGGCAACTGGGCTCACTCTAGTTAGTGCTCAGTGACCAGCTTTAGTATTATAAGCTGCACAGACAAGATATAAGGCCACATTTCGAGCTAGGTAGAGATCAGCAGCAATGGCGAAGCAGCAGCAGGAGGTGTACTTTGTGTTCATGAACTTCGACCCCCTGTATGAGCGCCTCAGAACTGATCGGTAAGCTGCAGCAGTCTACTTTCTTGCATTGCTTCTTCACACCGCGCGCGTGTATACTATATATGCTGGTTTCATTTCATCTCAGGTCCAAGGAGGGGTCGGCCACGCTGGACGCGTACCTGAGTCACAAGCATGACAAGCTGCTCGCCAAGCTCCTCCAGCCAGAATCCTACAGGAAGAGGTCGTCGCTCGCCATCGTCGACGGCTTCGCCGTCGAGATAACTGAGGATCAGGTGATGACCGCTCCTTCAATTCAATCCTCATATTACAAGCATCATATATGGAGCCTCTTCACCTTCATTCTCTGATCAACATACTGTAACTATACATGTGTGTGTTTGTGAACTTATTATTACGTCATGATGACGGCAGGCAAGCGTTCTGAGATCGGCCAAGGAGGTGAGGGTGGTGGAGAAGAACCAGGAGCTCGCATGATATGATCTCTCTGCATCAGTCAAACGGCCGAACGGGACTAGTTTTATGTATAGATGCTCTGGCACGCATCAGCTGCAGGTAGCTATTGGCTATATCTATATGCAGCTAATAAGCCATATATATAAGCGTAGTTTACTAAGGTAAAGAGGAGAGTCGTTGAGTTGTTCTTGTTCCTAGCTACCTCTACTATAGTCAATCGTGTGTTAGTTGTGTGTGAGTGTGAACTCTCATGCATGCATATGGCTTTGTTGACTCCTAGTCAAACTTAGCTGCTGCTAGTAGTACACTAAGTACTACCCTAATATATATTATAGTTCTTCGCTAGCTAGGGCCTAATGATCATCAGAGGATCGACGACTTCGAGATGATCATATTCAACTCTATCGGTCCGTAACGTTAATGGCTGTGATTTGTTCAAAACCTATATATGTACTGTAGTATTTATATGTAACTTACAACTGTGTGTAACTATCTTCAGTCATGCATGCATGTGGCTTCAGCAATCACTATCCACAAATTAATGTGCATCAATGTGAACTCGATCACGTACTGTGTGATTTTGGGTACGTGTTACTTATTTGTATATATATAATATGCATATATGTACTAGCTATATGGATACTTTGGGTGCCTACATACATATGGTAGAATGTGATGGCGTGTCCTTTATTTGAGGCATTGCATCGGTTGACTTGTTGAAACGAGACAAGAATTGAAGAGCGAACCTCTTGAGAAGAAGATCAGATATGATTCCTAATTGGCACTTGCAAGGCTTTCGAGGTCTTGATATATGCATGGCGCTGGCGCCAAAACTAAACTCGATGCATTGGACTGATGAGCTAGAACGAAAACACCTAGCCATCGTGCATGGAAAAGCACATCTCTCTCCGTGACGCCTGCAAAGTTGTGTGTCTGGGGAGGATACATGGAGCAAGCTACTAGACGATGATTGATGATGGAACTAGTACATATATATGACACCTGCTTTACAAACTGCCATCCGTGTATTATATATACTGTGCATATATACTGCACACCAATACAACATAAAAAGACAACGATAAAAAAAATTACTTTAACGCGTGTAGATATATAGGCTCTAGATCACAATATGACAATGTGCAAATGTCCGATTAGGAAACAGTAGGACAATGTAGATGCATGGACATATGTGAATAATGCCACCTGCCGGAGCTGTAGCCGACACAGGGTTCCTGGATCAATAGAGACCAAGCACAGTCCATCACACTACTACTGATCGACACGTTAGGCGCCTATATAGTAGACGGTGACACGGCAATCAATCCGATATAGTATGTTTATTTTCTCACTTGTCCTAGCTAGTTCCAGATTATAGATATAATGAGGTCTTATTTGCTTTTTTTAAAAAAGTTTGTCGCGCCGCTTGCTTTTGATCATATTATTTTAGCGTTAATAAAGTTGTTCTTTTCGCAATAAAAAAAAACTAAAGCGATTTATAATTTGAAACATAAGAAGTACTCCTTCTGTTTCTAAATAAGTGTCACTATAATATTTGTGTAGGACAGACTTTATTAAATTTAACTAGGTTAGTAAAAATATTTGTAATATTTGAATCAAATAAATTCAATGATCTATCTAATGATACTAATTATGCACTATAAATATTAAAATATTATATATATTTGGTCAGAGTTAAAAACATTTGACTTCTCAAAAGTGTGAATGACAATTATTTTGGAATCGAGAGAGTACTCTATATCTTATGTGTCGATTTTTTATATTTTTATTCGACAACATATAATTTTATTATTATTGGCTATAAAAATTGCAAATTGTCTCTTGTGAGTTGTTTTTAGTTGTACTAGCTGCTATGTAAGAATGTTGCCTAAAACTTGAAGCAAATGAGATATAGCAGTTCTCTCATTTTCCCTTTCTAATACCTTCTGCGCTAAACTATAACTGATGTCAACATACAATAAAAATTCATATTATGCTCATTGGCAATGTAGAATTCAATCATCATCATCAATGATTACCCCACTTCCAATCACAAATATGAGTGTGAATCTATAATTGGATTCTAATTGATGTCGATACATTGATCGTACTCCTGTCCTCTTGGATGCTGTGGAAAGAAACAAATGATAGCGTCTTAATGTCATGTGACTCAAGGCTTTACACTAGCTCTTCCTAGTCACTTGGTTAGGATTATTGTTGATGATGCTATACTATGGATCCTAGCGGGTCACAAACAATGAGACCAGATTGCTAGTTCGATTAGGGATCAAGGAGTTGCGAACTTCTCACTCTAGACCATGTAAACCTCCAGTTGCAAATGGTTGTTTACATATAGTCCTCGTTAACATCAAGGGTGATTTGTAACTCGTATAAAGCAAAACCCCGGCCACTAGCAATTTCTCTTGTTGACATACAAGGTGTACCACCTCAGCAGTCCACTACCGTTTACAATTAAAGCTCACTAGCATACACAATTATGATATCCACGTCAATGGTGAGACAAAACCATCCATTAACATACATTTAATTTAGTCGTCCACATCAGCATGACATGCTATCTACTAACATTAGTTTATAACAATTGGTCTCTTCCTACAAATTGTATTTGTAGTTAAATTCCATTCCAAATTAGTAGATCCCAGCAACGTGTGGGGTATTCTCCTATTTTACTTTATTAATTGGTATTAGTGGATTCAATATGAAAAGTAATCTCGACAATATATATAATATTTTTAAATTTCTAACCATATCAGATGAAGTAATAATATGTTGTTTCCTCGTGGCCTCACAACCTAGTTGTGGCTAAGCAACTCAAGATTTAAGAGAACAGTGCGGCACTTGGCAAGCCATGTTTTTGAAAAGGAATGAATGGCTTAAGTTCATGAGAAAATGGTATATAATGTATTTGTAACACAAATATTCCCAGAACGACATTCTCATAGCAAGGAAATTTTTTTATATTCTACGTTTCTAGCTGCTAATGCCTAGCAATTGTTGGGCCTTTTATGTCGCTTCAAGAAGAAATTCAATTTCCTGTTCTATCATCCTTGTTTTTGATCCAAGGGGTGCATGGATAATTAAGTGGGAGGGGGATTTGTAAAAGTGTGATTAGAGGCGGCCGGTTAAGAGTAAAATTACCTAATCCACCGCCCTTCCTTGGATCAACATCTTGTGACCCAGATTAAGAGAGTTTGCATGGTTGTATGGAGAGGTTGGTTTGCACCCGACATAGGTTGCCATTTATCATCCCTGTTGTATGTACACATTACATCTTTATTAAGATTCTCCCTAAGAAATTTTAGCCCCTCTTGTTGGTATGTGGAATTTTGCCTCATTGCAAAGTGTCCGCTTTGCTTGTATGTGACCTTTTAAGATGCTATACTTCCTATACTAATAAATAATCAGCAACTTTCCTCATAGCGAGGCCAAGCTTTGAATTATCCTATGTACAGATGACACGTTAACCACAACGAACAAATAAGTGCTGTGTAGAGGAAACGATGACATAAGACAAATTAATCCGAAACCAATGACGATTAGATACGTGCAGCTAGCTGTACTGGAGATACCATGCATGTGTCCCAATTAAGCTCTGAAAGTCTGCAAGAACATGCCAAGCCCGGCCCATCTCCTATCACGTCTGCAAGGATGACAAAGTTCACAGATTTCTAAATTTGACACGGACAGTCCATTTGATCTTCAAAGTCAAGCTTGAAGCGTTATTTTCTTTAGCATATCACTCCCACGGTCACAAACAAGTGGTGTTACAGAAGTCAAACACGCATGTCTGACTTTATTTGTGTGTTATTTTTGTTGTGTTGATTGTGGTTGTGGGTGTTTGACTAATACAAGTAGACTATAATACAAACCGATTTGTCTCCAAATTTATTTCTATACAAAAATTATATTTTTGCTATGTTATAGACCTTTCATGGAAAAATACTCCTAATCATAGAAAAAAAATACCATGTTCATGTCCGAAATGTCACTGAACAGCAGAACAGCAATGAACAGCGTAGCTTCCACGCTGCCTGCCTGCGTCAGCGTGCTCCGCCTGCAGCTGCAGTCGTCTCTCCCTCTCGTAACACGAAAACGACGTGGGAAAGCGACTAATCCACCGCCAAATCCTCCATTAAGCTTGATACTCTCTGCTCGCCGGCTCCGTCGTCCATTACTCCCTCCCCTCTTGACTCGACTCTCGTCCATCGCTCTAGTGTTAGCTTAGCCCCGCATGGCCCGCGCCGGCGCCGCCGTCGTGCTCGTGCTCGCGGTCTACTGCCTCCTCGTTGCCACCGCGCCGGCGCGCCGCCCCGTGGACCTTCAGCCAGCACGGGCGGCCGACGCCGTCGTCCTCGCCGACCTGCCCAGGTCGGTGGGGGCTGCCGCGGACTGCGGCGAGGCAACCCATGAGCAGGGCACCACCGCGCTTGTTGTGCCCGAAGGGAGGACGCCGCCGCCCGCGTGGAGGCGACCAGTGGTGGCGCGTCAGCGTTAGAGGTCTGGCCCAGCTCCAAGGAGACGCCGACCGTGGAGCAGGGACGGGGCTGGCCGGCCGTGTCCGGGAAGGCAGAGGACGACGAGAGGCGGTCGCCGTACGACTCCGACTCCGACTCTGATTGCGACTCAGACTCCGACGACGAGGACGAAGGCGGCATCTTCGGGTGGCTCTGGAGGCTGGCGGATCACCTCTTCTGAATTCTGATTGATCCTCATCTGCCGCCGCCAGACATGTTCCGATGCTTCGATCCTTGTCTGTCGCAGATCATACCGATGCTTCTACCCCTCTCTGTCGCAGATCATATCATATATATGTACCAGCAACACCTCTTTGTAAAAACTTATATTGATGAAATAAATGATACGCCTCCTGTGTTGTTGTATGAATGGATCAAACATTCAAACTGGTGTAGAACCTGGCAGTAACTGTCAGCAGCCGTAGAACGTTATACACCATGCTTCCAACCAAGAAGCAGAGGACGCCTGAAACATCTAGTCATGACAAGCATGCTCGACAATGCAAAAGTGTGTTAAAATCAAGTTGATAGGTTCTGCCCCTCAACCTATCCTACAAACTTTATAAAAAGTGGAAGATATTACAAACACAATATTGCATCTGGCAATACATTTGAGACTACAGAAACCTGGCCAAGCAGTCCTACTTCTCCTCCTCTTCCTCCTCGATTGCATACTCATCGTCGTCCGAGGAGTCGTCGTCCCAGCATTCATCATCGGAGTCAATTTCAACATCGTAGTCAACCTCCTTATGAGCAGTGCTGTAACCAGTCAGCTCGCTCCTCCCGTCATCCTCGTTGATGAACTCCAGTCCATATACCGCATCTCTGTGCTTCACAACCAGCCAGCGAAGCAGCCTGTCCTCCTTGTTCAGATAGTGGAGTTCTTGTGGGAACGAAGGTGGAACCATCATGGTCATTTGCATGAGCTGGCCCTGAAAATGGAATGGGGAAGCAAGCTTTAAGACAGCTACACATGAGCAGGTTCTCAAGCTTACACAAGAGCAGGTCAAAAAAGAATTATATACAGATAATGCTAAAAAAAGAATTATGCAGAGATATATCACTTTTTATCGTCCAGGCAATAGGTTCAAACAAAACTTGGCAATTTTTCAATCTTCACAATTAGCAGACAACTGAAAACCCCCTATCAGTTGCTTTAGCCATTCTACTTCATCTGTTCTGCTGCTTGGCAAATCTTTACAAGAGGAATTGATAAATCAAGCCATGCATTAATCATGATGAACAGATGAAGTATAAGCACTAATAAAGTCTAAAGTTCAGCTTAAAGCAGCTAAATCTTTTTTTTGGCTAGTAAAGTAGTAGATCATCTCATCACAAAGTACTTTCATTAATCAAGATAGTATAAGCACTAATAAAGTCTATTTACATGTCAATCTACCTACATGTCAACTCTGCTTAAGTTAGCACCCAATGATTCTTAGAAGTGTTTTGGTTGCCTATTTGTTTGTGTGTGTGTGTGTCTTTTTACAAAATGAGCATCTTTAGCCGAATCTAAAACACTCGGCCCTTACATTCTCTAAAGTTATAACAGCGTAATTTTCCTTTCTACTCAGGACTAGCTAACGAGTTCCAGCCTTACTATCATATATATTGTCTTTAACGAGAATGGCTCAATTGTAGCAATTAAGGTTGCCAAGAGGACAACCGAGGATCACATTATACAAAGCCAGATAGTCATACTTATACTGACAACCAAGACCCAACAATGGCTTTTTATACTAAAACTCATCACAATTGCATACAAGCTACAAGTTGGAGTTACAGCCACAACATCTTGTGTGTAGAGGTTGATGCAGCACAGCACTTTTTTCTCTAATTTTCACAAGACACTGTAAGGTAAACTCAACTACTTATCTCACCATAAATGCCTAAACTCCATGTTTCGAAAGTCGAAACATGAAACTCTAAGGCCTGTTTGCATGGCAGTGTAGAAAAGCTGTCTTGACAAGGCATCTCTCCCAGCTGTTCGATTCAAGTACCTGGGATCGGATGTGCCTGCCTGGCACGCGTTCCTAGGCCAGGACTGCATCCAAACACACCATAATAGCGCTATGGCACTGTTTGTATTAGCTTGCAGACTGTGGACCACAGCTTGCAGGTTGTTGAAACAAAAACCAGCAAGCTGAAACAAATAGGTTCCAGATTGTAACAATCCGTGTGCTAGATTGTTATAATCAAACAATGTGCTCCCCCTAGCATGCAGATTGTAAAAATCTGCAAGGTGCAGTTCGCAGGCTAAAACAAACAGGGTTGTCAAAACTAAAATAATAGTGCTTACAAACAATCAGCTGGAACATTGATAGAAACCTATATACAGTATATGCTATAACCGATAAACCAAAATCTCACCACAAATTGTGGAGCAATACTTAAAATTTGACCACAATGGTAATCTGAATTGGAAATGTTGTAGCAAAGCAATAGTCACCAGAAAAAGCTCATAGCACGAAGTGGAAAAGGATACCACAACCGAAAGAGAAAAGCGTAAGAAAATTTCTCTGCAAGACACTAGTTAAATGTGACTGGTACGCAGAACGCTGTTAACAAAAAAAAAAAAACTGTTGGCAGGGAACTAACAAGTTTCCTACATTTTTTTTTTAAAAAAAAAACCAAAGCCAAAATCACAGAAAATCAGTGTCCTACAGACAAAATCCCAAAATTACAGCTACTACTTTGGTCAGTTTTGGCAACCTAGCAGAAAGAGAAAATCACAAGGAAGGTGCAATATCATAAACCATTGTTAAAGAAATAGATAGCTAAACTGATGTACCTAACTCAAAGCAATATACATTTTGGTATATGGCAATGAAGGGTAGCACTAGAGGATTCACAAAAACTCCTTTGCTGTTTAGTTGAACCATAGTTGAAATGATATATTGTCCTGTGAGACAATGGTTTTGGGTACTGTTCTGAGCTTCCTAAGACCTAATCTGGTGCCTGCAACAGTATTCTGTAAGCTTCCAGTTCGAGGTTTGAAGCAGGTCCAAGTTTAGACCTTTAGTCTGTAAAAAGATGTACAGGCAGAGAAGTGTAGAACTTACTGCAAAATAAAAACATAAACACGCTTCGAACTGATGAATTGTTTGTGTTGAATATTTGCACTTTGCACTACCGAGAAAACTTGTATCCAGGTAAGTAAAAGATTGGAATACTATAGCTTAATAACTTTCTTGTGATACAAAGATGTGAACAATTGATTCTACAAACAAGACTACCGAAGCACGAGCAATGTGTGACCTAAGACACTCCATCAGTACAATCATATGATTTGGACTAACCACCACAAGCTCCAAGCAATCGAACAATCTGCACTAGCATCTTTGCCAGAGAAGAATTCCGAAGGTAATGCGAGGGCAAATGACAGAAGACAGTAAAGAACCCTGCGGCAAAATCTACATGGGCATTTCATCGAGCACGCCAAAGGCGCCATCCACAGCCAAGTCACAAGTCCAAACCGCCGAACTCACGGTTCCGTTTTAGGCATTTCCCATCCAACACCACTCAACTAAAGCATACGTACACCTAGCCAGGAACACGAGCTCGCGGGGCCGCTCCGCGACCGCGGCGAATCGGAGCGGCGGAGCAAAGGAGGGCGAATCGGGCGGACCTGGTAGTGTCGGCCGTCGAGCTTCTTGATGCCGTAGCCGAGGTTGACCTTGCCAAAGGACTTGACGTCGGTGACGACCCCGTTGCGCTGGCAGGCGCGGCGCGCCAGCCGCGTGACCAGGTCGGCTATGACCTCCCTGGTCACCGTCGGCTTCACCAGCAGCATGCAGTCGTACAGCGGCATCTCGCTTCGCTTTTCGGGAACGGGAGGCGTGGTTTGTGTTGAGGAGTCCTCCCGCTCGATGCTGCCCCGCACAGCCGCACCTCGCGCTCGCTCCGCTCTGCCGCCGCCGATGTTTCTCGACGACGACGATCCCGAACTGGTTGGGAGCTGCGCTGGGGAGGCCTCGGTGAACGGACGGGGGTTTGCCTGTTGGGCCTTGGGGTGTTGATGGTCCTACGGCCTAACTGGCCCATTATGACTCCCTCTGATTTCCTTCGGCACGGCCCATTCTCTCCACACACTCACACACTCCCGAGTCCACCAGATTCCAGAGCCGCCCTTTTGTGCTCGGTGCGGAGGCGGCCGCGGCGCAGCCAACCCCAACAAGCCGCCGGTCGCGGAGATGGAGCTGCAGGGCCCCAGTGCCAAGAGGAGGAGATCGGAGGACCTCGCAGCCGGTGAGCCCCCGCCGCAGGCAACGGAAGCCAGGGAGGCGGCCTATCCCGGATCTACAACCCACAGCAAAGAACCGCCGCCGCCGCCGCCGCCGCCGCCGTCGCCGTCGCCGTCTGAAGCTGCTGCTGGTGGTAATGGCGGCGAAGAAGAAGAGCAAGAAGAAGAAGACGACGTCGACCGCATCAGCGGCCTCCCCGACGCCGTCCTCGGTGAGATAGTTTCTCTTCTCTCCACCAAGGAAGCCGGCCGCACCCAAATCCTCGCCTCCCGGTGGCGCCAGGTCTGGCTCGCGTCCCCTCTCGTCCTCGACGGAACGGACCTCTACACCAACCCCAAGAGGAACCCCAACGTCTACCCCCGCGACGATGAGAAGACTAGGGACGCCAACAATGCCCTAGCCAGGGCGATCTCCCTCATCCTCTCCGCACACCCGGGCCCCGCCCGCCGCTTCTGCGTCCCGCCGCACATTCTCCAGGACCGACCCGCCACCGTGGACGCCTGGCTCAGCTCCCCGGTGCTTGACAACATCCAGGAGCTTGATTTCTGGGAAGGAAAAGATGAGATATATTGGTATATTCAACCGTCTCTGTTCGCACCGCCACCTGCCTCTGCTTTCCGGTTCTCGGCTACCCTCCGAGTTGCTACATTTGGCAAATGCGAGCTCCTGGATCGCTCAGTGGAAGGGATTCACTTTCCCCACCTCAAGCAGCTCGGCCTTGAAGTTGTCAGCGTCTCGGAGGGCTCACTGCAGACCATCATTTCCAGCTGCCCTGTCCTGGAGTGCCTGCTGCTTAAAGACGCCTTTGGGGTTGGCTGCCTCCGGATTAGTTCCAATAGCCTCAGATGCATCGGTGTGGGTGTTCATCTTCTTCATACTAGGGACAATCTCCAGTTATTGCAGGAAGTTATAATTGTTGATGCCCCTTGTCTTCAAAGATTTCTCTATCTTGGCAAGCCAATCGATCTAACTGTAATCTCGGCACCTAAACTGGAGACCTTAGGATGTCTTATTGATGAATGGTGTCATCACGCGCGGCTCGTGTTTGCCACCGCATCGATTCAGGTAGTCATGGCATTCTGTTTTCATCCCCATGAAAAGGCTGCTGAGTTTAGTTTTTTTCTGTTACAGAGGTTTTCATATCATCTGCATTTGCACATGGCTTGACGTTTTGTTCGATGCTTGATTCAGGGACTAAAAGTTGTAAGCTTGACAACAGCATTGAGCAATATCAAGACTTTAGCTGTTGCATCAGATTGTATTGATATCGATATGGTCATTGAGTTGTTGAAATGCTTTCCATGTCTGGAGAAATTGTACATAAAGGTAATAGTTCTTCAGTTACAGTTTCTGGATCACAATGTTCATATATTCTTTTTGTTGACTTGGTGTTAATCCTTGTGTACTAATGGGGTTTGAGTTTCTCATTTTGATCTGTTCTGTTTTCCAGTCTTGTATTTCAGGGAATATGAATCGATGGCGTCGCAAACACAGGGACTTCATTAAAAGCTTCGATATCCATCTCAAGACAGTAGTGTTGCAGAAGTATCGAGGCATCAGATCACAAGTAAATTTCGCCTCATTTTTTCTACTGAATGCGAGAGAGTTAGAGTTATTGAGACTGGAAGTTGGAGCCAATGCTTGCAATGAGGCTTTTTTTCGCAGAGCAATATAGGATGCTTCAGATGGAGAAAAGGGCATCAAGAGGTGCACGGTTACATTTATCAGAAAAAATTGTTACCATCGTATACATGTTGATCATGTCCGTGATTTGTCTATAGCAGACCCCTTTCTCGAATGTAGAAGGTAGAATTAGTCTAGGTCTTTCACCTTGGTTTAGCATCTCTCATTTTATATTTGTTGAAACAACCATTTCTCATGATTGTTGTGTTTTAATTCCTTATTACCTGGAACTTGGCATATTTGAACAGAGTATGCTCATTCTAGTTTTATGTTATATGTGATAAACTGACTATTGGTAGAAACAGCGAATGTGAGAGCCATGTGCTATTTTGCAAGATTCCTGCAGTGGACATTTTTTTTTTCAAATTCTGAATACAAGCAACCTCAATATATTTATGAAATCTTCATTTGGTAGCACATACTGGTCTTGTGAGTTCAATTCCTGGATGTGGTGCTGTTGTCAATGATCTCATGTGTTTAATTACATACTTCCTATTTAAATTTTTCTATTTACAGTTGGGTAGAGAAACCCCAGACCGTTAGCATTGCTATCAACACCAAAACTTCAGGTCATTACATTTTACAACATCAGGGCATCAGGACAGAGCACAAGCATGGCTCAAACTACCACTTCCAGTGTCCACAGTCCACTCTAAGTCTCCTGAATTGTATTGATAATAATGAACAAATTGAATAAAATCCATTTTAACTTGTTGCACTAAAAGAAGATTGTATTTATATAACTAAAAGAATACAACTGCTAGCACATAAGTGAGCAAAAAAAGGAACTTATTTGGACTGTAGCCATCTTTTGGGGGGTTGAAGAACTAGTGCTGCGTAATTAGGGGCAGACAATGTTTTCTTCTCACGCTATAGTGCAGCACCCTGCGATCCATGGATATATCAGGAAAAGAAAACTTGTTTGGACTGTAGCCTCCTCCCTGTGAGACAATTAACTAAACTCTCAGGCCAGGCAAGCAATTTTGGTCTGGCGCTGGAGACCGAACGTCGGGGATTCGGAGCGGCAGACGAGTCTGAACAGAGATGAACAACAAAACAGTCCCTGTAAGCACTAAACAACGATCGTATGCGTCATCGTCCCTGGATATATCAGAGGGGGGATCGGGTAAGAAGAATCAAGAATGGACGGGGCAAAATCGATGCCGACAAAAGCATCTCTTTCCGGCCGGCGGTGAATCGGCGCTGATTCTCCTGATCGATCTTGTGGCGACACCACGCTGCAGGAGCAGATGCATGATTGATAGATATCTCCGGGACGACCCCCGCCCGCCGGATCCATCCGGTCTGCGAACGGACGAGTGGCGGCCACGCTCCGTCCATCGCCGCGCGCGTGCGCCGTATAAGGATCGTGGTAGCTAGTGGACGTCGCTGTACGTGCGCCTTGGCGCCTTGTTGTCCCCCTGCCGCGCGCCTTCTCTGGCTGGCTGTACCGAGCCGAGCATGCATATCTCCGGTCAAGGCCGCGGCCGCCATACGTCGCCGTCCGGTCCGGTCCATGCATAAGACGCTGCAGAATTCGCTGGAGGCGGCGGCGATGCCGGCCGAACGATACTGGCCGGCACTAGTCCTTGCTAGTACTGTACTACGTGAACAAACAAATGGCAGGGCCGCCACCAGGCTTATCGTGTCGGTGCGGGACACCGCCGGCCGGGCCGGGGATCGATCGGAGATGAAGGGACGGCGCGGCGGCTTGCCGGCCGCGCGCGCTCTGTGGTAAGTGGTAACTGATATCGATGCCATGAGGTGATGAGGGCCCATGCCCCCATGCCGATCGAGCTGAGCATGCGGTGCAGGGCCCGCCAAGACAGTGGCAGTGGCGAGCAAGGTTCCTGTGCGCTCTCACGTCACGTCCCTCTCGGCCGATCGGATTTCGGATCCCGCGCGCGTCCTCTGCGTGCCGCGGCCTGGCCGGCCACCACCACACATGCCTGCCTGCGCACGGTCCGCCTGGCACGCGCACGCTTGGCCCGGCCGGCCGCCGGCCGGTACCCATCCATCCTGCTGCTTCTCCTCCAGTGGGCAGCGGCAGTCGCCACGGCACGAGAATATCTGGAGCGAGCCGCCGCCGGCCGGGGGGATCGATCGCATCGGAGGGAACGAAAACGGACAAGCCCTGTCCGCCTCACCGTCGCGCTCGCCAACGATGGCCGCCCCGCCCCTGGAGGAAGCGCAACGCAAGGGCCAGTTGAGCCCACCGCCCCTGTCCCACACCACGCGGGTAGATCGCCTGGCCGGCCGGCCTCTCCGGCGTCCCGCCGGTTGGCCACGTTGATTCCGGGCGGCGCGCGCGGGCCATGCCGGGATCGGATCGAAATCGTCATGCATGCATGGCATGGCGCGAGCATGCCGTGCTCTACCGCATGCTAGCTACCCGGTGACGCTGCCTAGGCTACCATGCTACCATGCATGCATGATTGCTCGCCGGCCTTTTCCGCTTCCAAATAAAGTTTGTGCGTATTCAGCGACACCCATGATGAACACAGCTTTTTTTTGTTTGCCTGATTTTGTGTTTGTTTCTAAAAGGATAGACTGCTTTTTTTTTTTTTTTTGAAAGATGTATAATGCATATGCATGTCTGTGACT
Organism: Hyparrhenia diplandra; assembly: GCA_015847255.1. Lineage (NCBI taxonomy): Eukaryota > Viridiplantae > Streptophyta > Magnoliopsida > Poales > Poaceae > Hyparrhenia > Hyparrhenia diplandra. The sequence continues at coordinate 56,820 of JADLZK010011416.1, read as the reverse complement.
CTGTGTGTGTGTGTGATTACACGAATTTTTTTTACCAAAAAAAAAGCTGATTTCAGGATAGGAACCGGCAATAGAATTCTGAACTCAGAATAACAGGGTCATGCGTACATTGAATATCTAGTCAGGTGACTCAGGTCCCGTAAAACTTGATCATCTAGGATTTAGAATTTGTCCTATAGAAAACTTGATGTGTTGAGCTCTTGGAGGTTGGAACCAGGTTCGGGTCATATGCCCATAGCAGTTTAAGATTGTGATACGCATATCTCTCAATGCATATTGCTTTTAATTACTCCCTCTCTCTCCTGAAATGTAAACAATTGAGAATTCAATATTTGATCGAAAATACAAGGTATCCTAGGTGAGCAAATACTCAAAAAAAAAAAAATTCACATGCATACCCTACCATTAGTATCTTTCACTAACCTACATTTGGTAGCCAAAAAGATAACATTCACATGCATACCTTAAGATTTGTTTACATGTTTACATGAGTCAACGTTTGTCTTACCACATGATTTATTGTAAAAATTACTTAGATATCTTACATTTCTAGGGGGTTTGGATGCACATATATCCATCTCAATCCATATGTGTTGGATTGGACTGGGGTGTAATTAAACTAAATTCCATTTCAATCAAACTTCAACACTTATGAATTTAAGTACACAAGCATCCAAACAAGCCCTAAATATATAGAGGTTCATCTCTCCTCTCCCTCTCTCTTTGTGTGTGTGTCGCTTAAATAACAAATACCGTCTCTGTTTAAAAAACATACAGTTTATGGCTCTATTTTTAATAACTCAAAATATACATGTCATGACGAATCAAATTGCACTTACTTATATCACAGATATTGATATTTTTTATAACTTTGATGACACCGAAAATGATGTGGTAGAGTAACACGCATGCAAGAAATGCAGTCTTTTTCCTGAAGGAGGAAATAGTAGTACGTAAAAGAAAATTGTCTCAGTTGACAAGTTGTGCAATGGAGTGGCACGTACTTGTCCAATAATTGAAGAACGTCATGTGATTGTGTAGCAGGACCACTAGCCCACTCAGCTCACCGGCGGACCGTACCGGACCGGATGGTGCTGCCAGGCCAGGCAATCAGGCATGCATGCTGCTACATCTCCCTGTCGGTACTAGGTTTGTTGCCGAATTATTGCTAGAGTTTTCAAGATCAAAGAGGCGTTATAATGTTCTTACTGATTTCTTTGTTTTAGTTTTTTTGATTTGATCCACTAGCTAGTTAACTATCCATTTTGAGTTGATCCACTAGCTAACTATTTGAAAAACGGCACATGAGGAGACATCTACTCCATTAGCTATGGTCCAGTTTCAGTGTCAAGCTGTTCATCGATCAGCCTGCATATGCATCCGTGCTACTGGATCTAAAACAAGATCAGCAGGGTGTTATAATGTTTGCTACTACTAATACGTTCAGGGATAAATTAAAAAAACCGCCGTGTGCTGTTGCTGTCCGAGTGACGGATGGATTCGACCACCATCTCATCTCTTGGTTCTCACTCACTCTGGATCGTCAGCTGTCTGGAAATATCATGTAGCCTGCGCAGATGGAGAGACTTTTGTGCGTCTTCTCTCTGTCGGGTGGCTGGCCGGGGTGAGAGCAACAGCAACCCGGCCATGAGGAGGAGGAGGAGGAGAGTGACCTGGACGTCTAGCGAGCCACATCGATGACAGCTTCCAATCCCGTAGTTATCCTGCAGGGACAGGACAGACACGATGGTGGTGGTGCCGTCGCCGAGAACGACTGGACATCGTCTAAGGCGCTCGCTCGCTCGCTCTGTCTGTCGTGGCCGTCGCTGCAGCCACTCGATCGCTGGGATTTCCGGTGGGCGCCGCCGCCGAGCCGCAGCTGCTGTTTTGGGATCGAGAAGCCCGGCGGCCGGCAGATTCTCTCTCCATCCATTCGTCGGTAGCTGCCTTGTCACGGCCACGTTCGCTGAGACGTACTAGCACTGTACTCGATCAGAAGCTGTTTGTTTGGCACGGCCCGGCCGGACAAACACTGCTCACCGACCCCATGGACGCAAGCAAATGCGATCGCTGCGGCCTGGTGGTCATCACGTACAGATCGAGCAGAGCAGCTGTGTCAGTGTACGTCTCTGTGCTGTGAAGGAGCAGTGTTGTTGCATGCAGTAGGCAGATGGAGATCATCAGAGTGGTGGTTGGTACTATGCTGATCAATCAGAGTTTCTTCTCCAATGGCGAGTGGACGGACGGCGTGTCGAGACGATCTGATTCCCAATTCCTCTGGTTTTCTGAACCCGGCAGGCAGGCCGTGACCACTGTGCTGCTTGTTGTGCAGGCACCAGCTGCTGATCCGTCAGGCCACCTACAACTGCAAGCACATCACTCGCTCGTCAGGACGGGGTTTGTCACGCTCACAATCACACGATTGTTCTTAATTTCTCAATGATCAACTGTTGGTGACACTGAGCTGTTGCCAAATCAAGTCCAGCTGAGCTGTCGAGCTGAGCTGCGGGCTTAATATACTCTACTTGAGTAGTACTCTCTTTCGTTCAAGCAGGGCTGTGGACAGTCGACACAGCTCATACCACACACTCTGCATTGGTTGGCGGCCAGGGAAAAAAGATCCTGGTGGCCGAAAGGGGAAAGCATGCAATTGTGAGGTGCACACGTGACGTGCGTCACGTTCCTTAATATATTTCCGGCGGCCAGTTTTTAATTAGTAGCTTCCTATATATCATCATCATCCTAGGTTGATTGATGAATGATGATTGAGGAAAGCGAGGTCACTTTAGACGACGATCGAACCAAGCATATGCCGCTGTATGTATATGCCATGCCGCTGCAGCTGGATCGATGGACCCTGCTCCTGCGTGTAATTGTGTCAAGTTCATGCCTCCTCCATGCTTGCTCATCAACAAATATGAAAAGGCGGCAATTCTTTCCTTTCCTGGCTGGTTTCAGCATTTGTACGTTGTTCATCGTAGCTACCTTTACGTCGATCCACGGCAAAGTTGTCATGGCCACGACGGCTGGACCCAAAAGTTTTTAGGACCTCCGACATTTAGTTGGCGAAGCAGCAAAAGTAGATCTCATCTTCTCTATACATGAACTAGCAAGTAATAAGGTCTAGGGAAGTTGAACGAATCCGGATCCAAGAGGATCGACGAGAGTAAAACATGCATGTTACAACATGGAGCTAGGTGAGCTTGAGCATCTCCTAATTTCGCTTAATTGCCACACGAATCCCATGCTAGTGAGCCACATCTTCCCTACTCGACCTTGGGCCATTCGTCACTTCTTAATTCTCATAAAAGCTGTTACTCCTACAACTAAAGTTGCCAAGCACGGTTTTCACAGTCTAGTTTTGTTGGATTTGCTTCGGGACATGGCTTCAAAAGTTGCAATAATACGGCTTGGTTAAGCTAGAGATCCAGACAAAGGTATGATATGCCAAATGCCAATCATCCAAAAGGAGAGTCAGTCCATCGGCGCCAAGGTAGAGTGTGGTTTACATGTTGTAACGGACTAGAGGCTTGGCTTGATTTAACTTTTGCAAAAAAAGTGTTTAGCTACACGTGCTGATAGCTAAAGAAAAATAAGTCCACTAAACAGTGGGCGTCTTTTTTTCTAAATATTCTCTTAGTGATTGCATCACCTTTTGTCTTGCCCTTTTCTTCGTCGCCATGTTTCATCTTGGGCTGACGATGGTTTTTGTGATATTGTTTTTGTTGTGAGAAAAAAAAAAATTGTACAGTGATTGATAAGCAAGACTAATAAATTAGAATGAACAGGATAATCTATATGATCTTCAAAGTCCAGATTCAACCAACCCTAAATTTTTTTTATCGCTCCCACGATCACAAACAAATTGCGCCTTAGAGTTACCTTAAATCGATCATGTCATATTTGTAGTATGTTATTATTTTTGTGGGTGTTTGAATAATAATACAAACTAATCTGTCTCAAAATTTAGTTCTATAAAAAAGTATATTTTTGCTATGTTTTATTATTATAGACATTTCATACAAAAAAACTAATCAAAGTGATATTTAAATGCCATGTCCATGTCCAAAGTGTCACGTACTTATGAACATAGTAACTAAATTGTTGGTTATCACTTAGTCACCTTGACATACTAATCTAACCTATCATTCTTTTCTTTTTAAATAGCTGGTTTTATAGTTGAGGGGTTATGCAGACCTTTTTCATAAATTTATTAAACTTTCCCATAATTATATTTAGATTCTATAAATAAAGTATATAAGTTTACAAAATTAAACCGATTTCCTTAAATAAAATTGATGAGTTCCAAATCCAAGCCATCCTCATTCCAATTTTCTATCGAAAGTCCCAACCAAAAGACGCACGGATGCCAGCTTGTGCCCAAATTGCACCTGCTTTTATCTTCTCCCCTTCACCTCGCGTGCGCGCTCTCCCTCCCTCCTTCCCCTCTCTCTCGCTCGCTCGTGGCGACGACTGCCTCCGCCGCATTTCGCTAGGCGCCCCACGGCCCTTCGCCGGCGACGAGCACCCACCACAGGTATGCCCACCCCTTCTCTTCCCTTTCTGCTACGCGAAACCGAGCACCCTTTCCAATCCCTAAGGTTATCTGTAACTCTTTCTACGGTTCCTGCTCTCCTTCCATCTCTGACGTTGCCCCTTCCGCGCCGCTCCTCTCGGTGAATCCGCCTCTCGGGATCCCCGCCGGCCGCCGAGGAGAAGTCCTACGGCTTCCTCCCCTGCACCACCACCGTGCTTTACTCGGGAACCTCTTCCTTCCTCCTGCTGGCCTACGGGTTCCTCATGTACAAAGCCGGCGGCCACGTACCTGTCGGCCCCTGCCGCAAAGTCGAAATCTTTATTAGGGTTTAGAATCTGAGACCCTGTTAGTGTGATTCTTATTCCTCTCCTTTTGAATCCTCGTAAAGAATCTTACTTTGCAAATCTCGACCTTTTCCTAAAACTGCTTCTTACTTTACTGTAAGCTTGCAGGAAGACCCAATTCTTTTTCCTTCATCATTTTTTTTTGGGGGCTGAGTCACATGGGTCCCTTTGTGTTTTCTAAACAAGGCTTATTATTGTTTTTTTCCTTACCTTTCCAAAGTTCTTGGCAATTCCTATGAGGGGTGTTGTTATAATCTGAATCCCCTTAGTGAGCACTAGTGTTAGACTGCTAGTTTTTCACCAATAAATTAACTTTCAGACTCAACGATGCATTGCTACCCATTAATATAAGTTTTTTTTTTGGCTACATCTTTGTGACGCCACCAGTACTATCATACTGTGAGGTGAACATGATTATTATTATATATTATAAAGCACATGAGTTTGACCTTGTAAACTTCGAAAAACCATTCTAGTTTCTTATAAGAAACCCCTAAACCTACTAGATTTCATATAACCTTAAAGGACCTGTAGGCCATAGTGCATTCTCTTTATTTTAGTTACTATATTGATTCTGTTTGATTAGAATTATGAAATTCGTTGCTATACTGACATGAAAAAATTGGATAGCTGATATAGTGATATAACTGTTTCGCAGTATAGTGACAGATTTTTTTTATTTTGTTTTGGTGCGTGCCACTGTACATGAACTCAAGAATAACCACTGTTATATTTTTCTTGTCAGAAAAGGCGCTGCTCCTACGAGTAGTTCTTTTTATATATAACCTCCAATGAAGGATTCTCAGGTGAGTTTACTTGCTTTTTCCTTGAGCCCTTCATTCCTTACTGAGGCTGTGTTACTTTTTTATTTTTTTTTTGTCATCTACAATAAACATGATGGCTGGTGGATTTATAAAGTGCAAGTGTGGACAGTTTTTTTTTTTTCCTTCAGCAGACTGCTAGAGTGCTATGTGCAATGTGTATTACTTGCTAAACAGTTAATTTTTTTTCTATAGTTTTTTTAATGGGATATTCTGTAGCTAATACTCCAATTTTGCACTTAAATCTAAAGAAAAAGGTGTTGCACTGAAGATAATACATTCATTATGCTATGAAATATGAATATAAGTATTTGACAGTTGTGGTGTTGATAATGAAATTCTATCATCTTGCTTAAACGATTCATCCTTTCTTGCCCCTGTTTTTCCCTTTCTAATGATTCCCTCTTTAATGCTAGGGTCCAGTTTTTATTTCTGGCTGATATGCTCACAATGGACTGTTGTTGCTTTCGATACTACCAGTTTTGCCCCCCTTTTTGCCTTCATCTGGCAGTTGAATTATGTTACTTACTGACTTGCTCTACAGGATATTCAGAGCACGACAGAGTTGCAGTCATCAGCACAAGGTACTAATGAAGTGCAAAGTCAGCAACCAAACCCAATGGCCACTGATGCTCCTGCAGGAAATTCGGGTTCCTTATCTGTAGCTAGTAATGACAATAAGAAGGTGTCTCGTGAAGATATTGAACTTGTAAGCTTTCTAGCTATCTAGTGGCATCCCTCTACATTGACAGTTTTATGCTTTGGACAACTAAATAAACTTTACATCCTGCTGCAGGTTCAGAATTTGATAGAGCGTTGTCTGCAGCTATACATGAACAAAGGAGAAGTTGTTAGAACTCTTTCTACTCGTGCTAGAATAGAACCTGGCTTCACTACTTTAGGTGACGTGCTCATTTTCCGTTGTTGATGATGTTCATGTTTATATGTTTTCTATGTTCACTACCCCTTTCAATGGGCTTTTGGTGGGACATTCATGTCACTCTTTGCTTTATTTTCACATGTTTAAGCTTAGGACAGGGGAAATATTGCAGTACTGCACTACTGCTTGAAGTATTGACTTCTTGTCTTAGTCTTAACTAACCTTGCCCAATCACATTAGTGACCAAAAATTTTCTCAATATTAACTTGCGGTTTATCCTTTTTTTGTACATGCATTTGCCCTGTTTTTTTGAACTTAAACTGTGGGGCAAACACCCCCTGGCGGATGCGTTTGCCCTGTTGATCAATGATGATCGATATATACTGTAGTGCCCAGAACAAACAAACATTTGTACATGCTTTCTGACTAATTTTGTTTAATGTTCTCTTTTTGTTCAGTATGGCAGAAACTTGAAGAAGAGAACTCTGAGTTCTTTAGGGCTTACTATATACGGCTGAAATTGAAAAGGCAGATCATCTTGTTCAATCATTTATTGCAACACCAGTACAATTTGATGAAATATCCAGCACCTCCAAATATCCCATTGGCTCCGATGCAAAATGGAATTCATCATATGCCAGGTAATGTCCCTGTTTATAAGTCTATCTTGAAAAGATGGCTAAGTTAATTGGCTTCTATTTCGGACTTGCATTTTCCATGTTTTCCTTAGATTTAATGTACTGCCCTTGCCTACGACTTGGAAGTGTTCACATTTTCTGTTACACAACTTTTTCTCTTTCTTAGTTTCACTCTTTGGTGCAATGTTGGCTCAAAGTTGGCACTTGCCATGCTATATCTGGGAATGCATTTGGCTTCCACTGTTGATAGACAAGCATTTACTTTCCAATCACTGTTTTATGTATGTTAATTAAATCCCTGTTTCGTGGAATAATACTTTTACTTCTGTTACATTTTGTAAGCTCTGTTGTTAATGTAGAGTTCACCACATTAATACTTGCATCCCTGCTTATTAAAATAATACTTTTTATCCCTGTTTCATTTTGTAAGTTGTGTTATTACGATATAATTTGTACCACAAATCCTTGTTTAACACTTCGTTATGGTTTATTAATAGTACAAATGCGGCTTTAATCCTTGACAAATTTACACGTGTATGTAGAAAGGTGCTGTTACCAAACAATAACAACAACATAGCCTTTTGTCCCAAGCTAGTTGGGGTAGGCTAGAAATGAAACCCATAGAAAGGTGCTGTTACCATTCTTATTTAATGAAAACCTGGTTCCAGTGCAGTTAGCAATTTACCAATGGGGTATCCAGTACTTCAGCAGCCTATCATGCCTGCTCCCGGCCAGCCTCACATGGATCCAATGGCCTGTGGTATGTCCAGTGGTCATATGGTTAATGGAATACCTGCAACAGGTGGTTATCATCCAATGCGCATGAACTCCGGAAATGAGTAAGTATTATCATCTCTATTTTTGTTTCCTAAATTCTGAACTTTTCATTATAACTCATATATGTTTAATCATGTTCCAGTATAATTTGTTGTACCTTACGAGTGGCTTTTCTGCCAGTCGAATAATAAAACCATATACTGCATTTACCATTCTTCTTTTTTTTTGAACGAACCAACACTGATAGTGCCTGTTTCTATTATTAAATACAAAATGCAGTTTCTAAGCCTACTTTTAGAAGTGATCTGTTACTCCCTCCATTCCAATTTATAGGTTGTTTTGGATTTTCTAGATACACAACTTTTATTATGTATCTAGACATATCTATGTCTTGGTGCATAGGAAAATCTATGTACCTAGAAAAACGGAAACAACCTATAGTTTGAAACAGAGGGTTGCAGTTGTTAACTTGTTATGATAGTACTGCACAATCAGGCTGCTACAGATTACAGAACACATATTTACTACACCACTTGCACTTTGAATGACACGTGTTGCTATCCACTGGTTTCCTGACTTGGACACACCATTTCCTTGTCAGTTTTTTCCTTGCCGGAGTTTCATGTCAAGCTGATTGTCCTGATTATTTATTTTTCTATCTCTTGTTTGATGTCTTCTTATGGACTAGAGATTTCCTTTTTTTTTTCTGGGTCTGGATTGAATTTTTTGGTGTTGTTGCCCATGCACTTATTGAATTGTCTAAAGTTGCCCACCCTCGTTTTGGGGTGTGGCCATACTTTCTACTCTGTTCACACTATTGGCCCTTATGGTGTGCTCTTATGTTACTGCAGCATGGTCGTGGACAATGGCGCTCCTGAAGCACCACATGCTGGTGCTACCGGTAGCGCTATGTCATCTGAGATGGCTGTGAGTCCCTCATCAGCGGCTTCAAGCAACCATGCTCCTTTTACGCCATCAGAGATACCAGGCATGACCATGGATGTATCAGCCCTAGACTCGGCATTTGGATCTGATGTGGGGAATCCTGGATCTCTGCAGTTAGGACCAGATGGCTCATCAAGAGACTCTATTAGATCCTTAGGGCAGCTCTGGAATTTCAGCCTCTCTGATCTAACAGCAGATTTGACGAGTTTGGGAGGTAACCTTCTGGGCTGTGAAATTTACCTTATGTGTTTTTGGTTAATCAACACTGAAATCATTGAATTTCTGAAGTTAGCAATAATGATATTAGATTCAATACTAAAAAGGAAGAAGTCAATTTTACTCCCCTGAAGTATAGCAAGAGTCTGTGTTACCGCCTAAAGTTTGTTTTGGTTAACTTTTTTTCCCCTGAAAGGTCAAGGGGGATCCCCACCTGATTAGTTCATTGTTATTGGCCCAAAGTGGCCCAATTAGATTTAACAAGAGGCTTTTGTTGTTTTAAAATTCAGGCATTACATTCAATGGAATCATGTAGAACACCAAGTATCTGTTTTCTGTTCTAGGTCGTTTTACCATTCACGGTTGTGTGACTGTTGGTCTTGCGGAGCCAAGGAACAGTGAGTAGAAGGCGTTAGAACAATACAAGGGTATAGTCATTGGTACAGGTTGATTTTGTGGGGAAAACCATGCAGACTTACATCCATGTTAGCAAAGCTGGGAAATGGTTAGGAGCAAAATGTCAGAAATGGTCCAGTTTAATATAACATGGGGTTACGTAAACCAAAACATATATTAGGGGTTATGCGGACTCCATCCATGCTTCAAGTGACTACAGTTAACTTATTGTGTAACCTAAAAGATATACACTCTACTTTGATTGGATAATGTAGTGCTTCTTATTATAGTAAAGAAGAAATACAATTGTGCGTCAAGAAAGAGTAGGGAAACAGAAATAGGCTGTTACATTTGCATTTGTATATTGTAAAGTTGCATTATTGATTTCATGCAGTACATATGTTATTGGTAGAATCCTAAGCCCACACATCTAGTTTGCTGAATACTTCAGTAACAATCTTTTTCCAGCAGATTATGGCCCAATCAGCATTCTGGTAATAGCAATTCCTTTGTGTGTACACTTGTATCTCTCTCTGATAAATGAAACATCTGCTTCTTTTCACAGCAGATCTGGACGTGCTGGAGAACTACACTGGCACCCCTTTCCTGCCTTCAGATTCGGACATTTTGCTGGATTCCCCAGACCAAGATGATATAGGTAACCGTGATTCTCATCCGACATATCTCATTCAACGCTTAAAAGTGTAGCAACCCTGCTGACTCTGCAGTGTGCATGTCAATTCTTTTGCAGTCGAATATTTTGCTGACGCCATCAACGGGTCTCCATCTGACGAAGAGAAATCATAGTGAAGCTATAGTTTCTTAGACGCCCCTATGCATTCAGGTTCAGACAGGGCTGTCATCTCATCTCATGTAGTGTAAGCCTCTGCTGCGATGCCGCGGCAAATCTAACTGTGTATTTGGCTCGTGTGCCCCCTGTGCGGTGATCTGGTAATCGGGCCTCTGCCACTAAAAGAATTTTGTAGCTGTTAATTAAAGATCCTAATTCTTTGGAATAAGTAGCTGGGGAAGGACAGGTAGTGTGGTGTTGGCTAGGAATGGTGAAGCTCACAGCTGGGTGACTCTGAAACCACAAGAACTCTTTTGTATTTAATTTGCTGCATAAGTGAACAGTTGGTACGGGTTCATTCCTTTGTCTTGCCTCACTCGATCAGTTGCCCTTCGCACAGCAATGGTGATGGTGTAGCGTAGAAATTCTGGTTTGGACATGGTTGTCAGTATCCTTCAAAAAAAATATCTGAGGTGAATTTTTGAACTTGGCTGGGTGTTGCAACCGTTGGCAAAATGAGTAGGGAGTGGCGCCTCAAAGATGTGGCGTTTTTGCTCTCCAGCTGCCGCCGGGCTCTCCTGTCTTGGTGACTCATGGTTGGATGAGGTAGCCGCCGTGACTTTTTCCCCTACTTTGTGAGGCTGGAACACGAACACAACGCATATCAGTTGGTCCTGGAACCGTTCATATGAGACGACGGCACCGGCGGGCGGCGGGACAGGATAGGACAGATGCGTGCGTTAACGGCCGCAGCAGAAATCATGGGCGACTACCACGGGGCTCCGGGAGTCCGAAGGCGGGCGGCGCCGTGCTGCCCGCGGCGGCGCGGCCTGATATGCGGCGGCCGTTAACGTTGGACGTGCTCGGTTGGCAGCTTGCGCCCAGGCCCAAATCGGGGGATTTGGTCTGCCTGTCCGAGCCGGCGTAACGGCTGCTCCGGTGGGTCAGAGCACAGTACAGCCGTGGGCATGATGAATCGAAGTCCCAGATCTGACGCCGGCACTCAGCACTACTCGCTGCCTGCAAATGAGAAATGGCAGCAATATTTACATAATTCAGTGTCGATCTCACTGCTCAGTGGTCACCGGGACGATACTCCCTCCCAGTGGAATGAAAAGGAGAGTATAGGTGATTGCTTACGTGCGGCAGAACAGCCGTTGATTCAGGTGTCCTCTCTCTCTGCGAGGCCGGAGCAGGAGCTGCATCAAATGCCTCATCGCAGCTTAGCAAGCAATTCGATGGAATTGAAAATGTATCCAAGTAGCCGCACCCGAAAACCAGGCCTGCCTGCTTCCGGGCGCTACATCCGGAGTTGAAAATTTCAATTCCAGACACTACGACGCACTGAAAATGGTGAACCGGCCGGTGCAATGTAGCCAGAGCTCACGTGGGTGCACTTCCTTGTCAGACATTCTCATTGATCATTTCTTCTTCTATAATAGGCCGTCAGTGTCACTACATGCAGCATCTGCTCCAAGTCACGTGCAGCAGCCAGAGCACGCAAGGCAATACTTGACTTGGCACTCGCAGCAGCGCGCTGTTTTCACCTGGCCGGCCGGCCGTCTGGCGTGGCGTGGCGTACTCAGCTCGCGCGCGCTACCGGGGCCTTGTCCGCCGGCCGACCTGCACTGCACTGCACGCGTCGCGTCGCGTTCACGTTCGTGCGCCGTAAATACATCTCCCCTCTCGTGAGCCGCCGTGAATCCACAAGATTTCCTCTGCATGTTTCCCTTGTGCAGGAATCGCTGCAGGTTCGCAGCGCGATTCAGGCAACATGGTCAACCCACCTGACCTATCCTGTTCCTATCCACGCATGCATTGCAATTCAAAGGCGGAAGAAATGGAGGTGATGACGATGTTGCCATGCATGTTACCGCTGCTGCATGCCCCTACTTCTACTTCTACTCATCTATGTATGTAGCTTCAGCGGGTGCTATCTGAATGAGACGGGGGATTTTTTCCTCCCTTAATCACACAACAAACTTGCGCGTCTCTGTATTAAGAAAGAGAGTTTTGCTAAACGAAATCAGTGCAAGTAAAACTAATAAATGGAGCTCTGCACCCAACTCAACCAACGCTCCACTGTTGTGCCCTGATCTTGATCAGCTCGGAGAGTGCGTGGACCTCGGTGGTTGCACCGCGGAAGTCTTGCGTTCCTTTCTTTCCATGACTCCCAAGCGATGAGTGCGAAGAGAACCTTTCTGCTCAGTCCTTCGGAGGTGCTCATAGGGGTAGGGTTTGCGTACGTGTGTTCATATGGTTGGGTGTGCGTGCGTGTTGTGAGCGTCTGCACTATACTGTGTAACTCACACAAAAAAAAAAGGATCAGCCGCCTAGTGCGCTCGCCATACATACCACCAATCGATAAAGGAAGCTGTCCGATTGCGGGATGCTCGGTTCAGCGCCAATGCCGCCATGAACCAGAGCTGCACGGTGAACGAGAGCATCCCACTATGATGTCGTCCATGGTCTCGGGTTTGCTCACGAGAGGAGACGGTCTGCCGTCCACTGTCTACGACGAATGGCTAAACTATAGGAACATCTTGACTCTCAGGGCAGGGGATGGAGTGGTGAGGGGATGGAGTGGTGAATCGTGGATTCGTGGTTTCCAAATGCATAGGGGCACGGTTTGATTTGATTTGATTTGATCACGTAACATTTTTTTCATTTCCGCAAAGTGTATATTTAAAAAATCTCGCAAAGAAAAGAAAATGTATTTAAAAAATATTCAAGCAACCAAGAGAGTTGGAAATTCGGACTGCAGACTAGATGTCTTCAAACAAACAATATCACTTTGTAGCTAACTTGACCTTCACTTCACATGCAGATGGAGCTTTTCTCCTGATTATACGTTGTGAAATACAATAATCGGAGGATCTAGCTCTGCCTGAGTCAACGTAATATTCAACGTTCGCGTATCCCCAGGCAGACCACCAGAGCCCAGAGTAGTAGTTGTTCGTTTGTTCTTGGAGCCACAGCACAGGGCGGGCGTCGATCAAGCAGTGAAGACACCGCGGGGAGGGCTCAACAAGGCACCTCCCCGCACCCTCCCTCCTCCAAGTCAATCCCCGTGCTCTCCCTCCCCCCACCACCCCTCCCACCTTGCCTCCGGCACCGGCGGCCGGGCGTGGCAGGCAGATCCGGCCCCTCCTTGGCCGGATCCGGCCACCGCGATCGGATCGACACCCCGCCCGGGCGGCGGGAGCAAATTAGAGGGTGGTGCACTTGCCTTGTGGGTGCATAGACAAGTTTAATACGTGGTGCATATATGGTGAAATTTTAATCAAATCCTTTAATTTTACATTTTTTTTGGGTGGTGCATTTGCACCACCTAATCATGACATACCTTCGCCCCTGCCCGGCTGCTGTCGGCCCGGTCGAGAGAGGGAGGCGGCGGAACCTAGGGTTCGCGGGCGGCGGACGACCTTGGTCGCGTCGGCGGCGGTCTCCCACCTCCACCGCCGTCGGGGCCCCAGGGGATCAGCGGCGGCGGGCGACCGAGCGCCTGGTAGGTCTTGGGCGCCGCTCCGTCGGGGGCGGAAGTTCCTTCATCTGTTGCATATGGATGCCCCTCCTCCCCGTCGTCGATCTACGCCGCCCCTCCCTCCCTGTCGGCGTGGCCATGCCGGGCGGCGGCGCTCGTCCTCCCCACCGGCCGGTGGGTGGTAGGACGGGGCGCCCGGGCTCGGCCAGTATGCTTCTTCTTTGCTCGTCGGCTCGGCTCGGCCACACGCCACTCCCCCCTCGCCGTCGGCGTGGCTATGCCGGCGGCGGGCGGCGGCCGATCCTCCCCACCGGCTGGTGGGTGGAAGAACGGGGCGACCCGTGCCTCCAATGTTGGGGCGCTCTGAGGCGGCGGCCCGGCTTGGGGCTGTGTTCTTGGCGCAGCGTCGGCGTTGTCGCGGCTCGATCTGAAGCGATGGTGGCGTCGCCGGCGGCGTCGGGCTGTGTCTCTTGGAGGACCGTGTTCGGTGGCGGTTGCGGTCGATGGCATCGGTGAAAACCCTCCTCCCCAAGCTCGCCTTGGGCCGGCGGCGGTGGCCCGCTAGCTATTACCTTCTTGAAGGCGTCGTCCTTCATGCCATCGGCGGGCTGCCGGGGCTGCAGGCGAAGTTCGGTGGGTGCTATCAGCGTGGGTGGCGTCCCGCAGCGTCACTTCCTTCTGAAGGCTCCGTTGAACCCTCAGAGCTCGGCACCGCCATGCGGCTCGCCCGAATCTCCATCGTCGCCTCGGCGCTACTATCTACCTTCCGCTTGGCGTCGCCCTCGCCCACCCTGCGCTAGGGTTGATGCCATCGTCGCCACCGCCGTCGTTGTTTGGCCGAGGGCCACCGACGTCGCGTCTCAGCGACCGTGATCTCCACTGCTCATCTTGATTGCGTCCCCTTCGCCCCTGCGATTTTGCGGCTTCGCCAGCGATTATCTGGCCCGCTAGGATGTTGGCGCCCCTGTTGTCGCCGTTGACGCTGCCGGCCATGGGCCACCGGTGTTGCGCTCGGCTTGAAGTCGTTCGGGGGTTCGCAACACTGCTTTCGTCGTCGTCGTTGCTGACCTTCGGTCACTGGCGGCGTGCTTGGATCCACCTCGGGCAGTCGCTGCCGAGCGTGTGACGCCCCCTTGATGACCTTCGCGTGGGTGCCGGCGACCGGAGCTCCCACTCTTCTATCCAATTGGCGACTCCTGAGCGTCGGCCTAGCGATGTTGCATATCGCCTATTTGTTGTGTTTTGTGGTTGATGGGGTGGTCTCTTCCTTCTTGCTTTGTTGTCGTGGCCACTTTCTCTGTGGGCGCGTTGTGTTGTGTGTGTTTGTGGTGTACTGTTGAGTTGTATTGTGTTGTTCGGCCGGTCTTGGCCTTTTTCTCTTAATGAAAATGACACGTGAAGTCGTGTTCGAGAGAAAAAAAAAGCAGTGAAGACACAGGAATTATGTATGCAGCCAAGTGTGGACCAAGACTAAGGCCCTGTACGTCGTCGTCGGTTTCTTCCTTCCGTTTCGGTCTTTCAGAGCTCACAGAAACGGGGTTGGCCCCTGCCTTCTGATGTGATCCCCTCTGCAGCTGCCGCGCCAGCAGGAAAGTTTCATCACCAGTTTCTCAGAAATGGACTTGATTCCCTGATGGGAGTGGCTGGACAAATAGCTAAAGAAGCTCTCTGAAGAAGCACATGCCCATCAGTCCGTTCCATTACTCTTCGGTTCAAACGAGCTCAGGTTTATTATCTGACAGATAGTCACACACAAAATGCAAAAAAACCGGTTGCAGCATCGTACTGTATTTTCAACCGACACTAAATTTTTTCTTTTAAGGAACAACCGGCGCTAACTTTAGAATACGTAACCCCTAACGTTAACGTTTTTAATTAGCATTAGCAGGAGGAAAAAAAATGTTTTTTTTACCGTTGCCGCTCCTAACTCGCCGGCCTATCCCAACGTTTTAAAAAAAAACGTTCGCTTTTTAACATTAGGTTTTTTTATTTGAAAAAGGTAACGTTAGGATTTTTTTTTATTTGGAAAAGGCAACGTTAGGATTTTTTTTTTAATTGAAAAAAAAAAATGTAACGTTAGGAATGAGTTGAGCGCATTCTACGGCCGTAAATGGCGGTCAGGCGTGGCTTTCACTCTCCCAAGTTTCGCCTCAGAAAGAGTGATCGATGCTGGATGGACTTGTGAATAATCATCGCAGGATTTCAGCTCAGTATAGCGTTGTCATCTTTCGCACAATTAACCAACCGTCGATCTGCCATAGAATTTGGAAGCAAATGAGAAGTGGATCAGTAGCCCGGGACTGGGGTGCAAACTTCCCTGAAACCAGGAGTCTAGGAGCACACCATGCAGATCGATACAAAAGTTTCCTTTCCTCGCTTCAATTCATCGCCGGCTTCTTCATTCGTCCCCAACGCTGGCTGCTATAAATACGCCCTCGTCGGCCCTCCACTGCTTCCACACCCAAACCGGAGATCACCACCATTGCGCTGGCCCTTCTTCTCCTTCCATTCTCGTCTAGCTAGCTTCTGGGGTGCCCTCTCGGCCAATGGCCAGTGAAAGAGGAGGACGAGGAGGGGGGGCACGCGGTGCGGTGGACTACTCCATGGCCGTCGTTCTTGTTGGCCTCGCCATGGCGCTCGTCGCCGCGACGACGACGCAAGTGGCGTCGGCCGCCGCCGGCGGGCACGACTACGGCCAGGCTCTGAGCAAGAGCATCCTCTACTTCGAGGCGCAGCGGTCCGGGCCGCTTCCCGGCAGCCAGAGGGTCGCCTGGCGCGCCGACTCCGGCCTCCGCGACGGCAAGGCCAACGGGGTATGTGTCATGCATCTGCCATGACGGACCCCAGACCTGCTCTCCTTGTTCTTGGATACTAGACCATCGATCTCTGCGTGTTCATTCATGCACGTCCCGCATATTTTTTTTGGCATTTGATTTGGAAACAAATCAGCATTTTCTATGTAGTATATCTTAACTACATACATATATACATGGATATTAATTAAAACCAGCATTTGTGATGGATTGATTACACCTGCTGTTTTTTGTTAAAGATTTTCCTTCATGTTGTTGATCGATCATCCAGGTGGATCTGGTGGGCGGCTACTACGACGCCGGCGACAACGTCAAGTTCGGCCTTCCCATGGCGTTCACGGTCACCATGATGTCGTGGAGCATCCTCGAGTACGGCAACCAGATGGCGGCCGCCGGCGAGCTCGACCACGCCGTCGAGGCCATCAAGTGGGGCACCGACTACCTGGTCAAGGCGCACCCGGAGCCCAACGTCCTGTACGGAGAGGTGTGTTGGTGGTCAACCCATCCGTTTAAACCCTGCATGCATCCATGCACTAGTCGTTGGGTTTAAACTTTTGCCTGCCTAGTCATCAAGAGTGATGATCTGTCGCCTGCGTGCGTGCAGGTCGGCGATGGTGACTCGGACCACGACTGCTGGATGCGGCCGGAGGACATGACGACGAGCCGTCAGGCCTACCGGATTGATCCCCAGAACCCCGGCTCCGAGCTCGCCGGAGAGACCGCCGCGGCAATGGCGGCGGCCTCGCTCGTGTTCCGAAGCTCCAACGCCGACTACGCCAACACTCTCATACAACACTCCAAGGAGGTACGTACGCCGCATTTTCTCCAAGATTGTTGATAAACAGGATGCACATTTTCTCCAAGATTTGTTGATGAACACGTTGCGAATGTTCATTATTCGTATTTATGTATGTAGCTGTTCGATTTCGCCGACAAGTACCGGGGGCGGTACGACAGCAGCATCACGGTGGCGCGCAAGTACTACGCGTCATCGAGCGGGTATGACGACGAGCTGCTGTGGGCGGCGGCGTGGCTACACGAGGCCACCGGCGAGTCGCAGTACCTGGACTACCTGGCCACCAACGCCGACGCGCTGGGCGGCACGGGCTGGTCCATCAACCAGTTCGGCTGGGACGTCAAGTACCCCGGCGTGCAGGTCCTGGCTGCCATGTTCCTCCTGCGCCGCGACGGCAACACCAACGCGCACGCCGACGTGCTGCGCCGGTACAAGCAGAAGGCGGACCTGTTCGCGTGCTCCTGCCTCGGCAGGGGCGGCGCCAACAGCGTCCGGCGGACGCCCGGTGGCATGGTCTACCACCAGAGCTGGAACAACGTGCAGTTCGTCACCAGCGCCTCGTTCCTCCTCGCCGCCTACGGTGACCACCTCGCCGCGGCGGGGCAGGCCGCGCAGTGCCCGGACAACGGCGGGTCCGCGCAGCCGTCGGAGATGCTCGCGTTCGCCAGGTCCCAGGTGGACTACATCCTGGGCAGCAACCCGAGGGCGACGAGCTACATGGTCGGGTACGGCGCCACGTACCCGCAGCAGGTGCACCACCGCGGCGCCTCCATTGTGTCCGTCAAGGCCAACCCGTCGCTCGTCAGCTGCCAGGCCGGGTTCAGCAGCTGGTACCACCGCCAGGCCGCCAACCCGAACCTGCTCGACGGCGCCACCGTCGGCGGACCCGATGAGTACGACAACTTTGCTGACGAGAGGGATAACTACGAGCAGACGGAGGCCTGCACCTACAACAACGCGCCGCTCATGGGCGTGCTCGCTCGATTGGCCGCCGGCCATGGCGGCGGACGGTTTTAGTCACCACTCTGTCGCCACCGATGGTAACTACTAGCTAGTCATGCATTCTGATCTGATGAGCTTGGTGATTTTCAGACGGAAACTAAACTGGGTTGAATCGATCGATCTGTTTCTTTGCCTGCAGAAGTTTCTTCATCCGCAGCCATTGACGGCGCCAATCAGACCTCACTGCCATCTCCTTCTCCGGGTAACCAATCACTCGACATTTTCTACTTGATTGAATCTTGATGCAGTAACTACCTGAACATACACGTCTCTTCACTGATCCGAGCTTCGTTCTGTGCATGCTGCTGCAGCTTCTGAGCACGCGTCGCACATTGAGATCAAGCAGAACGCGACGGCGTCGTGGACGGAGCGGGGCAAGACGTACCACCGGTACGCGGTGACGGTGACCAACAGGTCACTCAAGACCGTCCACGAGCTCCACATCGGCATCTCCAAGCTCTACGGTCAGGTGTGGGGCGTCGACAAGGCGCGCTACGGCTACGTCTTCCCGAGCTGGATGCAGTCCCTGCCCGCCGGCAAGAGCGCCTCGTTCTCGTACGTCCAGGCCGCGCCACCGGCCGACGTCTGGGTCACCGGCTACAAGCTCATCTGAGACGGCACCCAAAGTAGCGAGTGCCCCCCCTGTGTGTGTTTGTGTGCAAGGACTGAAATGAAGGTTTGTTAGGTTACAAAAAGGGGCAACGAGTGATGAGGCTAGTAACAATCTCGGTCATCCTCATTGTCCATTGATTAATAGAATAAAAGGCTAAGCATTCTAGAGTGTGTTTTGAGTAGTTGTGCGATGATTGAGACTGGAATAGTAAGATGAATTGTATGCTACAGCTACAACATGTTGGAATTGAGATTCTGAAAAGTTGAGCTTGGATAGACAAGCAGTGTTTGATTTCTTCTTTGTCCATTTCTTGGCTTTCCAACTGTTAGAAGTTACGGGAGATCTTCTCCAAATCACCGGTATGACTATTTAAATCGTGCCGATGTAGGATCCAAATCAAGTGGTAGCACCCGGCCCTTAGCTATTGTTCTTGAGAAATGCCTTGGTCCGGCCCCCCATTCCCTCAAAAGATGTTTACTAGTTAGAATTTAGTCTTCAAACTTCCCTAATCGTGTAAGGTGAGGCCCAAATCACATTAATTTATTAGACACAGGAGCGGATTTGGGCCTAGTCGTGGCCTTTTTTTTTTTTTTTTTTTTTTTTTTATGATCGCCACCTGCCGCCGCTGCACGCATTGCTGCGCGCCCAAGCGCCGACAGCCGACGGTGAGGGCCAGGGCCACTCGGTGCTTGCCATCCGCCGTCGGGCGTAGCTCACTGCTCCCGGCTCCCTGTCACTCGGACACAGGGGTATCTACTCTATTATCTAATCCGCCTTTTCCCCATCGCCTTCCAATTTCCAAAGTTCTAATATCTATTTTCTTGTTAAACTCTTCCAGATCTAGGCATATAGTAAGAATTGAATGAATGAACTTATGCATCTATGAGCAGTGTTTCAGTATATATATGCTTTGATACTGCATTTGCGGAGAACATATATATGCTCTGATAATGCATTGGCTATATGCTCTGATAATGCATTGGCAGAGATCGTCAATTGCTAGTGACCCTAGGCGTCAAAATTGGCGAGCACCGCCACCGCTTAGATGTAACGTGATGTCCAAATCACACTTAATCTGCCCGTGTCAAAATTGGCAAGCTTCACCACTGCTTAGACATAACGTTAGGTCCAAATCACACTTAATCTGCCCGCGCCACTCCCTGAGCTCATTATCCCACATCAGACTCATGATTTCAACAAATTTCATAAAATATGTATTGCTCAGTATAGCTTCGTTAAGATGCGGACAGATGTTTATATTTTTTTCATTCAGCAATACAACAATGGTCTTTCACTCGTACACAACCATAACAATGACGAGAGCTCCCAACAGAACCAGTGTTCTGCC
The DNA here is from genome assembly GCA_015847255.1 of Hyparrhenia diplandra. NCBI lineage: Eukaryota > Viridiplantae > Streptophyta > Magnoliopsida > Poales > Poaceae > Hyparrhenia > Hyparrhenia diplandra. The sequence continues at coordinate 36,420 of JADLZK010011416.1, read as the reverse complement.
ATACACACCGCGGAGACATCTAAATTGTACACGGCAGTACCATCACTTCATGTACCTCTGAAGAAATTTCCGGTGGAAATCACTCCTGATGGTGTCGTTAATGAACCGTTTCGGTGTCTTGGTCTCTCCACGTGCTTGGTTCTTGAATACCACGTCATCGTCCCCACCTGAAAAGCACACATGCCAAAGATTAACCCATTTGTGGCTTCGACCAAATGCCACGAAAAAAGCATAAGCTCATGGCTCGCAACACCATCCTACCTTCTCTTAATACTGAAGGAGCCAGGATTGTTGATATTAATCAAAGGGTTTCCCCGCATTAGTTCAGCCTCCTTCATCTTGGCCTCCTCTTCTGCTTGTTGCCGCTCCTAAAATGAAACAATTCAAGTCATGACCCCATAATCCAAATTTACAAAAACATAAAATTATGACACAACAAACCTTTCTAAGCTTCTCCTCGGCTCTTTCTTTCTTAATCCTCTCAAGCTCCGCCATTAGAGCTTCAGTGTCGTCATCGTCGTCATCGTCGTCTTCATCGCTGAACACAATTTGGCATTCAATGTGTAAGAGCAATCATATCAAGAAAGATGTTGCCTTATTTTCACTGAACATTTGAAATGGAGGCTGCCTTATCACAGGAAAGAAACTAAACATTCTACTAGCTAGGCAATGCACAAGCACAATAAAGGATACCAATCAGCAACCACTACTACAGAAGTGACACGAAAAAAAAAACATTTGAAACCATTCTACAAAATAGTTAATGCAGCTGCAGGTCAAGTTCACTTGAAACCATTCTACAAAAAAGAAGAATCCCAGCAGCATTTCACAAAAGTAGGGTTCATAAAACACTCATCACTGGGAAGGACAATGATACAGACCTCTCATCATCACTTTTAGGCTCCACATCAGAGTCATCTGCATCGATTTCTCGTGGAACTATCTTATCCTCTGCCTCTCTCTTTGAACCTATGAGTTACAGCAAGAAATGAATAAGTCACCACTAAACCACAACATAAACAAATATTGATGCAGCGTTTTGTTTCATCAACCTTCTAAGAGTAGCTGGCTTGAACTTTTCCGCCGGTCTCTTTCTTCTGCAGGCAAGAAAATACATATTGTTACTGATTGTACATACCAGTTAGAAACTTATCCTGAATGGTAAACAAAAGAACGAGACAGAGTAAGTAGTGTACCAGCATAGGACTTATCCTTGGAAGAGTAGTGTTTGCGCTCACGTTCCTCAAGTTCGTCCCCTGAGGTTCCTCTTCTGTAACTCTTCTTGGGTCTGTTGACCGTCTTTTCTGTATACATGGGCAAAAATAGTGAGTTATGGAGGAACAAACCTCAGCCTGACATACTCACAACGAAAATACCAGCCAGCGGCTTTATAACAAAGATAATCAGTGAGAATAATTATAAGAAATATCTTAACCATGTCTAAGGGGGTTAGTTATGATTCCCAGATACTTAAAGGGATCATATACATCTTTGTAAGCAATAAATGGTGATGCTGAAATTTTCTTTGCCTTAATGAAGCAAAGGCAACTATTAAGATTTGTAAATGCCTAAGTTGACGTTGACACAATTATCGCCTGACCAAAGTGAAAAAAATAATACATGTACGACGGACAAGACATGTAACAAAAAATCTGTAGTTTACACCTTATTTTGCTAGACAAGGTACAATCTCAAGTTACTAGTTGGATACTGCGAAATATTCAACCTTCCATAAGAAACTAGCTGACCCTTTTAGCACATGAAATCCAAACTACATACATGGTGGCAGTCATACAATTGTCGGAGGTGGAGCAAAAGCAAATGCATTCCGTTATTTGCAAGCAATCAGGTGGTGCAGAAAGCTAATCAAGCAGGATTAAGCACTGTATTATTATCCTAAGATACATACCATTTGTCCAGTACAAAAACATGCATGCCTTACTAGAATCTTTAAAAGATGAACAGATATCTACATGTAATGGAATTTTAAAAGAGGCTGCTGTAGAAAATAATGAACACTTTTCCAGGTCCCTTGACTAAATCAAGCACAAAGTGTGTGAAACCCTAATGAATGCAAAAATAGAGAAGCTAAGAAATGTACAATGCACCATACATCTTCTTAAATACCAACTAGGAACTGCATATCCTACTTGCGAGCTAACTATGAAACCTGTTATCAATAGAGCGAATTCAGACTGAAGTGCCATCCATGTAGGCTATTTGATTACGTCAGGAGATTCACTTAGTGTTTGTCAATAGTTAATTAGCAACTGGAACCAAACTCTAAGAGGACAATATAACATGTTTACATGGATTAGGTTAATGAACTTTCTGTCATGTTGTATTTTCCAAAATGCCCCAACCACTTTTTGTTTTCTGGACTACAATCCTAACGGTAAATTGGTGGAAAGTGGAGGTGTGGAAGCAAGAGGTCCTGCTGGATGTCATTTGCGATGTCTAGATGATCATGGCAACTGAACAACAGTAGGCAGCCATCTGCTTCAGTTTTTGGTAGACTCAGACAACTGTTTGTCATTGCACTACAAAGTTAACTAATATATCAGCATGACATGTTTTTGTAATAAAAAAATAATGAAGGAGAACTTTTTTTGGTTCCTGATGAACTGAAAACCATGCCACTCCCAACCGCAAATAGAAATAGTGAAACACTTATATGTATTCAAACAGCCTCAACATCAGCAGGTAGCGGTGGTATACACTACTTTGTACTGAATAGCATCTTAATCTATTGAAGTCGTGGTAGCTGATATAGAAGTAAAGCAACTCTGAACAGATGCAAGAAAAACAAAATGACGCTGGAAGAAATCAAAACTGTAATCTATTATTAATATTCCAAGTATACTTTGCAGCACTAAAAACAAACTGAATCTGAAACACTAAGGCTGGCACTAATGTAATTCGACTTTTTTTTTTGTAGCAGCAATAGATAACACATGGTATGGAAGGGTTATCAAGAGCGATTAAGCATCCTGAACTGGACAAATGGCGCGCCAAACGCTAAATTCTAAAGGCTAGGGTTAGGCACCGGCGTATGAGGCGGCCACACCATGGCGATTATCTCGTGCTAGCATCAAACCGACGGCAGGTGCTCTAATCGGGGAATCGGCCCCCAAATCGAAACTCCTGCGCCCCCAAATCGAGGAAAGTACCAAATCGGAGAGCCAGATGGATGGGAGAGAGAGGGAGAGTACCTGGGCTTGAGGGAGGTGTGCGCGGCGAGGTCGCGGGAGGAGTACTTCTGGGAAGGGCCGAAGATGCGGGTGCCACCCTGCTCGTTGCCGCCCTTGGCCGGAGCCCAGGTGGGCGCGCCGCCGTCGTCATCTGCAAACCCTAGCCTTAGCCTGCAAGGGAAGCTGCGGACGCGAGAGGAGAGGAGGTGGGGAGACGACGCGGTCGGACGGTCGGGTTTGCCTGCCTGCCTTGCCCGGAGGAGAAGAAGGGAAAGGCGGCGGCGGAGGGAAGGACGGTCTGGCCCATGCCGGCCGACCAGTTGTACGTGGGCCGCGTGCGTGTGGGCGTGTGGTGTCATGGGCTTAGATGGGCCACTCGACTGGCTACCCGCCCGTGCGGCCTGCTTGTATGACCCGCTCAAATTGAATTTTGTATCTCAACGGCTGAATTGAATTAATCCGATTCAAACCCCTAAAACCAAGCCTAGTTCTGGGACCGAATGGGATTTGGACTTTGGACATTATAGTGCAACAAATTTAATATTTCAAAGGGGTTTTTATCCATCACATATGCACCTATTGAATTTATAGTAGGTTTGTGTGGTCTATATGTTGAACGCAATGATTTTTCACTTTAAAGACGAAACACACATAGATTGTTTTGGAAATAAATACGAATCCAATTGACCCCAATTATATGCATGGCCCAAGTGAATTTTCTTCAAGAATATGGCCCACCTACAAGCCGACCTTGCACCTAACACGACATCCACTACCGTTAGATCAAATCCAACGCCTAAGAATGATTCTGTTGTCCTTCATATTCTCCTGCGTGGTTCGCACTATCAACCCTAAATCCCTCGACATTTTACGCCCACAAAAATACACCTTCATGTTGCCTCATTCAACTTTATGTGTCCCTCCATGCTATCGCAAAGCAACCGAATGATTTCTACACCCTTCTAAGTGAAGTTGGGAATTCATCACAAACTATGATGGTTGCTTTTTTTTCTTGTGTTCTCATCATATTGTTTCTACTCTTGTGGTTTCTGCATGTGAGTCTGTTTTTAAGATGTCTTAAAACAAACTATGCTAAGTCTGTTTTAAGATTATTTTCAGGTGATTAATATCAAGGAAATGTAGTGGCTTCGTTAACTCAACTGCAAAAAATGACGGTACATCTTGCATTTTTTTTTTTACTTATTCTTTTTAGAATAGTGGATAGTGATATGCATGAAGAAATTATCATGGGTTTTGTTTGCTGTTGACATTTTAGTTGTACTGTTAACGTCCAAAGAATTATTGTCCCGTTTCTTGCTAACTAACACGTCTGAAGAAAATCCACAGTGCCCATTTCATATCGTGGTATGCAAATTCAGATTTTATTTGGACTTGGGATCATGTGTCTGCAGTCATTTTACACATCTGAATTTGCTCTATGTTACTGAAAGGGCACTGCAGGGAATTTCAAAAGACAGGCATATATAAAACGTGACAAAATCCATTTGGAGGAGTAATCCCAGTACGAGTAGGATGATTCCCCATACATGATGACATCAGAGGTGTGACATCACATCCCCATCCCCGTAGGATGATCCTAGCTTAGTTGATTTGCTTATTAAATTTCTTCCATCTGTTAATCGTTACAGCCTGTTTTTGCTCTGTGGATAGAATCCCTGAGATTCAATTCGGGATTTAGATAAATATAAACCTTAACTGATGAAGTGATGAGAGTTTATTTTGCAAATCTGGATTGGATCTTTGGGATTTCATTTATAATCAAATGAGCCTTGACGGGAAGAGACTTGATGAGCAAATCATCTAACCTGGGATCTTCTTACGCGGGTGGGTGATGACGTGCTCCACTTGTGATTTGCCTTTCCATTTGCAGCGAGAATAATATCTAGAGGAGCAACCTTCCAAATCGAGCGGCTCCCATTTCTTCGAGTTTGAAAGGAGAATGATCGACGAGCTTCCAATGCAATTTTTTCTTATTTGAATTTTTCGTTTTCAGAGGACTCTTTTTGAAATGATTCCTTATCCTACCTACCATGAAACAGTGGTGTAGATAAGTTTTGTAGTTAGGATATGGTCCACTCTAGATGTATAAAAAGGACAAATTACATGATGGTCGTTGTACAATCTTATTTTTAGATAAGTCTGTATTAAACCTTAATCTTGGATTACATTTCAGGATAGTCAATGGCCCATCCAGCGACGGAGCCAGCGCCGGGGCAGGGCGGGCTCAAGCCCCGCCTAAGAGCCGCAATCAAGGTTAATTACTGTAGTAAAAATAAAAAATCATCATTAAATCTTTTATGCAAATCAACATCTCCATTGTTTCAGCCCCTAAAATTATTTTTAAGCTTAGTCACTGGGGCCCATCGCTCCACCATACTGGCTCCGCCTATGAGCGAAACTGTACAAATCTCAAAATACTCTGAGTCCTGTGAATCGTCAAAAGCGCAAATTCTCGCTGTGAGAACAGAAAAGTGACCTCCTTGAAAATGACCGTAAGAGTTTTTTTTTTCTCGAATACGCAAAAGATTTGCGTATCATTGTAAAATGACCGCTGGAGTAAGCACCACAGTGAAAATATTGTTGCTCATTTCCTAAAAAAAAAAATGTTGCAACTTGCCTCGAAAGGCCCAGAACACTGCCTTCTATATATATAGGAGTACCATTTGATGGCAGAGCAGCCGCATTGCATTGTTCGTCCAAGCTAGCTTGGTACTTTGATCCATCTCTTGGATCAGCGCACAATTGCCAACAAGCTCATGTCGAGCTCAAGTAACAATGCCGTCCCGGTCCCGGAGGAGGAGATGGCTTAGGCGCAGGAGGCGCTGGCATGCGGCACGACCCCGCGTCTATACCTATCATACGGCATGCTCGCTACCAAGGGTATGCACCCGGCGCTGATAGACGCCGTGGAGGCCGCACCATCGTTCACGGTGTTGTCACCGCCAACGGGGCTAGACTTCTTCTCCCTGCTCGACGGCCGCGGTCTCGCTGCCGGCGGCGAGTCCAAGCGCCTGCTCGCGCTGATGCGGGACGCGGTCGCCAGGCAGGTCTATTTGGAGCTGTTCAGCGACAGCCCTCGGTTCCTTGACGAGACGTCGCGCGGCGACGTCGTCGGGTGGTGGGCGACGACGCTGAGGGAGGCATTCCGAGCCTTCCATGACGAGGTGGCGGCCTGCCGCAGCCTTGGCGAACCCGGCGTGGGCGCGGCCATTGTCGCGCTAGTCCTCGAGAAGTATCTCGTCGTCGGCAACTGCGGCGCCTCCAAGACGGTGCTATCCCGGGACGGCGAGCTCGTGGAGCTCAGTTCCGATTCCCAGCACGTTGTAAGTCCGTTGTCCGATGTTTTTTTTTTTTTTTCAAGTCCTCTGTCCGATCGGTGAGGTCCATTTATTTCACGATAGTTACGTTGTTCACAGTTGACGTCATCTCCATCGAGTATAGAGCACTCGATTTGAATTGTTTCTGAATCTGAACTAGTCCGCGAGCTTGATTTTGTGCTATTTTTCCGTTGAATTTTGAAATAGCTTTTGTGATTTGTTTCGTGGCCAGGCGCGAAAACTCTCTCGCGTTTGTGTTGAGCCCAACGCTGCCGTCGTCGACGTGGTGGCGGTGGAGCGGGAGGCGCGCGACGAGTTCCTGATCCTGGGGAGCCCCGCGCTCTGGGACAAGGTGACGCCGGCGGCGGCGTGCGCGCATGTCCGGCGGAGGCTCGGGAGGACCTCGCGGATCACCATGCCGTGGGAGACGCGCATCACCGACACCGAGGCGGAGGACTTGCCGATGCTGCTCGCCGAGGAGCTCGCCAAGAAGGCGGTGCACGCCGGCAGCTGGGACAACGTCAGCGTCGGCCTCGTCGTGTTCAGGGACTTCTGGGCTGTAAGGCATGCCAAGGCTGCCGACAAGTGATGCATGAAATGATCCGGCCGCTGTTCGTTTCGCTGCGTCGTCAGTAGTACTACATCCTGGACTCCTTGGTCTTGTTTTTTTGTCGTTCGTGTATTTGGTTGCTTTGAAATCGAACTTGGTACTTGGTAAGAGTTTGGACTTTGGAACAATGCTGTTCTCGTGGATTTGGATTTTTTTAAAGAAAAATAGGCGTTTTACTTTATTTACTGCAGTTTCCGAGAATTGAAAAGCACAAGCGAGCGTACAGTTCAAAACCAGAGACGAAAAATCGTTCACAAATTCCACATAATGGATCAAATCACCAAACTGAATGAATAGAATTCTTGATTGAAAAGAGAGAGGCCAAAACAGCACGAGATATCGATGCAATATCTAGATGGATGTAGCTGTCCTCATTTTATTTCCTTGGATCGGAAGACGATGCGATTCTATCGAACTTGAACAGCTAGCTTCTTCTTGAGCTTGTATTGTACTGTATGTGATGTGTCCGGCCGGTTGGTGTCATGGTTCCTCAGTAACTCTGCCAGGCGAACGCGCAACGACGACGTCAAATTCAAGCATGGCGAAATTGAAACGAAGGGCGATCGACATGGAAGGAAACAATGGCAAAGATGACATGGCCTAGCGTAGTACGTACTGGTTGCAGTCCATGTTGGGGAGATGGTGAAGCTGATGGAGAGGCCGCAGGCGGCGGGGAGTCCAGCGGCGCGCGGGAAGTCGACGGCCGGGAACCCGCCGGCCGCGGCCTTGACGCAGCTGCAGGCGGCGACGCGGTCGGCGCGCGTGGCGGCGAGCTGGTTGAGCACGCCCAGGCTGTTGCAGCAGATGCCGTACGGCGTCATCCCAGGGGCGCCCGTCAGGTACGGCATGCACGGCGCCATCAGCTGCGCCACCTGTGCGCACTGCAGCGCCGGCGCCGCGGACGCGCGCCGCGGGGCGGAGGTAAAGGCCGCCGCCAGAGCCGCCGCCACGAGCAGCAACGCCCGGGCTGACGACGGTGATGGTCTGCCGGTCATCGTCGGAGGATCCGGAGACGGGCGACGTGCACGTACGCCGGGACCGGCCGGCCGGGGGCGCAGGCGTACGTAGCTTCGTCGACGACCGGCCCGGCTAGCTGCTGACAAGGTACTACCCTACCCAGCTGCGTGTCGCGTAGGTGATGGGGTATATATACACTATACGTACGGCGTGTGCGTGGCGAGCGGCGTGCATGCGAAGAGTTGTTTCGCCATGTCGTCGGTGTGAGGTTGCCCGGTGATCGTCGACCCTGTGCAGGGCAGTTGGGGACGGCAGAATGCGTGAGCGAGACGAGATTATCAGCCTGGGCTTCAGCCCAGTTAGTTCATCAAGCCCAGTTAGTTCATCAAAGGCTGGGCTTGTGCAGTATATACTGGGTGAAAGCGCCTGCGGCCCTGGAGCAACTGATCCGGCCCGTCCGGATTATCAGGCCAGATTCAGCCCATAATCTGCCTGATCGACTCTGAGCCATTTAGGGCCTACGGCTTGGTAAGGCCGAGTCAGGGGTGAAAAAACACAAAACGAAAAGAGAGGGCCCAGGTAGAGGTGCTTGGGCTAAAATAATGCTTTCAACTCCGATACTAGAGGATGGAGTTTGCTCAAAAAAAAAAAAAAAAAAAAAAAAAAAAGGATAGAGAATTTCCAAGTTGTTTTTCTTCTCTCTCTGAAGCTAGTTTCTCTTTTTTTTCCTAAAAAAAGAAGCTAGTTTCTCTTTTATACCCTTTTTTATAAATAAATTCGATCAAACTTATACCCTATTTGGCAGGGCCTTTTGTTGTGGTTTCTTCACTGGCTTAATCAAAAGTTCCGCCGATCGAGCACATACGAGAACTTCTTTTCAAACCAAAACCATGACAAAATAGTGAAGTTGAAGCCGTTTCCTTTTCCACAAACCGAAGCGTTTACCATTTTTAGAGGAGCCTAGGTTTTATCGAAGAGGACCATAATTATATTAGTATGATGACTTTATCTTTTTTTAAGTGAAAATTTCCTCCAAACCACCTCCATTGTGCGAAGTGTCTTCCCCACTAGATCTCCCTAAATCGTTGTTGCCAGCCCACTACCTCCCGAGTTCATCCTGACTTGTGGTATTTTTCATGACTTTTTATTGGATAAGGTCGGGGCCTTATGTGGAGACCTATCTGTAAGAATTTTACTATTAGGATTGACATTGTAAGATATAGAAAAGGAGAGACTTCCGGATGAAACCACCCGACCCTCCCCGATTGTCTCTTCCAGACGACGGCGGCGGCGCTCCTCAACCTCCCGATGCCATCTCCATTCTTGAGGGCCATCCCCACCAATCACAGTCCATATCCGCCTTTATAGATGGCTAGATCCATGGGTTTACATTTTTGTATGTGAAAATGTAAAATATATTTAAGATATATTATGTGAATGTAGAAAACAACAAAAGATCCATGACAAATATATGCATAGCTGATTCTATACATAATAAAAGCGAACCCAAACAGTGATATACCATCCTATACTACATCCATCCCAAAAAGAATGCAACTATGAGTTGCGAGCCACATAAAGTTGTTCATGTTTCACCAAAACGCTATTAAATAGTATTCATAGTTATGGCTTCAAATTAATTTATTGTAAAAATACATTTTTGTAATTAATTTAATGGTATTTTTGACCTCATAAGTATTTATATTTTTTTATCTGTAATTGATCATAATATGAAGGTAATAGTGTCACTGTGTTAAAAATTACATTGTTTTTGGGACAAAGGTATATATGAGCAAAAATCACAGCAAACATGTAAGAGATCTTGGGCGGCGTAAAGGATCGGAGGAGGCCAAGCAATAATAAGTTATGGTATATATATATATACCACACGTAGAATAAAGTGCGTGGCATCCATTGTTGGGTGCTCAATGCTATGGCCGTCTGATCCGGAGCACACATCCTGACCGAATGATTCCCGTCCGACACGATATATGCAGTGGATCGAAACCCGATCCGATCGGGTAGAGAGATATGATCCGGAGGGTAAACAGCTCCAAATAAACCCACGTCGCGACGGACACGTACGTGTTTCCAAGCGCGCATGTGCCTTCGCCGAATCCACCCTCCTCATCCCAGTGCCGACGCCCCGGCCGGGCGATGTGATTCCATCGGGGAAGCCGGAGCACGCCACGCCACGGCCCGGATCAGAGCACCAGCCAAACGAATCCGCATCGACCAGCCGCCTGAACCCCTACACACACGCGGCAACCAACCAACCACTGCTAGCTGCCGCACCGGAATAATCCATGGGTCCCCGCCCGGAGAAATGCCCCGAGATCACGCGAAAAAACTAGGCCGGCCGGCGGCCCGGCAGGCACATGCGCGCTCGCCGAATCGTTTTTCTCCAGCCCCGCGAGACACAACCACCGTCGGCTTTCCCGGGCGCCAGTCCTCGTCCTCTTCTGCCCGCCAGCCCGTCGTTCGTCCCACTGCGCCCTTTGTCCACGCCTACGCCCTTTGCTACAGTTTACTATACCACAACTACTGGCAGGCTTTGTGGACTCCATTGATCGATCCATGGACCTTGAGGTTGAGCGAGAGGTTTACGGCCTCCGAACGAACTCTTGGGGCAAAAATGGGTTATCGATGTACACTTGGGGGATAATGAATCGTCGCCATGCTTGGTAGCTTCCCCCTTCCTTACAAGGCGGAGGAAATGCATGACGGTCAGGTTTCTTTGTTTCTTTGTTTTAATTTTCCACCACTACGGCATGCACCTCCTGGAGTGGCCAACCTCGTGGACGATTCCCGGATGATTTAGGGTGGGCCTCTTCATGCCCGGCCAGTTGAATATATGTGTGTGTCATATTTTTGCAACAGCGTGGGAGATGCTCAAGTTTTGTTCTTCAGCTACAACATTTATATAACTCTCCCTCCTCCATCTATCTATATAGTTGAATTTAGAGGAAAATTAATTCTCCGGCAGCACTTGGTGGAAACGAATTCAACTTGTCGGTCAGTCGCCGGCGCCAGGCATATGCCTCAACTGATTATTACCTTAAGGATGGCCAAATCTTGAGATGCTCCCGCAAACCGGTGTCGGGGTAAGCATTCTCTATGCATGTGGGAGCGTACCAAGGGTTCAACCACGCGCCCCCAATGCAACCGTTCAAATACAAGATTGGTGCTGGACTAGCTACCTAGAAGGTCGAGGATGAGGCCGTGGATTTTTATGCACATTAGTATACAGTTCGTATTGCCTTTGGGGGCAAGATGGCCAAAAAAATAAACTCATTAGGAGTTGTTTCGAGGCCCCATAGGAGGTGGGATTGATCTCTCCGCCATGGAGCTGACATGACCGGGATCACGGAAGAGGAGGTCGGCTAGTTAGGCCTTGATCTCTATATTTCTTTCTTGTATCAAATTTGTTCCAATGTAATCCCCCGTGTAAGATCCAAAGAGAAGTAGGGGCGGTGATCCGATAATACTCGTGTTACGGATCGACCATAATTTGTAACACTCTTTTATTCCAATGAAAACGCGCTTAGGCGTGCTCTTGAAAAAAAAAGGATTGACATTGTAATGTTTGAGGTCATCCTCAAGAATGTCATGTATCCTTAAGGGCCATGAAATTCTCACACTCCATGTGCCTTTATAGATGGCTAGATTGATGGACGGGATGACAACAACTTAGGGAAGGTATTACATATTTGTATGTACAAAATGTAATATATAATTAAGATATATTATGTGAATGTAGAAAATAGCAAAAGATCTATGACAAATATATGAGTCCCAAAAAAAAAATGCAACTATGAGTTGAGAGCCACATAAAGTTGTTCACGCGTTTCACCAAGTTTCTAGTAAATAGTATTCATATTTATGACTTCAAATTAATTAATTGTAAAAATACATTTTGTAATCAATCTAATGGTATTTTTATTTGACCTCATAAATATGTATATTTTTTATGTATAATTGATCAAATTCAAGGTAATAAAACGAGTGTCACCGTGCTAAAAATTACATTGTTTTTGGGACAAAAAATATATATGAGTAAAAATCACAGCAAACATGTAAGAGATTTACTTGGGCGCGTAAAGGATCGGAGGAGGCCAAGCAATAATAAGTTATGGTATATATACCACACGTAGAATAAAGTGCGTGGCATCCATTGTTGGGTGCTCAATGCTATGCCCGTCTGATCCGGAGCACACATCCTGACTGAATGATTCCCGTCCGTCCGACACGATATATGCAGTGGATCGAAAGCCGATCCGATCGGGTAGAGAGATATGATCCGGAGGGTAAACAGCTCCAAATAAACCCATGTCGCGACGGACACGTACGTGCGTGTTTCCAAGCGCGCATGTGCCTTCGCCGAATCCACCCTCATCCCAGTGCCGACGCCCCGTCCGGGCGATGTGATTCCATCGGGGAGGCCGGAGCACGCCACGCCACGGCCCGGATCAGAGCACCAGCCAAACGAATCGGCATCGACCAGCCGCCTGAACCCCTACACACACGCGGCAAGCAACCAACCACTGCTAGCTGCCGCACCGGAATAATCCATGGGTCCCCGGAGAAATGCCCCGAGATCACGCGAAAAACTATGGCCGGCGGCCCGGCAGGCACATGCTCTCTCGCCGGATCGTTTTTGGCTGTAGCGTAGCGAGACACAACCACCGTCGGCTTTCCCGGGCGCCAGTCCTCGTCCTCTTCTGGCGTACGTTCAGTTGCCCTGCGTTTCCCTTGTCGTTTCTTTCTACTACTAGCTACAGTTTACTATACCACAACTACTGGCAGGCCGGGTCAACTCCATTGATCATCCATGGACCTTGAGGTTGAGCTAGCGAGGTTTAGTTGAGAACGAACTCAAAAACAAAAAGGTGTCTCGACACTTGGCGGGTAGTGAATCGTCGCCATGCTTGGTAGCTTCCAAAGTTCCTTACAAGGCGGAGGAAATGCATGGCTGTAAGGTTTGTTTGTTTGTTTGTTTGTTTTAATTTTCATCACTACGGCATGCACGGTGGAGTGCGTGCGTGGACGATTCCCGTTGATTTAGGGTGGGTCTCTTCATGCCCGGCCAGTTGAATATATGAGTGTGTGTGTGTCATATTTTGCAACAGCAAGATGCTCAAGTTTTGTTCTTTGTTCTTCAGCTACAACATTTTGGACCAGATATATATAACTCTCCCTCCATCCATCTATCTATATAGTTGAATTTCGAGGAACTAATTCTCCGCAGCACTTGGTGTGGAAACGAATTCAACTCTCGCAGTCGCCGGCGCCAAGCATAGCTCAACTGATTATTACCTTCCTTATGGTCAAATCTTGAGATGGAAATAGACGGGCCGGGGTAAGCATATACATGCATGTATATGAGCGTACCAAGTCCAAGGGTTCAGCTCTTTTCCCTTGTCTGCTTTAAAATACAAGATTGGGCTTGGACTAGCTACCTAGGGTGAACAAGCTAGGCTGTGTTTTTTATGCACATTACATACAGTAATTATACACTTAAAAATATCAGTCCGATCCATCCGTTCTGTGATACATATTTTGCCAAAAGAAAACATGATATTCATGCATTTTTTCTTATTTCAGCAACTGCCCTATCAAAAAAAAAAAAAACAGATAATTTTTCATAGCCATAGTACAGCTAGCTAGCTGGATCCAAGATTTTAAATTTGTCAAAAAAAAACAACCATCTGCGAACGAAAAAGGCAACGTGAAAAATATCTTGCAATAAAGAATAAAGCCCCACGATGAGACCACCGTCCACCGCAACTCAACCACAACACTATCTCGCGCATGATGCAAGCCCCTTTGTTTACTGCAATTTGCAAGGGATTATTTGTCGATGCCTCCCAAGTACTTCCTAATCCACTAACTAGCCTCATATTGTTTATCTATCTCCTATCCAGCAGCAGCTATAGCAACCATATAAAAAAATGCAGAAGAAGAGAACAACTGCACATGGGCGCCCGTCTATCATGCGGGTGTGGTACCCAATCAGTTGCCCGATCGATCGATTCAGACAAAACACATTGCATTGCTTCGTTCTTACTCAAATCGGGCTTTGTTTCTGAAACGAGTATTCAAATCGGGCTCGGCCAACAAACTCTGAATTCAAACGGCCAGCTCCTTCTCTTCGTTACATTGTTTATTTATTATTCCTTCGTTCTTCCCCTTGTTTTTTGCAAAGTGTATGACGCAGACGCACTGATTCATTTGCATATCTGCAGGGATATCTATGGAAAAATGATGTGTATGAACGAAAGGAGTCATGAATTATACGTACATGTGCATCACCCCGGCCCTTAGAAAACCTGAAACTATACGTATGAGAAACAGGCAATTCTTCAGTACGTCTGATGCAGCTGGATTTGCTACAGTAGTACAGTGCACAACAAACATTTCATGAGAAAGAGCTCAAGTTTTGCATTCCATTTCTTTCACTTGCTAGTGACACTACAACAGCGCCTCTGATCGAGACGAACACACTCACTGTAACAGAGAGAACACACACAAAAGTTTTCTTTGGAAGCTAGCTGTACACCGGCACGGCGAGGATCTACGCCGGCGGCCGGGCGCGTGCATGGGAGGGGGAGCGTACGGTACGATACGCCGTCGTCGCCTCGCCTCTCAACCCAAGTCTCTTCTAGCTCCTTCTCTTGCTCTCCAGGCCAGTCTCCTGCTATCACCACCGACCGGAGATCAAGGCCGCTTCTGAGCTTCCAATCTTCCATGAACGAAGCATGGAGCAGAGCACGATTGCCTAAGAGAAAGCTGACATGCATGGATCGTAGTCGGAGCTAGGTATAAACAAACAAAAGCTCGATCGGTCTTTCCTACGACGACTCCTCCGGGATGCTGGCCAGCGCGGGACGCCACGCGGCATTGGCAGCGGCGCGGCGGGCCTCCATCTTCCTCATCTCGGCCACGATCTGCGCGGCGGTGTGCTTCTGGCCGCCGACGGTGAGCGACAGCAGCCGCGCGGCCTCCTCCTTGGTCAGGACAACCTTCACTCGCACGACGCCCTGCTTCCCCTTCTTGTTGATCATCAGGCCGCCACTCCGGCCGTGGAGCCTGGACCTCAGCACGGCACCTTTGGGGTTGTTGGTGCAGCTGGCGGACTTGCTTATTCTCGCCTCGTCAAGCACTTGTCCTCCTTTCCCGTCCTCCACCGCCGCCTCCACTGAGGACAAGGATGACATCTTGGCCGCCTTGCCCGGACCACCACCAGCGGGCGTCTTCTTCATCTTGTGGATGGCCTTCATGAGGAGCTTGAGGGAGATGAGCCTCCGCCGCTTGGTGTTCATGGCCGCCGGCGCCAGAGCACCTGTGCCTGCTTGTTGCACCAGGCATGGCAGCATGTTGCCCATTTGTCTATGGCTGGCTGAGTTTAGCTAGCTAGGGAAGAAAGGGAGAGGACTGGATGTCTGATCTGAACGATGGCTAATGCCCCCGGTGATGACAGGAATGGTGCTTATATAAGCCCAGTTGCAATGTAATGCGAGAGAGACAGAGGGAGCAGGGCTGCCTTAAACTATGAGAGGATTAGGTTGTTTGCACTGCCCCCCAATGGAGTGATTACATCGCAAGCCCAGGCACGAGATGAGAAACAAAACAAGTCGGCCAATGCCCAGTGGTGTGATATTTTTGCCACTGTGTGTGGCTGCATATGCTCTGGTACCTGCATCAGTGCTTGGGCGCTGGGGTCCGGTGGAGGTTTCTGAGCACGAACACACACGTACGCGTGGCGTGGATCGTGGATGACTACACTACATTCCGACGGGAAAAGGGGGAGAAAAGCAGGAGTTGTGCGGCATGCATGAGATGCAAAGGCAACGACCGACTCTCGTACCATATAGTTTAGTTTATGGTCGTACTTGATCTTTTGGTTTGGTTCGTTTCGCAGTGCTTTGGTCTTTTGGAAAGAGAGGTACTACTCCAATATTTGTCAGTACAAGGCCCTCTATATTCCAAAGGCAAAGGAGCCTTTTGGGTTGGAGTTGGATACTTGGATTAGGCCGGCTTGTTAAGAGCAATACAAGTTGATAACAAATGCTCTGCTCTCGCGGCCAATTTTAATATGAAAGACCACGTGTGTGGCAGCAGGTACTATTGCTACTTGACCCAACTCATGGATTTAGAAGTACATACAGTAAACACGTTATTAGTAACTTGCCATTTACATACATTGCTTTATGTCGGATGTGTCTCCACTGACTTACACTATAGAAAACGGTTTTTAGAAAACAATGTGTTTTATTAATCGACAGATGAGCATTTTCTCCTGGTGTCACTAGAAATAGTCGCTTCCCGCCCCTAAAACTGGATTTTCATAGACAACTTCTTATATGGGCTTCTCGTGAAAATTTAAGAATAGGCCCACATATTTCGAGCAGGGGCGGGCCCAATATTGATGCATGGGTATTCAACTGAATACCCAAAATTTTTGGCAAAAAAATTATACACATGGTATATAGTATGTACATATGATAGAAATAGAAAATAACATCACAAAATAGGCTTTTTAATCTCATATGGCTTCTTGGGCTCAAATGGCTCACTTCCCAATCTCATTTTGGTATTTAATTATGAGCTATAAATCTATACTTAAAGCTACCAAAAAATTTTCCCACCCTTTAAAAATTTTGAATACCCAAACCCCAAATCCTGGGCCCGCCCCTGATTTCGAGGACTTCGCCTAACCCTAGACCACCACACTCCAACGCTCTAGTCTCGAATGCACCCGACACGACACCTCCCTTGGATCATAATGAACCAAGCCGATTCAATCCCTTGAATCCTAACTTAATTCTAGAATCAAATGGGATAGGGACTTGTGCAACACCATACCATGCAACAAATTTGATATTTTCATGGAATTTTCTCCATGATATATCCATCTATTAGATGGTAACTTTTTTGCCCTCTTGAAAAGTGGTACACTATATTCTTCTTGGGTTCTCTTCTATTGCATGGAAGTTCAAGAAACGATAAGTTGTATATCTCGTTCTAATACAGAGGCATAATTTTGAGCACCTGCCACCACGACTTTAGAAATAGTGGCTTCGATGGTTGTTGGCTGGTTTAAGGATTTCTTGTGATGCTATCACACCTCTTCTATGTGATAATACATGAGCTATAAATACAATTTGCTAATTAATGATCTTGTGAAGCATTAACTTATCAAGCATATTGTTGTTGATGCTTTCTTTACGCGATCTCATTGTAATCAACATACCTTCAATATGTGACAAAGTAAGCTGCAATTGCCGACTTCCTCAGTAAAGCGCAAACTAGACAACAACGTCGGCTTCACTTGCTCAAACCCAATGCTTTTGATCCTCCACTTCTGCCTTGGTTTTGAAGGGGTGTTAAGGCCTGTCTTGTCTATTGCTGGCCCATATGAGAGTCTATATATACCTGTCCACTAATGGAGTGATTGTTACCTTCTAAATGCCCCAAGGTCAGTAGATCGACCTACCTTTGTAAAGCCAGCCCTACTCTCTGATACCTTCTTTGGATACATATCCACATATCAACTGTAGGCAATGGTTGCTCCACAGATTCTCCACTATCACTACCTTGGATACCTCCTTGTTCTCTATAGACGAATCTCCTTCTCTCATATTGGACTTAGACTTGCTATATGGATATGAGATCAACCTTGTTGCTAACAAATCTACAAGTCTCAAGGGCATACATATATATAAATTCTAGTTTCTTAAACTCCTTTTGCACAAAAAAACAAATAGATCTTAAGCACAAGGAAAAAAAGACAAGTCATCAATCTTACCATTTTTGTTCATTAGCATAAGTCTCTTTATTTAGATCCTTGATGCAATTCTCTAAGCATAACAACAAAATAAGGGTTTAAAGGTATTGAACCATTTTGATAGCCCTGAAACTACAACAAGTGTGTTTTCTAGCATAGTTTTGGACTTCAGTTCTGAAGTACCCTCTAATGGGCAAAAGACCCTAAAACATTAATTGATGAACTATATTTGATATATACTAAATAGAATATGAAAATCAGACAAGTCAAAAGAAGGCTAGAATGTTGAAGTTAAATCATCATGTACCTTGGTCTCGGTGGATTCAGAAGGCTTGAAAGTCCTCAGCATCTTGTTCAAATTATTAAGTTGTTTCTCCATGATGTCACTTGTTGTAGCAAATTTCATCTTCTCTATAAATTTAACACTTCACACGATTACCATTTTACATATAAAATCTTAAAATAATTCTTTTTTTATAAGCAATTGTCTTTTGCTTCTACAGGAATTAAACTTATTTTTACACTTTGTAAACTAATGTGTGCAAATAGTTAAAGGATTGCTTCTAGCAGGTTTGCAAACACACACGTGTGTCTGGCTTGTAGCAGGTTTGCAAACTAATAATCAATAAATCACTTGGTATAAGTAAATGAGGGGCGACAATGATGTGAAGTCAAACTTACTCATAATTTTTTTCTGGATCATCCCCATCGACAAACTTAAACTGTTTAAAAAACTTTGTCAACTCCATTCCCTCCGAAGCATACTTCAATGATTTGAGAGTCTCCATGTCAATAGTTCTTTGGTCAAATAAAATTGACTTAACTTGCTTCAATGATTTGAGACCCATGTCAATAGTTCTTTGGTCAAACAAAACTTGGACTACCTGCCACCAACGCCACGCCCTGGACTTGGACTACCCTGGCCAACGGGCTGGTCCATCAACCGTTCGGCTGGGGACGTCAAGTATCCCGGTGCGAGGTCCTGGCCGCTATGTTCCTCCTACGCAATGCCAATGCCAGCGGAGCGCACGCCAACGTCGCGCGGCGGTACAAGCGTAAGGCGGATCTGTTGTGTGCTCTCGCCGCCTCGGGCGGCGCCAACAAGAAGGTCTGGACGCGCCCATGGTCTACCACCGAGCTAGAACAACGTGCGCCCGTCACCAGCGCCTCGTTCCTCCTCGCAGCCCTACGGTGACCACCTCGCCGCAATCGGGCAGGGCCGTGCAAAGGTGCCTGACAACGGCGGGTCCGCAGCGGCCGCCGAGCTGCCGTGTTCGCCAGTCCCGTGTGGACTACATCCTGGGTAGCAACCCAAGGGTGACGAGCTACATGGTCGATTGATTTATTAAAAGTCCAAAAAAGAAAAGATTGCTTTTTATAACAAGAGAAAAAGAAAATAGACGGAGCATTTAGAGATATTATTTTTTTCTTCAATAACTCTTACTACGGTCTCGTTAGCTACAAAGAGATGTCAAGAAAGGCAGCGAGCGAAGAGTGTCCGCAGCTGCGTGAGACGTGTCCGTAGAAAACGAAACGAAAAACCCGGGACTAGCCAGCTAGAGACGAAAAAACGGAACGGGACCGGAGGGAGGAGACATTTTTCGCCGCCTCACTGAAGATCTCTAGATTGGTTTTGGCTAATTGATGACATCCTTAGGACTAATCTCTCTATGCTAAGTGTTGTGTTAGTTGGAGATTGGTCAAGCCAAGGACGATGCATGGTGGTCATGGTGGATGGATCGAGATGATTCAAATGATGATCAAGTGCATAACTTGGAGTGGATGGTGGATCAAAATGAGCTCAAGGCAAAGGTATATCCATAGGGCCATTTTGATTTTACACTCAAGACACCATAGAGGGTGTGAGTGATTATAGGATCGATAAGCCGTACTATAAAGAGGGGAAAACTATCGTACATATCGATCCTCATGTGCCTCTAGGTTCAAAATCATTTGCATGCATTCTAACCTAGAGAGCTAACCCGTCCTTCGAAATTGATTGTGAAAATGCTAACACACGAGCACATTGTGATGTACACATGGTGGTGTTGGCACATTTGGAAGGCGGTGATGGTTGCAGGGTTGAGATGGGTTTGGGTTCCGCTCACCCTCCCGCCGAAGCTTGAGGCGGGATTCAGCGCTTTTGAGAAAATGAAATGTCTATTTTCTATTGCGCCGGATGCATCGTGGTGGTAAAAACATGCTAGTCCTTGTTCTCAAGTTGGTACACTTGGTGGATAGCATGTCGGAGCAAAGGCGAAGGAACGGCGACGAAACGACGAAAATCATTTGCTTCCGTCTTGCCGCCGGACGCCGCGACCGAACCGCGTGACCGCACGAGGCTCGGCGGACGCCCGGTGAGTCGCGCCCGCGCAGAGCAATTTTTTCGTGGATCGGCCGAGGAGCGACCGGACGCATCGGGATCTTCCGGGCAGCACCGACGGACGCTGCGACAAGAACGACGGTTGTCGGTTGTGACCGATTTCCATGAGTCCGGGTCGATTGATTTATTAAAAGTCCAAAAACGAAACAGGGGGTATTTATACCCCTTTGGCCGGTTCTAGGAGTACTCTTGGTCATTTTGAATCAATCCTAACACCTCTAGAGCTAAAACTCATCCTCCTCCTCACTCCTTTGCTTGAGAGCATCCATTCTAGTGAGTTGAGGTGATTCAAGTTTTGCTTTGATCATTGCATCTAGTGGCACTTGTGGATCGTTGTGAGCGGTGGTCTTTGTTGCTCTTGGAGAGCACCACTCCTAAAGTGATTGGTGGAGGCATTGGCAAGAGTTGGTGATTGCTTTTGGCCACCTCCTCCGTGATTTGTGAGAGGACGTGCATCCTCGTCGGAGACGACAATTGCAAGATAATACATTGCTGAGTACCTCTCATTTGCTTTGGGTCCTAAAGGCATTTGGCTTGGAGTGAGCTCCACACCGAACGTGAAAACACAACGGAGACGTAGCTTGACTAGCTCAAGTGAACTTCGGAATAAATCATTGTCTCCACTTGTGTTGTCCCTTGGTGATTGGCAACGATTTGGTTATCTCATTGTGTCATCTTGGTGATTGGATTGACTAGCCTCGAAACGGACATTGTGGTATAACTCTTCTACACTCTTGCATTACTTTCATAGATAGTGTAGTTTGAGTAGCCTTGGTAGTTGCTTAGCCTTGTTTAGAGTAATCTAAAACCTAGTTGGTAAAGTAGCGACTTAGCCTTTGTGTGTGAACTAGAGATCATAGCAACTAGAATTGTCAATAGGAGGCTTGCACAAGTAGAAATAGGCAAACGTGTTTATCATTCTAACAAGTTTGTCTAGTGTTTTGTAGAAATTTTTATTAGGCTATTCAAACCCCCTCTAGCCATTTAGGACCTTTCACTCAAGATAGCTTGCGGTTTTAAAACTATGACATGGCTAGAGATTGGGCAAAAATGGGCACTCAGTAGCATGACATGGATTAGTGCATAATCCAGAGAAAGATAGCCGGTTTGCTTGTAGAGAGGCAAGTCCTTGTCTTGCCAACAAATCAACCATTTGATTTTGCGGTATTCTGATAATATGAATCCTGGAGTATGTACCTGTCATAACAGCGCTTGCAGCTTGGGTGTAGGGCTTGATTCGCCAGTCCGGGGGGGATTGGAGAGATCAACAACATTGAGGAATTCAACTAGGAGTTTGATTGTCAGACAGAAGAGATTGTTATGTTAAAATGAAGCTAAAGCTTACCCTTATTCTTAACTATGTTAGTTAGAAACGGAATAAATGAATTAAAATAAATATGAAAACTCTTCATGATAATGTGAGAGACAACGTTGCTCTTAGCCTTATCCCTCTACAGTACCCTTCCATCCCGTCGAGTTTCATCCCATCCAGACTCCTTTCCATCCCCGTCGAGTTTCATCCCATCCAGACTCCTACTGACACATCGCCTCTCTTCATACTCTTCTAACCCTACCGGGCGGCGGCGGCATCGCTCGGCAGGTCGTGCAAAGGGCACGGCCTCCCGTGAGCAAGGCACGGGCGGGGCGCGCCTTCCTTCTGCGGGCGGGCGTTCCACGCGTCGCGCCGCGAGTGAGCGTCTCGCGAGGGGCAGGTCATGCACGCCAAGCAAGCCACCAAGGT
Source organism: Hyparrhenia diplandra (assembly GCA_015847255.1). Lineage (NCBI taxonomy): Eukaryota > Viridiplantae > Streptophyta > Magnoliopsida > Poales > Poaceae > Hyparrhenia > Hyparrhenia diplandra. The sequence continues at coordinate 14,413 of JADLZK010011416.1, read as the reverse complement.
GTGCCGAGGGGCACCGCCTCCCTACACAAGGTGCGACATCGCGTGGGCGTTGAGAGGGGCATGCACGAAAATATCTATTTTGAGGAGGTGTCTAGAAGACAACGGGAGGCGTTGCAAAGTATTGCCAAGCAAGAGCTCTTGAAGAAAAACTGCTTAATTTCACCGAACGAAGTGTAAATTGCAGTGGAGCATAAATATAATATGGTACTCCCTCTGCTTCAAATTATAATTCATTTGACTTTTTTAACCTCAAGTTTGACCACTGCGTCTTATTTGAAAAAGTTGTGCAAACATATTTAAATTTTAGTCATTCTTAAGGACCTTTCGTTAATAAAGCATGCTACAACAAAGCAAATAATATTTTACACAAATTTTTAAATAAGACGAAAGTGATGAAACATGAGGTTGAAAAAGTCAAACAAACTATAAATTGGAACATATTTAGTAGAACTCAATTTGCTTTATGGACATTAGCTAACATGTTTTTTTTTTTAGGATGCACATTCAAAGCCTTCTCAGTTGACCATTACAACTCAGTGCCACATGGCCAATTGGATCCCAAAAACATACCACCCGTGCCCATGTAAGAAGATCGAGAAAGAGCTGTCCAGCGAGAACGTACGCGCCGGTCGGTGACGTCGCACGACGTGGTTGGGTGGCGGAGGTCGGTCGTGCAGCCTCAGGAGCCGTTCTGGGTCGTCCATGAGAAGGTGGTCGTCAGCCTGTGTGAAGCCAACGATCATACGTGTCCGTCGCCGTGAGGATGCCCCTCGATCGTGGTCCTGGTCTTGGAAACTTACGTCGTCGTCGGGAGCCGCGGCGCCGGCCGGCCCGCCGGCTCCACGGTCACGATATACTGGGACCGCGGCGACCCTTATCGTTGTCGTCGTGGAGGTCATCGATGCCGGAGATAACGCTGTCTTGGACTTGCCGGTGGCGAGGTACTTGTCGAACACCATCACGACGAAGGCCGTCGCGGCGGCGGGCGCGTCCTCGCGGGTTTCGCACTGGCTGCTGCCTGCTGGCCACCACCGGTCCTACACGGAACGCCTCCCGGAGGCATCAACATCGTCCACCATCCTACCACAGTCGTGCTGCGACGTACATTCCGTCGCTGAAACCGGGGGTTGGGTGACCGCGCCGCGAGCAGGCGCTTTTTTTTTTTCGCTCGGCGATCGGCGCCGGTGACCACGAAGTAGTCTAGATCCATTGACGTACGGTACCAGCGCCACGAACGATCACGCGATAGCCACGGCGTCGGTCAACCGAGCTCAGGGGGGCGTGCCGCGTGGCACCGCCGCCTCCGGGATATCGCGCTCGCTGGACATGGATCTAGCGTTTGAGCGAGCACCCGCTATCACTACCGGCGTGGTTTCTGCATGTGCGCCCAAATAAAGAGATGGAGACCTGACTTGGATGTGGCATTTCGAATGTGCGAATGCATGTCCAAACCTTTTGAGTTTTTTTATTTTATTTTTTATTTTTGACAACGAACCTTTTGAGTTGAAGCAACGGCAGGGAGAAGGCGTAAAAAGCATGCCATGCAGCGACTGGTGACTCAAGGGTGTAAAATGTAATGTAATGCATGCTGCTGCATGCATCCGAAAAGCGAGTCACGGCTGGAGCATCATGGACATCGATCACAATCGCGATCACAATCGCCAGCCAATTCATCACAGGCATCAGGAAGCTGATTGTCCAGAGTCCAGATGACTGACAACCAATTAATGGTCCAAATCACGCACCAGCCATGTTGCCACGACGCAGTAGGTTGTCTGATCCCCTGGCCTTTTGGCGAAAATTGGCAAAACTAGATCATGTTTGATGTAGGCGGCAACCACCACAAAGCCAGTCTTGATGAAAGATGCATGACACGGCCCATTTCAGGAAACAAAGCATTTGTACGTATTCTTTTCAGCACATCAGTGGCACAGAATCGTGACTGTATACAACCATATATATATAACCTTTAAGCAAACAAGCAGATAATTCCTTCCAGTACGTATACAATGTGATAATATAAGGACATAAATTCCGCCGTGCACTAAGTTCAGAAAATTGCACGGCATTACATTAAGCCAAGAAATCTGCTCAACTTTCTCTCTATACTACAGTCTTGACAGCAACGTATATATAGCAATAATAATAATAACAGAGCGGCCTGGCATATATAAATCACAGCAGCCAATTAACACATGCTTTGTCTATAGACTATACGGTGTGTGCAGCATCGGTGGGTCCAGCGCCTGAAAACTTTTGGAACCGAGGGCGGAGGAGGGTACAATCAGAAGAGCACCTGGGAGATCCTGACGGACACGATCTGTCCGTCCCTGCCCGTGTCCCGCATCGCCTCGAACGTCGATAGCAGGCCTGTCAGCCGAGACGAGAGCACAACACACATCACGTTAGAATTCACAACTGGCACTGTGTTGTGTGCTGGAACGAGGACCTGAATGGTTGCTGCAGCTCATTGCTCATGAACCGTACATACCTCCGTTGGTCTGGAGGTTGGTGTGGATGGCAGAGGCCGTTGTGGAAGAGCAGTGCCTGGTCATCGGGTCGTTGCGCTTTCCGGCCCAGGCCCTGTTGAGAACAGCTGAAGAACAACCATGTCAGTCACGATTGACCAATCCATATACTATCAGTCAATGTCATTGTCGATAACCAACAGTACAGAGCACAGACAGCAATGGAATGATCAGACATTCAGATCATCAGATGGGTTGCCGGACAAACGTACTTGCAGTGGATGGAGAACCGAACTGCTTCGCGTTGACGACGGCGCAGAAGGCCGCGGCGACCTCCTCGTCCTGGAAGTTCTCGCCGAGGGTCTCGTACTCCAAGGTCTCATCCCAGTACGCCTTCTCCAGGAACAGCTCAGCGTGGCGTGCGTCCAGGATCTGCTTGTTCCCTGTGAACCATCAAAATTCAGTAACAATGAACAGGTATATACTCTCCTGCAGGGCAGGTGCAGGGCAGGAACAGAGCCTCCATCCAACGGCAGCCGGCTCACCTCGGCAGCTGCTGCGGTTGCACAGGGGGCATCGCATCACATGCATGTCTGCAGCATTCAACAGGAGCAGACAACAATGGTGAATGATATCAGACAGTTCAAGACAGACGACCTGACGATGCCAAGGCTCAAACATGGCCATGGGATGTGGCCACGTCACGTACCGGTGATCCAGATCCCAGGGCGGACATTGAGGAGCTTGCAGGCGCCCATTATGGCGATGGTGAGGTGCGCGTCTTCAGGATCCGACGGCAGCCATTTCGGCAGCGGCAGCCTTCCCATCAGCAGCATTTCCGGCGAGTCCAGCACGAATGACCCGATCCGCCACGAACCTGCATCTCATCGGCGTCAAATACACAAACACTGACGATGCATCACAGCGCAAAGGCAATGGCGAAATTGACAAGTAAAAAAATCCTGCAATCTCGCTGCGCTTACTCCTGTGCTCGCCGTTCTGGCAGAACGAGAAGGCGTGGGAACCATCTGTTAGGAAAGGGAGCAGAGCACACATGTCAGTAAGTGGGATCAGATGTCAGTGAGAGAGCCGAAGCGGTGGGGGTGCCATCTCGTGCTCTGCTTACCGAAGGCGGCGAAGTAGAGGTAGCGCCAGGAGCGGAAGAGCGGGCGGTGAATGCGCGGGTTGGCGTCGGTGAGGTTGAGGTCGCGGAAGAAGGCGTAGCGCCAGATGGAGTCGTCGGCGAGGAGGCGGTGAAACCAGCGGCAGGTCGAGGAGAGGCGGAGCAGGTCGAAGCCGCACAGGTGCTTGGCCACCTCCGTCCAGATGTCCGTCTCGTACCTGCATTCAGAAACACTTGCTCAGGATCCCAACCAATTCATTGACGAAACTGGACCGAGATTTTGCAATGCTGGTGTGAGCAGTTAATGCTGTGGGATTAAATTAGCAGCAGGAGCTGACAAAATTTACTGGCAAACCTCAAAAGTTAGATGAGATGATTTAAATCACAAATCCATACAAGGGGAATAACTGATTCTTACAATTAAATGCGGAGCACAGATATTCGAACAGAATTTTATAATTCGAAATGTGTATCATCACTACCGATAGAGATTTCAGGTTTCAATCAACTCACTAAAGCATGGAAAGCACAGCCAATTCGATCTGTACTGCAGCTGTTTCGTAGGCATTGGTGGATAGGCACTCTGATCTGACGCTTCTGAATTCAAACAAATCAGAAGCGCTACAACAATTCATCCAATCGAACAGCCAAACATCCATATCATGATTCAAACAGAGATGCAGGCTAGGATCGAATTTGAACTCTAGTCTCTAACAATGCACGGCGGATACGCAACGAAACGCAACGAACGAATTCGAATCGTCTCTAAGCTTAAATTTACTGACAGATACTCTAAACGTAAGATGATAACCTTTAATCCCAAATCCATACAAGGGGAACAACGAATTCTTACAACTGAACCGAGAGCACAGTTATTCGAACTGATTCGAAATGCATACCATCACTACCGATACAGATACCAGGTTTCTACTCTCTAGAGCATGGAACATTCGAGTTAAACTGCCGCTGTTCGCAGGTATTGGTGGATAAGCACTCTGCTCTGACACTTCTGAATTCAAACAAATCGGAAATGCTACAACAATTCATCCGATCGAACAGCCTCCAATTTCACGATTCAAACAGATATGCAGGCTTCGATCGAACTCGAACTCTAACAATGCAAGCCAGATACACAGCGAAACTTAACGAACTAATTTCGAACCATCTCTAAGCTTCAATCTACTTAACACATACGGGACCAGCTAATCTCTGAATTGCGATCGCTTCCAAAACCAATCATGATCACAGCAGAAGGTTTTAAAACCGCTCGAAACGCGAATACTACCACGAACTCGGAAACGCTAGAATTCAAATTCGACAGAATCCAAGTCAGTACGAACCAATTCCCCACCGCTAAGCACACAGCTACACACATCGTAACCAGAGGATCGAACAGAGCACTCATAAACCAGAACCGAAATCAATTCCGATCGCATCAGCAGGAAAGCTAAACCCAATTCAGCACCAAACACACACACACACCGCATACCAGTTGAATGGATGGCGCGGGCGGAAGAGGACGCGCGTCGACGTGCGCAGCGGCGGCTGTCGGCCGCACGTCGCCGGATGGAGCCCCGCGACGGGGCACCCGATGCCCACCGCAGAGCGCCCGGCGGCCCCCTTCCTCGGCGGCAGACGCTTCGGAGCTCCCGCGGCCTCGACCAGCTTCTGCGCCGCTGCCTGCTTCCGCGCGCGCTTCCTCGGCGGCAGGGGAGGCGGGGACGAGACGAAGTCCGGGTCGACGCGCCGCGGCCTCGGGCGCTTCCTCAGCTCCATCATCTCCGCCTCGTCCTCTCGAGCTGGTTGTGGTGGCCGGAGGAGGGAGATGGCTTTGCCCATACAGCGGGGGAAGGGGGGAGGCGCTGTGCCCTGTGTGCTGGCGAGGAGTGCCTGCATATATAAGCGCCGGGGAACGGCAGGGATTTCAAATTTTGAAATGGCTGGGGGAAGCCTTGCGGTTGCGGCAGGGGAAGGGAAGGGTAGCGTAGCGTGACTACACTGACTTGTGGGTCCCACAAAGGCATTCACCTTGCTGGGCTTGGAGCGCACCAAGACTTGTAGTAGAACCAGAAGGCCCATGTTCCTGGAAATGTTAACAATAGTTTAAATTCTGCAATGGAAGAATACACGATTGGTAGTGTTCATTTTTTTTTTTTTTTCTGGACAGTATATTTTACACGCATGCACATAATTTGGCAAAAGGACTAGCTAATTATCTGTCGATAGATTTTTCATGTTGTCAAATGTATCTGATTTTTATAAATGTGATCCAGTAGACAGTTTTAGCATGAATCTTAACCACAATCAAACGTAAAGAAATTTGATAGATTTCACACCGAAGTAATTTGGCAATAGTTGAATACCAAAAAAAGCCTTTGGTAAATGCTAGCATAGATAGACATGTACGTGTGGCTATGGCTACTTGAACAAGCGTTTGTATATAAAAAAACAGTTATTCTTTAATTGGGTTTTGACATAAACGATGTTTCTAAAAAAAAGGACGAAATTTGGTTAAAAAAGTAATTTCACAGATTTTGGTTGTTGTTTTGTTTTTTTTTTTTACACAGTTTTAAAATTTCGCTCCAAACAGCAGAGATTTGTTCAAATCTAGAGCTAATTCAATCGATGACATCAGAGTCCTTTCTTTCCAACAGAATTTAAATTCCCTATATAAAATTGCATAGTTTTGTCCACAAAACTAATCAAAATTGATTTGCCTGCATGTGATTGTGGATGATGGATCTACTGCATGTGATTGTGGCCTGCCTTCTCCTCCTCGGTCCTCTTCCAATTGAAGTAGTGTGCCGTGACGGTGGCCGTGTGCAGGACCTCGACGGCGGCGACCAGCATGTAGACAACAACGGCGTCAAGCCAGAAAGGCGCGGCCGGCACCCGCGCCATGGCGACCGCGTACATCTTCCAGAGCGCCTTGGTTAGCGCGCGCCCGCGAGAGCACCGCGTGCAGCGTGGCCTACGCCAGCATATCTTGCTGCCTCGCGTGAGCCGGCGCGCGCGCAACGCGTCCGCGTCCCCGGCCGGCACGCAGGCCAGGCTCCGCCACCGACACGACGACGGCCACCTTGCACGCGACGGTGTAGCAGATGACGACAGGGGCCGCTATGAGGTCGCCAAAGTTAGCGTCGTGCGGCCGGTCCCACACTCGTTGGAGGCGGTCGAGAAAGAGGCCACGGCGGCGCAGACCATGGCTACCTTGATCGCCTGGCCGAGGACTATGTTCGCCACGTCCGCGACGAGGCAGGCGGCACTTGCGGGCAGGAGGCACCAGCGTCCATCGAGGAGCTTATCGAGGAGGGCGAACGAGCTAGGGAAAGCCATCGTCGCCGTCGGCCCTCAGGCCCAGGCTGGGCCCCAAGCCCCCAAGTACCGGAGGGCGACAATTAATCCTCGCGCCGAGCAAGGCCAACGATCGTCGCGCGGCGTGTAGAGCGGCGAGCGACAGGAAGAGGCCGCGGTTCCGCGTGGTGAAGAGGACGCCGTCCTTGAGGAAGGCGAAGAAGCCTCTTCCACTTCCTGCGGCGGTGCGAGGTGGCGGTGGCCGTGTGGTTGGGCGACGGCGGCCGCCATTACCGTGTCGTCGACCATCAAGAATCGAGTGACGTACGGCGGACCAGAAAACACTCGGGTGCGGTTTAGATTTACCGGAAAAAATACAAAGTTTGCATATGCAAAATATGAAAATTCGCTAAAGACGGCAGAAATCTGTGCGGATCCAGAGCAAATTCAATCGATGACATCACACCAAGTTTACCATCCAACAGAAATAAATTTTCCTGCACAAAATTACATTGCCGTATATATATGAAAAACTGAAATAAAAAATATTGATGAGCATCCTTGCCATTGACGATAGATGGATCTACTAGTCCATGTGGACGTGGGCAGCCTTCTCTTCGTCTGTCCTCTTGCAATCGAAGTAATATGCCGTGACGCTGGCCGTGTACAGCACCTCGACGGCACCGACCAGCATGTAGAGAACAACAGCGCCAAGCCAGAAAACAGTAGCGTCAGGCCTGAAAGGTGTTGCCGCTGCGGCTGCGGCTGCCATGGCGACATCCTGCACCCTCCAGACCGCCTTGTTTAGCGCCCACGAGAGCATCATGTGCAGCGAGGCCTGTGCCAGTTTCTTCGCGCCTCGCGTGAGGCGGCGCGCGCGCCGAAACGCGCCCCCGGCACGCAGGACAGGCTCCGCCACCGACACGACGACGGCCACATCGCGCGCGACGATGCAGTAGATGAACACGACAGGGATCGCTGTGAGGTGAAGCAAGGAGACGAGTACGGCCAAACCCGGGCCCGCCCTTGGGCTCGCGTAGGCTTCGACCGCAGCGGCAACGGCTAGCGTCACCAGCTCCCACGCGACGGCGGACGCCCGCCACACGACCTCGACGAACACGGCGGTCGCCATGGGCCTGCGGAGGTTGCGCCTGAACAAGGAGGCCAACGTCAGCGTCGACGTGCGGCCGGGGCCGTCGTGGATGGAGGCGGCAGCCGAGCAAGAGGCCACGGCGGCGCAGGCCGTGGCGGCCTTGATCGCCAGGCCGAGGAACACGTTCGCCACTCACGACGAGGAAGGCGGCGGTGGCGCGCAGGAGCCACGAGTGGCCGTCGAGGGCCTTGTCGAGGATGACGAACAAGGAGGGCAAGTACAAGCCGTCTTCGCCGTTGGCCTTGAGGCCCAGGGTAGGCCCCATGTACCGGAGGGCGACAGTCCTCGCGGCGAGCAAGACCAGCGATCGCGCGGCGTGTAGCGCGGCGAGCGACAGGAAGAGGCCGCGGTTCCGCGTGGTGACCAGGACGCCGTCCTTGAGGAACGAGAAGAAGCCCCTTCGACTACCCGCGGCACGAGGTGGTGAGGGCCGTGGTTGGGCGACGGCGGCAGCCATTGCCGTAGCGTCGTCCTTGAAGAATCGATTACCACACTTCCCTTCCACCTGATGCAATCGCAACAAGCTTGTCGAGCGCCCCGGTTTCTATATATGTCTATATATATATGATATATGATACGAACCTTCGCTTCTACATATGTCTATTTATGATGCGAATTAACCTTCGCGCCCGTGTCCGAGTCGAGTGCGAATAGGTCGAGATAATGCATCTCGTCATGGACCAAGACTGTGCTGCATCTCGTCATGGACCAAGACGGACGTACTCTTTGTTGGAACTCGATCTGCCCGAGAGCTTGGAACGCGCACGCCGGCGACTCGACGGTGACCGCGGCGAGAACTATAGCGAGAGAGCGAGAGCTTGGACGCAAAATGCAAGAACCAGCACGAGAGAAAACGGGATAAAATTAGCTGCCCATCCAAATCCCTTTGGTCTCTTTATATTCATGCATTCATAGGCCGGGATACAAACTTATGGTTTCAACCCTCCCGCGCCATGTTGCACCGGGCGCATCGCACCGTTTTATGCGCGCCGCGCGCGCCGCGCGTGCCAAAAACGCCATGACGCAGTTCGACCAAACCGACACGGGCTAGGTCATGATCTAGTACGCCTAAGATCATGCCTCATTACCCATAAAGACCCACATTTTTAGTAGAAAATTAACCACAGATAAGTTAGCAATCAATTTATCTTAATTTCAGCAAGCTAGATAATTGATAAACTTTGGCATAAATACACAAATCATATATTAATCCTTGGAGAATTTGTGCACATGATTCACGTTAACCAACTCCTCATGCTACCACACACAGGCACACAAAAACACTTGCACTATACACTACAGTAGGCCACTATTCCAACCACTCCTGCGCTGTCTAACTCTTGAAACAACAAAAGTCCACGGTGAAACAACAATTGTCCAACACAGTGAAAATAGGCCATCACTGGGGTGACTTACCTAGGGGAGTAGGAAGGGAACAGTAGTAGAAAAAGGACTCCGGGGGCCATTCACCATTCACTTCCTTGTTTAGGTTGAGCCTCCCGTGAATCCTCGCGGCGAGCAAGGCCATCGATCACGCAGCATGTAGCGCGGTGAGCCACAGGAACAGGCCGCGGTTCCGCGTGGTGACAAGGACGCCGTCCTTTCACAGCGCAATGGCAAAGGCCATTGGTTGTGGGGCTCCCACCCGTGACGCACTTTATTCCGGTTTATTCCAGGATTTTCCCGGGCTGATTAAGTGGTAGGCGGCGTCCCCCGTCGACGATGAGGCGCCCTGTGGTGACTTCGTGAACTTCAAGATTGCCGGCTCAGTCCTTCGAAGGTGCTCATAGGGGTAGGGTTTGCGTACGTGTGTTCATAGAGGTGAGTGTGCGTGCGTGTTGAGTGTCTGCGTTGTACTCTAAAAAAAAAAAAAGAAGCCTCTTCGACTTCCTGCGGCGGTACGAGGTGGCGGCCATCATTTCTGTGTCGTCGTCTATCAAGAATCGTTCGGCTTACCACTTCCCTTCCAAAATACAAAGTTTGTGTGTCATCATACGGTCGCTCATCCGATGATCACTAAAATCGAGTGACGTCGGACCAGAAAACACTCGGGTGCGCGATTTAGATTTACCGAAAAAATACAAAGTTTGCGTACAAAATATGAAAATTCGCTAAAGACGGCAAAAATCTGTGCAGATCCAGAGCAAATTCAATCGATAACATGACACGAAGTTTTCCTTCCAACAGAATTAAATTTTCCTGCACAAAATTACATTGTTGTGTATATATATATAAAAAGACTGAAATCAAAATTGATAAGCATCCGTGCCATTGACGATCCTCGATGGATCTACTAACTAGTCCATGTGCATGTGGGCAGCCTTCTCTTCCTCGGTCCTCTTGCAATCGAAGTAATATGCCGTGACGGTGGCCGTGTACAGCACCTCGACGGCGCCGACCAGCGTGTAGACAACAATAGCGGCAAGCCAGAAAACAAGAGTGTCAAGCCTGAGAGGTGTTGCTGCGGCTGTTATGGGGCCTATGGCGACATCGTACATCTTCCACACCGCCTTGTCCAGCGCCCACGAGAGCAGCCCGTGCAGCAAGGCCTGCGCCACCTTCTTCCCGCCTCGCGTGAGGCGGCGCGCGCGCCGAAACGCACCCCCGGCACCCAGGCCAGGCTCCGCCACCGACACGACGACGGCCACATCGCTCGCGGCGAAGTAGTAGATGAACGCGACAGGGGTCGCTGCGAGGAGAAGCAAGTAAACGAGTCCGGTCGAGTAGACGAGTCCGGCCGGGGCTCGGCCCCCGTAGGCTTCGAGCGCAGCAAAAACGGCTAGCATCACCTGCTCCCACGCGACGACGGAGACCCACAACACGACATCGACGAACACGGCCGTCGCCATGGGCCCGTGGAGGTTGCGCCCGAACAAGGAGGCCAACGTTAGGCTCGTGCGGCCAGGGCCGCCGTCAATGGAGGAGGCGTTCGAGCACGAGGCCACGGCGGCGCAGGCAGTGGCGGCCTTGATCGCCATGCCAAGGAGCACGAGGCCACGGCGGAGAAGCCACCAGTGCCCCTCGACGAGGTTGTCGAGGAGGTGGAACAAGGAAAAGCGCAAGCCGGTTTGGGTGACCCTGAGGTCCACGGGTAGGCCCCACGTACCGGAGGACGACAATCCTCGTGGCGTACAAGGCCAGCGATCGCGCGGCGTGTAGCGCGGCGAGCGACAGGAAGAGGCCGCGGTTCCGCGTGGCCACCAGGACGCCGTCCTTGAGGAACGAGAAGAAGCCCCTTCGACTTGCTGCAGCGGTGCGAGGTGGTTGGGCGACGGCAGCCGCCATTGCCGTACCGTCGTCCATCAAGAATCGTCGATTACCACACTTCCCTTCCACCAGATGCAATCTGTCGAGCGCGACATGTGCTTCAAAGTTGGGTGCGGGCCGGGGTTCTATATATATGATGAATCTTGGCGTCCTTGTCCTTGTCCTTGTCCAGTGCGTGCGAATATGTCGTCTGCATCTCGTCATGGACCAAGACTGTGCTCAACCTCACCAACTCCTACGATGCCGGCACCGAGTTCGACCACGCTGAGGCTCTCCCGCCACCGACGAGTTCACGCTCGCAGTCCGCACCGATGCCCGCGGCAAGTTAAGCTTAAGCCCATGCGCTTCTCGTCCCCGCTCCGCTTCCCGAGTTCACGCTGAGGTCCTAGCAGATAACGTGACAGATGTGACAGATGTGAATGTGGCCTGCCTTCTCCTCCTCGGTAGATCCTCTCGCAATTGAAGTAGTCTGCCGTGACGGTGGCCGTGTGCAGGACCTCGACGGCGGCGACCAGCATGTAGACAACATCGGCGTCAAGCCAGAGAGGCGCGGCCGGCACCCGCGTCATGGTGAACGCGTACATCTTCCAGACCGCCTTGGTTAGCGCCCACGAGAGCATCGCGTCGCGTGCAGCGTGGCCTGCGCCAGCATATCTTTGCCGCCTTGCGTGATCGGCGCGCGCGCCGCAACGCGTCCGCGTCCCCGGCACGCAGGCCAGGCTCCGCCACCGACACGAGTATCATCAAATAAGCGCTCCGCCAACGTTACGGTGCGTACTGCTGCCTGCCTGCCTGCCTCGCTCTCACTGCTTATTTCATTTAAAATTTGGACGTCTCTTTCTTTCTTTCTTTTTTTCTTTCTTTCTTTTTCGTTCTGTGTATGTATTTGGCACTGGGGTGGAAGAGAGATACACCATCTACGTGGCGGTGGCAGCCGGCAGCGTCAATTAATTCCTCTCACCTCTTCCCCTACGATTCTCACATTAGCATTAGCAAGTTTATAAGCAGACAATGGCCGGGCGATGAGGAGGGCGATCTCGACTATTATAAGGCAAAAAAGAGCTTATGAATGTTTTTGCTTTATGGGTAATGCCCGTGTGATGGGATTAACCGCATTCTACTGTTTCTACATAGATTTATGTGAGACCATATCGGCAGGTTTGTTAGCTTTGATCTGTGCACTATGCAGTTTGTGCCAAAGCAAGAAATCAGAAAAGCACCACATGTCGGCTCTCGGTATCTTACAAGTTCGATGAAATCAATGTAGAATAGATCAATAGAATGACCAACCCACATATCTTTTGTTATGGATCGATATGTTTGCAGAACAGAAAAGAAAGAAGCATCTAACAAATGCCGGATGGTCTGCTGTTACTGCGTCCATGAGCAAACAAAACTTTAACTAATGTGCTTGCATGGGATAGCCACTATTTATGAAGGACTCAAACATGAATAACCCATTTTGCTTCACTTATTGCAGGCAAGCTCTGTAAGCGGAAGATTTTGTGATGCACTGATGTGTGCTCAAACATGATTCATAAGTTTATTTCAAGCTGATTTAGCATACACAATATATCTATTAGAAAATTCAGACAAGTAGTGCCACTTTTTTTCAAAGAATAGTTTTTACCGTGTTGCATGCTCTACAGTTTTACAGCTTGACAATGTACCTACAACCAGTGTTCTGCATGGGTGCATCAAGCAACATCTGCACTACAAGTTTTGAGGAGTATATTTTCCTGCAGCCTGACGATATTGTAGCCTCCTCTCGCTCCTTGACCTGTAGCACTAATGTGGCAAATTGGCCAATCGGATGTACTCCCTCCGTTCCAAAAAACAAGCGATTGTGGGAAGCGTGCCAGTCAAAATATTTCATCTTTGACCAAGTTTCTAGCGAAAACTACTAGCATTTGTGTTTTGAAACAAATTTATTATGAAAATATATTTCATAAAAATCTAAAAACACTTATTTTGTCTCATAAATGTTAGTATTTTTTCATACAAACTTGGTCAAAGTTTACGACGTTTTTGACTCCTCGAGGCGTGAGAATTGCATGTTTGTGGAAAGGAGTGAGTACTAGGATCTTTGATAGAATTAATAATACAATCACACTGCATATTTGAAAATAGGCACTATCCCAGCTATATTTCATATAAAAGACACTACATTGTGTATATTACAGCTTACAGATTTGAAAAAGGGGCAAAATGTCATAGTAAATTTTACAAATTCGGAAAGAAAGCAGTTGTCCTGCACGCCATCAGTACTGTCCTGCACATCATCAGTCCTACATGTTTCTGATGGACTGCCCCAACCAACTGATGTGTACTCTAGACTGATATTGGCTAAACTGGTAGCCTTTCAGTAATCAGCTCGACGAGGACAGCCAAAAGGGAAAACATCAACCTGATTCATACTTGAAAACTCAAATCCTGTATAAAAATATACTTCCCTCCGTTTAAATTGTAGTTCACTTTGGACTACAGATACATTGATTTTGCTATGCACTAGTTATACACTATGTCTAGATACATAGTAAAGAAATGAATCTGGCCCGAAAGTATGATGAGAGTATAATGGGAGAATGAACAAGGAAGGGGTATGCGACTCGCACATTTGTTTGTCGGGGTTCTGTAGTACTTTCGGATGCTAAATTGCAGAGAACAAAACATCTGCATGCAGTATTAAGGAGTTGTTTGGTTTCCATAAGTCATGTGACTTATTAAGTCAAAAAGTGAAATAAGTGACTTATTTTGCCAAACAGCCATTGTTTATTAAATCATGGGACTTATAAGTTAAGTTGGTACATTCCTCCTTAAATCTTATTAAATTATGAGACTTATAAGTTATAAGTGACTTATTTTGCCAAACAAACATGATTTATAAGTCCTCATTTTTAGTCTCATGACTTAATAAGTCTCACGACTTATGGAAACCAAACAACACCTAACTAACATTGGTCATGAGAACAGACCAAGTCCTTGCTGATCACATAGATGTTTTTCCATATTTGATCTTGGTCAGTCATTGAACTAGTGTGCCTTTTGTTTTATCAAGACCTTGGCAGTCACCGGCCACTGGCTCCTCATCTCCACGCGAGGCGATCA
>JADLZK010011415.1:0-101343 GCA_015847255.1 Hyparrhenia diplandra | reverse complement strand
GATATCATGCTAGAGTAGGAGAAGATAGCTTAGATGTGGTGTCTATGTTGTAGTCTTCCTTCGTTTGCCTCATACTCGTATGAATGAGGGGATGGCAGCAGGTGGTGCCAGCCCTGTTCATCCTTAGCATTCCCCCATGTCTAGATATGGCATAGAGCTATAAGCAGGAGGTACCTGGCAGACCAGGTATAAGCCGGTGCCCAAAGTAAGCAAGTGGCGGTAGAGTCTAGCGATCCAAGAGACCCTAAAGCTATAGGAATCCATATCTAAATCCTTTCCATCTCTACCCTTGGGTTGTCCTTGGATGAACTAAGCTAGGAGAAAATACCTCCATTCCCTGTGGAAAATATGATACCCTAAATACTTTCGGGTGAAGCTACAACGGTATTTCTGTATGCTTGCGGATTCTTCTGCATTCATTACAAAATGCCTACAAGCTTTTTGGCGTCATTGCCGGGGAACGGTTGCTATTTTCTTCGAACCTAGTTTGTCCTCGTATCTGTATCCCTTATATTTTAAAAACAAAATAGTTATTTGTTTTTCTTTTTTCCTAAATGAAGCCCTCACCAATTCAAAATCTTTTTGCTTCTTCAAAGGGGGAGTTCTTTGGGCCACAAACTTTTTCAAAATCAAAATTTTCATCCGGCTATGAACTCCACCCTAGTTTTAAAGCTATGGTTCTGGCACAACCGTTCTTTGGGTGCAATAATGAAAATTCTTTTGACCATCTGCGAGATTTTGAGGAAATGTGTTCATGCCTAAGCATTCCTAGCATGGCACAAGAAATTCTCAAGTGGAAGTTGTTTCCGTTCTCCCTCAAAGGGGAGGCAAAACAATGGTACGCTAATGCCGTTAGGGTATATGAATGGGGATTGGAAAGGACTTAAAGACAATTTTTGTCTTGCATTCTTTCCTATATCCCGTATCAACTCCCTACCAAGGGCAATCCTCTATTTCGAGCAGAATGAGAAGAGTCCATAGGTGCAGCTTGGGCCAGGTTTTCAAAAGTGATACACACTGGCCCAGACTTGTCATTACCTGATAGTGTGCTTTTGCATCTCTTTTATTCGTAGAAACTGCCCTATGCCTTGACATGACTGCCGGAGGGTCGTTTGCACATAAAACTACAACGGAATAGAGAAAAAAAATCCTTGGTCACATCCTTGAGAAGCACGCTTCTCTCATTGTAAAACCTAACCCCTCCGCAAAAAGGGCATGTCAAGCTTTGAGGAGCCCTCATCAGCTGAACCCTTACCCTTACCATCCTTAGAATCGACTGTTGAGCCCTCTCCCAAACCACGAACACCAAAGGAAGGAATGCTTCATCTTTGGAGTTTCCAATCAAATTTGAGGATTATGGTAGAACCTCAAACCTTCTTTGGCACGAAAGGAGTACATTTCCTTCTACGGAAATTTCCTCTAAAATGGAACTATCAAAGGAATGGTTGATGGAGGTGAATTGTTCTTCTGAAGCAATTTAGATTCTTTCACGTTCCATGACTATATCTTGTTCGTTACGGGGAAATTCCATGGAAGCCCTACACAACCCCATGATCGAGACAAATATCTTGTCGCAATTTCTTGCGAAAACCCTTTTGGGTAGTATGCCGCTAGTCTCGACCGACAAACTCTTCAAAAGTCCGTCAGGACTCATCTTTGAGTGTTGTGGGATTGCTAGGGCCGTGCCAATAAAAATTCATGAAACCAAGGTTCACTTGGATTTCCATATCTATGCCATCTTCAATTTTGACCTTCTCATAGGCTACCCTCTCGAAAAGCTTTTTCATAAAAAACCTATCCATGGGAGCCATGATGAAAGTTGGGAATGATTGCTTCCATCTCTTACCTAAAAATCCCAAAAGCAAAGCATCTTTCCAAACCAAAACCCATTCAAGGAGGCGAGGTTTATAACCCCGTTCGTTTCGCCCAAGCTTCTCTCACATCCTTGTGAAACGAAACATCCATCGCCCTCGCTCAAACACAAGGCATGTCCTTCTGGCCATCAAAACATTATTCTTGATAGTGGTCGAGAATCAACGTTCGTCCTTCATGGCACATCTTTTGAGAACAAAAACTCCTGTACCATGGACATGCCCGAAGCACCAACTTTAGAGACCAAGATGGAATCCGCTAATGAGCATGAAAAGTCTTCTTTTGAGATCCCTCATGTTCATGCTCGCCTTTTGGATATCTAGAGTTCGTCTTGCTTCTAACCACGTACCCCTACGAGTACCAATACCTCATCTTAATCTTTGTTCACAAACTTTTTAAGAGGATGGTTGTGGATGTTTTCATCTATCGCATGTTTTGCCGGTTTCGTAGTAGCACGATGGCGCTAACCTTGCAGCTAGAACATTATGCTAATTTCTTAGTGGTGAAACTGAGAACTTCACCGCCAATAGTTGCACGATGAAGTCCCGCAGTCAAGCTTATGACCATAACTTAAGTACTGCCGGGAGATACCTCGGATTATCTTATAAAAAAACTTTCCTTTTCTTATTAATAAAAGCAAGAACATGTTATCAAGTTAGTATGCACCCTTGGGTATTCTTGTCACTAACCATTTCAGGGGGAGACAAAGAAGCATACGATGCTCGAAAACATGGGGGCTACATCAGCTACAAACTATATATGATGCTCTTGGGGTGATGGAACACACTAAAAAAGGGGACCCTGACCTTACACACTTGACTTTTACACAAAAGTCCATGTGTGGGGGGGAAGATGGTGAGAAGTTTGAGTTCCACACACACCTTGGGATCATATAAAAAAATGATGATGAATCAAAGATGATGTCAACCCTGCCTTGCTAAAAAAAGGAGAAGGAAAAAAAGGTGGAAAATTCAAAAAAAAGGGGAAGAAAGATGAGAAATAAAAATAATAAAAAAGAGTTATTATAAAAAAAGAGAGAAAGAAGAGTATAAAAAAGGAAAAAACATATGATAAAAAAACAAAAAAAAGAAAGAAGAGAGAGAAGTAAGAACTCTCCTCTTCTGGGCCTTTGCTACTTCCAAAGCCCATGGGTCATGCACACTAACTGTGTGTGACCAAGGTTTGGTAATCACCTGAATTGGAACCTGTACAATTAGCCACCACCGCAGCAGTTCCAATACTTCCATCCACACACGCTGCCGGATAGTACAATCAGGTATGCAAAGGTAATAAAATATTCGCTAACTCTCTTACTCATATTTGTCCCCATTGTTTGAACATACAATTTCATACTTCTCATGTTTATGACATATGCTCTAGTTTGGGTGCATCCAGCTGGTACATCCATAGGTTTGTTTTAAATTGAGCATGGTGCTTAGGTTAAAAATGACCTTCTTTAATCAAAATTTAATATGGTGTTGAAATTTGATTAATGAACTTAGAGTAACTATTTTCATAAACATTGAGAAGTAACTTCAAATACGGAGACAAATCAAGGCTAAAGTTTCTTTGCATATTTTATTTTAGTCTTGTTTGAGTTTGAATAAAAAGTTGGGTGAACAAGTTTTTAGTAATAATAAAATAAAATACATAAATAAAATAATCATAATAAAAATTTAGGCTCCCCAAAGGTCAAACTAGTAGAGCCTTTACCTGTTTCTTTAGTTTTAGTTTTTCTTTATCAAATAAACAGGTATAAGAATAAGTGTGGGGGAGATCTCTCAAGCATAACAATCACACCCATCTGATATCTCCCTAACCCAATGCACAAACATCGAGTGATCCACTATGGAAAAGGACGAGACGAACAACTACCATTAACTTCTTTCTCTTCAAACGGTGGTTTGTGCAACTGTCATCCTAACATCTCTCAAAGTTTTGAAGTTTAAAACTGAATAAATTAAAAATACAAAACTTTTAAAGCTCTATCTCCATGCTATCCTTTGATAAAAATTTGCATGCTTTTTATTCCTCGCTAATATTCCTATAACTTGTGAACAATTTATCATAGGGACCCCATGTTATCTAAGTAAATGGAATATATGATATAGCTGGATGATATGAACCTTGCTCTTTTATATGAAGAACTTGGGATTTATTTTCAAAAATTCAAAATTCAAATAGCATGCTCCTCAATGACATGCAAATTCCTACCAGAGCCATATCTAGTATATCAAGTTCAAAACCTTCACATACATGCTACTTATCTCTGCATTGAGTTTGTGTCAAGTCTTGTTGACCCTTGTTGAGATAGTTGTCATGCCCCCAAGATCAAGATCACGTACATGACACATATATCAGCTATTCCTACACTGGGAATATGCTAAAACATGCTCCCATCCACCAAAACTCTGCTCCTACACTAGGAGTAGACAAAAAAAATTTGTTAGGACAATACTCCAATTTCTAAAGATAGTGATCTCTCTTTATTTATGGTTTAAGAGACGTGGCTATAAAAAAAATGGGGACACATGAAGGTCCCACTAAAAGAAAAAAAAATTGGACACATGAAGGCCCAAGAGTAAAAAAAAGAAAAAAATTATGAGCACATGAAGGCTCATGCAAAATAATAGCCATGTTCTCAGAATAAGTTTTCATAAGAGAGATCACTCATATCAAGGAGTATAATATAGGTTCAACTTTATTTATCCACACACATGCACTTCTTGATCTAGAGATATGACATCTTTTCTCCTTGGATCCAAGCTTTGACCTAACAACATATGCAGAGTAAGTATGCCTTCATATCGTTCCCTACCCAAAGATCCATATAAGCTTTTTAGAAGTAGGAAAGAAAGAAGGCAACTCTTTGATATGCCTTGGTGAGGAACCAAACATAAAATTGAGTGATCCGAGTGAATAATTTGAGGAGCTAAGCTATATTTACATTTTAAAAATCAAATGAAAACCCAAGTTCCTGAACTGATTGATGCAAGAGGATTTGACTTCATGTTGTTCCATTATTCAATTACCCAAGAATAATATGGTAGACAATCCAAAGTTCACAAGTGTAGGTGAAGCTTGGAATAACTTGTATGTAGATTTCATATCAAGGAGATGACCCATCTTAGTCCTTAACCTTTACTCGAGGACAAGCAAAGGACTAAGTGTGGAGGAGCTTGTTGGCGGTAACCAACTGCATATAAAACAACACCAACATTAGCATAAAAACCACCAAATGCAATAGAAATAGGGACTTTGAGCTAACCATTTCCACAACTTTTTGGTACTTCTTTTGTTTTGCAGGACAAGTATGAAAACATATAAATAGTGGGCCAAAAGTAAAGGAAAATATAAGAGAAATTATGTAGTAAAAATGGCCCAATGCAAGACAAGGAGAAGAGAGAAGAAAAGCCCAAGAAACATGGATATTAATGTCCAAGCACAAGCCCAAGAGGTGGAGGCCCAAATCCAATCCAAAACCATACCGGGCTGCAGGAGCGGGGTTTAGTATTTGGGCATAACTTTCTCATACGAACTCCATTTTCAGTGAACCATACCTTTTCAGAAAGCTTATTCAAAGGCCCATGGTCCCGTCAAATTTTAGCCCATTTGGCCCAATTCTTGGCGTGCCCATGCCAGCCGGTTCGTCCTTAGCATTCTCCCACGTTCGGGTATGGCGTAGAGCTATAAGTCGGAGGTACCGCGCACCATAGGTTGTAACAAACCTAGTTGGTCTCCGATGTTCAAAGTGTATAAGCCCGGTGCCCAAAGTAAGCAAGTGGCGGTAGAGTCTAGGGATCCAAGAGACCCTAAAGCTATAGGAATCCATATCTCAACTGTCTAGATGCATATGCAACAACTCTGCCTTCTTGCATAAGAACACATCCCAAACCAAGATGAGAAGCATCATAATATATAGCAAGCTTCTTACTCAAATCTAGCAAGATACCAAACAACATTCTCATCAATATGGAAACCTCATTTAGTCAATCTCTTCTTTAACTCTTCAAAGTTAGCTTGACAATACCCGGGTTCAAATCGCATTCACACAAACTTAGCAAGTTTTGAAAATCCTTCAATGAACCTCCTATAGTAACCAACCAACGACGTTGTCTCAAGTTAATCCAAGAAAGCTATGAATCTCACTTACATCAAATAGTGTCTCCGGATCTTTAGAGCATGAACAACTATCGCTAACTCAGGTGGCTTCCAATTCAACACATCTTTCACTTTACCAAATCGATCCACCGATATTCCACCATTTGAAACAACATGACCTTCAATGAAAAAAAAAACTTCCTTTAACTAAAATTCATACTTACTTATTCCACCATTTGAAACAACATGCATATACTACTATAAGATGTTCAAAGATGCTCTTCTTTTGTCTTAGAGAATATCAGTATATCATCAATGAATACTACCATAAACTTGTCAAGATACTCTATAAACACCTTGTTCATCATGTACATAAAGTATGCAGTGCATTGGTCAATCCAAAGGACATAATTGTATACTCATACAACCCATACCTTGTAGTAAATGCTGTCTTAGGCACATCTGAACTCCGAATCTTCAATTGGTGATATCCAGAACGAAGATCAATCTTAGAAAACACACATGCACCTGTCAACTGATCAAACAAGTTATTAATCCTAGGCAAAGGATACTTATTCTTAATTGTGACTACATTCGAGAGAATGATAATTCACACACATACGCCGAGTACCATCCTTCTTATCCACAAAGATCACAGGTGCTCCCAAGGAGATGAGCTAGGACATATGAAACCTTTCTCTTATAACTCCAACTGTTTCTTAAGTTCTTCTAACTCATTAACCCCCATTCTAAATGGACGCTTAGCAATAGGTGCAGTACTAGGTAATAACTCGATAATAAACTCAATATCACGGTCAGGTGGCATACTATTGACACTTATTATTGCAAATATTTTATAGTCAACTAATCATGAAATAAGGGCATAAAATGAATATTCACATAGATGTTGGCGTTCACGAGCGCAACCACCAATTAGGCAATTACGCTAGGAACGCCGGGGTGGCATATCATAACAACATCACTAGAAATGGGCTAAAATACCATTCCCAGCAATATCACTATGATAGCCGGCCAGTACTCTGTACCCCTACACCTAGGAGTGGAATGTGATTCCACTCCTAGCCATAATGATAGGAGCAATGTTGTTGGCATTTCTTAGCATCATCGCTAAAGATAAATAATATCCTTAGTGACAACGTTAAGAAACGCCAGTGATAGATGGATTCATATGTTTGCGATAGTCAATCTGCAAGCACAGGGATCTATCATTGTAGCATTTCACCCGGGAGTATTCGGGTATTGTTATTTATATTTTCCCAAAGGAAGGCAGGTTTGTGTAAAGTCTAGCATAATGATGATGATAGCCCCACAATGTATTTATGAATAACCAGTAGTCTGTTGTAGGGGTAAGTAAATGATATTCAGGATAGTGAGAACACGCTTCAAGCTACTACAAATAAATAGAAAATAAGGATAAAGAGAAAATCTACTATGAGCAGGCAATTCTAATATCGCACATGAATTGAACTCTAGTGACATATGTGGAACATGAATTATCATGGAATTACATTCTTATGATGTGGAGATGCCCGCAGCTGGTATGCCAGCCGATGGACACTTTAAGAACTCCAACTCAACATCCGAATGTGGAGGAGTACAATGGACGGATAGGGCTGTCACCACCTGCCGCCTACCTCACTACCGTGGGATGCCGACATTTCCGATGTTTACTATAAACCTGGACACCACGCCCACGTGTATAGAAAACTACCTAAATCCCCCCGGACTCCGACCCTACGGATCGACAAGCAAGGATAAAGGTAAACCCGAAGGTACACCAAACCATCATCTTCTACATAATTCTACAATTCTCCATGAACTACATATGAACTGTTAATACTATAGTTAGTCATGTTAATCTTCAAAATATATTAACTATAATCTAGTTCCCATATTATAAAGATGACATGAGGATAACTATACTCTAGTTCGAATGCATTGCGATATGAATAAAAGGACTTGAATGAAGAAAGGAACTCTATAGTAATATTACCAAAAAGATCCTTCCAAGGAGACAAGCCCTCCTTGAAGCTCAACCGTGCTCACAAACTAAACTACTAAGAAGTGCAAGTGTGCAGGTGAAGTGGTAGAAGCTCTAGGTGTGTGTTCTTATTTTGAGAGAGGGGTGTACCCCTCTATTTATACAAGGAGAAGGGGAGGTTTTGGCGCCAACGCGAAAAAGCACCGCATGCATCCACCGCTACACCTTCGGGATGAGTCATGACACAAGGCGCGGCGGGGTTAGAGCTAGGCCTGGCGCGACCGCGCCAATGGCGCGGTCAGCCCAAGTTTGGCCCGCCTCGTGTCGCGCCTTCGCAGGTGGGCTTGTGGCCCACTGTAGGTTGTGTCCCCGGTGGTGCTTTTGCCTGGTTCGAACTGGATTTGGCCTGTTTGCGTTCCCCTTGTCCAAAGCGCAGTCCAGTTGTGCGCTTTTCATCTTTATTTGGCGTACATTCACCTGTTTCCACTTTTATACCTGCAAAACATATTTTCTTTAAATACAAGTGGAACTAGGTTAATAGTAACGGTTTATATGATATAAGTGTGCTTTTCTCTCTTATTATAGAGCTAAGTTGGTGGTATAAAATGTGTGATTTTGACCACCAACAACTCCCCCAAGCTTAACCTTTGCTCGTCCCGAGCAAATAGCTAAGTGTTTTCGTTGTTGATCAGGAGTTGCTTCAATGTCGATATAAATCAAGATGTACCATGTTTATAACAAAGTGTTCACTCATTGTTTAAATAAGTTGGCATTTTCATCTTTCCTTATTACTCGAATCATATGGGGCTTATGACATTTTTCACATTCTTGGGTAGTTACAAGATAGAACAGTTACTATAGAAACACTAGTCATTCATTCTTTTGATTAACTATCTATCCGGGATTTATTTTATTTTATTATATATAT
Source organism: Hyparrhenia diplandra (assembly GCA_015847255.1). Lineage (NCBI taxonomy): Eukaryota > Viridiplantae > Streptophyta > Magnoliopsida > Poales > Poaceae > Hyparrhenia > Hyparrhenia diplandra. The sequence goes on along the minus strand of JADLZK010011415.1, from coordinate 92,440 downwards.
ATGTATATATATATATATTTTGAATACTTTTGAGAGAACAAGGTTTCTCTCTTCTTTTTTTGGAGAGGTGGGTTCTACTAACCTTGGACTTGTGCCCATTATTTCCTCTCTTTTCAAAGATGTGGGCTCTACTCGCCCTTGGACACGTGTCCATTTTTTCATCTCTTTTTTTTGATTCAATTTCCTGGATGTCAAGTTTCTCTAAGAATGAAATTGTAGTAGAATCTTTTTGTACCATGTCATATCTGGCAACAACTTAGAAAAGGATCATGTACTTGCAACCCATATTTTATCAAGTTTTTAGGACAAGACAATATTAGCCAATAAACTTAAACATTGAGGAATTCTAAGTTATAAACTAGGTGCAACCGGATTTATAAGCAGAGCAACTATTCATCATTTCAACTTAAGAGAGACCTACACAATCCTAGGTCACATAAAGGAGTGGAATATATTTTTGTTGTTTTTAGCATTTTTTAAAAGAAAGGTAGAAACTGGAAATAAATTGGGAAAATAAGGGCTTACCTTGTGGGGGTCCTCCCCCCAAGCTAGCTCGAAGACTATGCGTCGAGGTGGTACCCCATGAAGTGCCAGAACGCTCTATCCTCCTCGCGGCGTCACTGCTCCCGCTCGTGGATGGCTGCAATCTCCTGCTGGTGCTCCTGGTAGCGCTGATCTGAAACATGCACATATGTGTGAAGTGTATCGCGTATCTCACCTGTGCATACCTCGATGCCTTGGACACATGTGTTGAGCTCCTGGATCGTCTGAGGGTCCACTGTGGATCGATGTGGTGAAACCGGTGGAGGCATTCCATCAGACTCGGATGATATCTCGTACGTGTCCCTCCATACTAAACCGCCTGCCTGGTCCGGTTGTGGGGTCTATCCCCAGCCAGTCTGGTAACCAGGTGCGTACCCAGGGTTCGGCATAGCCGAGAAGAACCTTGGTGTAGGTGTCGGCACAAAACCAGGTGTGAAACCTGGTGTAGGAGTCTGCACAAACCCAGGTGTGAAACCTGATGTAGGTGCTGGCGTAGGTGTAGGCATCTGCGAGGTTCCTGCTCCATCTCTTGCTGCCCTCCTGGATGACCTGTGAGCTTAAACCTTGGGAGAGCCTGGAGCTCCTTCTTGTGGCCTTCTTGTATGCTCCAGCAATCTTCTTCCCTATCTTGTTCATGTTGACAAACAACAAAAAAGAGAACAAGAACTCAAACAAGGGTGATGTTAGCTAGAAAATTTTTATGAGCTCTTGATCATTGGCAAGTTGTGGCTGATGTTTGGAGGAGGTTTCTTGCACTAGGGCTTGCACAAGCTCTTGAGAGTCAAGAAAGAATAGAGAGGTGAAGTGGGAGAGTGAAAATGTGAGAATGAGGGGTGGAGAGCTCTCCCGGCCACCTCGTGTATTTATAGCGAGAAGCACCTGCGACACCCGGGCGTGGCCAACGGCTAGAAGCGACATGAAGCGTGGGACAGCCGACAAATAAATCGGGCGCGCGGCCGCTACGGGCGGCGGCCGGGGCCTCGGTGGGGCTCTTGTCGCCCGCTTTTTGCAGATGGATTCGACCGTTTGCTCTGCTTTTTTGATTTTCCCAAGTTTTATTTTGATTTTTATAAAATGTAAAAATATTTTTGGGTATATTTTATGTATTTTTATTCATGGCAAATAAATTGGGTATTAAAAACAGGAGTTTATTTTATGAGTTGTGAAAATTATTATTGTGAAATATTATTATTATTATTATTATTATTTTTTATATTATAGATAGGTGATAAATAAATTATAAACTATAGGATTTTTAAGCAAATTAAATTTTCACTAAGAATTTGTAATTAAGGAGATTTTAATATAAATAAATAAATAAATAAATATTGAATTATTACCGACTTACCTTGGGGGTTTTACCCGAAGGACGCGTTGGGAGTTGGAAGAAGGCTGGATTGATGTGAATGTCTTCGGACTTGACTCCCAAAATTTCTTCTAGTGTGAGCTTGCCATCCTTCTTGGTAGGTGTTTGCTTTACTCGCCAGATCTTCTCGGTGGTTTTTGATGGCGAGGTTGTAGGTGTTGCCGGTTCCTTCTTCTTCCACACTTTTTTAGAAGGTGCAGAAGTAGCTCCTGGTTTCTCTTCGGAACTCTTTCTGGTGGGGACAACTTTTTCTTTTGTGCTGCCCTTTTTCTTAGGAGCCGCCTTTTTTTTTGTCTCCGGCTTTTGTTTCTTTAGGGTCCTAGCTATTTGAGGGAGGTTGATGAACTTCTCAGGATTTATCACTATTTCCCTCAATCCTTGGGTGCTTGATCCATACTTGATGCGGATCATGGAACATTGTTCTCTAGACTGATGAGTCTTCTTGGACTGAGCTTTAGGCCTCCCTTTCCCTGACCGGGTGTTGGTATACCTTATAGCATAAAATATAGAGGTTTTTAAAATGAAAATAAGGGCTTAAAATGAATATTAACATAGTATAGGGGCTTAACTAACATGATTCCACTAGTTTTGGTGATTTATATATTTTTTTAGATTAAACGTAAAATGCCCAAGAGTTTGCAAGCCCTACGACATAAAGACGTATCCGTGACGTAACCCAACTTGGAACCTACACAAGAACATTCTAGAAGAGACCGAGAGCACCAAAAAGGAAGGTGGGGCCCACTGGCAGCGAGCCAGGGGCCGCCATGGGTGTAACACCCCCAGTGTTACTTACTAGTTAAGCTATGGTTTGGACAAAAATAAGCTTCTTTTATGCTTGGTTACGTTTGTGTAAAGTCTAAGAGAAACAAAATCCGAGAGTTACCCCTTGTTGAAACCCTAACCCCACACTCTTCTTTACCCCCTTTTCTATATTTTAAAATCTAAGCAAAATTTGCAAAAATTTCCAAAAGCCAAGTTGTAGATCTTGTTTTGATGTACAAAAGAGGTGTACAAAGTTTTTGAAGTTTTTGAATAAATTTTAAAGTAATTTTGAATTCAAAATTCTCCTTTTTTTGACTCCATTTCAAAAAGTCATATTTAGAGGCAGAATTTGAAAATCTTCCAATTGTGAAAATTGTAGATCTTGAAATTTTAAGCAAAATATTTTTTTGAGTTCAGTTCAAATTTTGGACGTAATTTGCAAAAATTCAGAAATGTTAGGGTTTGGGTGCTACATTTATGCGGCATGGGCGCATGGACGCCCATGCCGCAATTCATCGTAATAGTCGCCGCCGTCGTGGCCGCCTCGACGCTGAATTGAACTCGTCCGCTGTGAGCCACCTCCTCTTCCATCTCCTTGCTCGTAGATGCCCCGAACATGAATCTTTCTTCTTTTCCTTTTTTCGGAATTATCCGCCGGGAGTTCACCGTCTTCTACTTGTCCTCCGTTGGCGCCCGAGCTCGCCTCGCCCTTGCGCACCTCTTGAGCTAGTTTTGCGCAGCCTCGTATCGGACGGCGGCGGCGCTGCTGTTTTTCGCGGACACTTTAAGAACTCGTTCAACTCAACATTCCGTTTGTGGAGGAGTACATCATGGATCTTTTCTTAGAAGAAGCCCCGCCGCGCTGGAACGCCGCTTCGCCGCACCACCCGCCGCCACGGCCTACCATGGGCGGCTTCCGTCGACCGTGGCCATCTTCGAGCGGGGAGGCATTTCCGATGCTCATTCCTTCCCCGCCGCCATACGGCGACCAAACAAGCGGTGTATAGAAAACTACCTTCAAAATAGGAAGAAGATGAGGGGGCTAGGTGACTCGTGACTCATGTGAATAGTGAATGTACTTGTTTGTAATTTCATAAATTATAAGGGACCTTTATGTAAGATTGCACCTAAACCATCATCACTGTTTCCTTGGGCGACATTCTTCTATGGGCTGGTCATGCACTACAACTTTCGCCCAAAGGCCAGTTTTGTTTTAAAATTTTGTTTATTCAATTTCTAGTTATATGAATAGTATCTGATTTTGTTATTTTCATATAAATTCAAATATAGCTTCAAAAATTCTAAAAATTTTTGTGTATGCCTTTTTATGATGATGTTTACATATGAAAATTTTGAAACTTTGATTTTGAATAGTTCTTGCATGATTTAAAATTACAATCTTTAATTGAAAAATGCATCTTCCATGAATTTTAGAAAATAAAATATTTATTCAAAAATCATGAAAATTTATTTGGTGCTGTTTTATGATGTGATCTACTTGTATAAAAAGTTTGGAGTCATTTTGAAATGTTTAAATTATTTTCTATTTTATGCTTTATTTGTTTAATTAGAAAAAGAGAGTAGTTAGTATAAATGACTTAGGTTTTTGTGTGACTTTTGGTTTGTTTTGTGAAACTTGGATCATATCCCAATCAAGTGGTCCTTGAGAACTCCTTAGGCAATGGTGATGATATCTTATAGAGTAGTTCAACAAGTTGGTTTTGTTGGGTTGCAACTTTATCGTGAAGGAAAGTTGTACTCAAGTGTTTATCATTTCATGCATTCACCGAGCATTATGTTTATACTTCATCATGCTAAAGCATGCATCATCATTTACGTGTAGTAAACGAGAGTGATATGGTTCACGATGATCAAGCTTTGGAGAAGGTGCATCCACCCGGTGTTGGTGTCAAGATTAATTTCGGTGATCCAAATTTGGAGTCTAACTTTCCTCGCAAAAAAATATTACATTACACCTTTCCTTGATATTTTAAAAGTTTTATATCACTTATGTCTATGCTATGTTGCATTAAGTAATTAGGAGTTGAGTGATAACCTAATTGCTGCATTATCATCCTTGTTTATTTCAATACCATCCTTGATAACTTGTTTCTTTTCGAAAATGCTTAGTGATGCTTAGCCCTGCTTAATTAGTTAAGCTTCTTCATCAAAATGTTTTATTTGAGAAGATGGTACTGTTTTCGGAAAAGAAAGAGATGTAGTGATGAATTTGAGATCGGACGGGACGTAGGTTGAAAGCCGGCGGGATACCTAGCTGTGCTTGTCCGTGTTGGTCGTTTAAGGACCGTCCGTTGTTTGGATTGTTAAGTTCGGGACTTTTGAACGCAAGTACGCCAATGGCGATCACCCTGCATCGGTCGACCTAACTAGCCACATACTCCCGCCTTGGTGGAGCCAAATCGGGAATGGCAACCACGCACCGGGAGTGGAGAGATGGCGGGAGTAGCGTGTACCCACCCTCTTGGGTCAAACCGTCATTAGGGCCGGGGTAGGGAGGTGGGGGCCTGTGTTCTCGGGTGGCGCAGCCTCGTTCCCGTTTTGGACAAATCGAGAAAAGGTTGATATATGCAAGTTTGGGTGCTACATATGTCGTGTGGTTAGGGATCCCCTACTTATAATCGGTTCATGAATCGCCATTGCTTCTCGGTTATGGAGACCCGTTCTTACGTCCTTTCATCGTAGTAAATGATGGATTATGTTTTGCGAAAAGAGAATTGGAATAATAATTTATGTTTGCTCTAGAATAGGATAATCTAGAGTATATGAGTTACTAATCTGAATTAAAAATATTGAAAGTAAGGATTTATTATTAGTAAGCTTTTCTGCAAAAGAGTTCTTGATTCTTGCTAAAGCCTTACCTTGACTCCTTAGACCAGCATTCCTGAGTCTTCTCCTATTTTCTTTAGTCGGGTAAGACTTGTTGAGTACTCCCGTACTCAGGGTTTGTTAACCCTTGTTGCTAAGACTCGTCTTTGTTAACCAAGGTTATGTCGGTGGGCACGACATGATCCGTTGTCTTCTAGTCTACTCGAATTAAGTTAAGTTTACTCAATTGTGACTTATTCACAATTTGTAAAATTAATGTTATTATTCTTTCGCACTCTGATCTATATTCTTGTAACAAATGTTGTAATGTTGTAGCTACTCCTTTGTTGATCCCGGTATGAGTGGTGTAATCGTTTCCGATGACATTTTCTTAAGTTATTTGCATGCTTATTACTTGTCGAGGTTTTGAGACAATGATATGGGGGGCCCAATTTAGGAGGTTCTTCTTGCAGTGGTATCAGCTCATACTTAGGACCAGTTACAATATTACTTTTGAAAACTTCAAAATAATTTTGTAATCTAAAAGTTTTTGAAAGTAACAACTTAAAAATGGTTTTCTTTCTTTCCTCATGCTTGATTAAGCTTTCGTGAAGATTGTTGCGACAAGTCAAGTGAAAGATTTCAAGAAGTTTTGATCTTATCTTATAAGAATAACCGGAGGGTCAACTTTTGCCAATGATGCTCGCTAAGTGCTTTTCGACATCCTGTTTGATGCAGAAGATAGTATATAAAGTAAAGCCCTATAACCTACTAACATCTAACATGATGGAGACAGAGTACTCCTAACATTGTGAAGAGTATAGGACGAGCATGCATCATATCATCATAATATGAGACTTCCTCCTTTTCTTTCGGACAACTATTTTTCTTTATAGTTGTTTGTCCTAAATTTCGTCCTATAGCAGGTTTTTGGTTAATGGACTTCCATTTGATAATCTTTGCTTCATAAGTTCCTAATCTTTGGGAGCTTGTACCTTGCCATGTTAACTCTATGTAAAAGCATAAGATTATTCCTTGATTTCTCAATTCATGCATGTGTCGAGTTTTGATTCTTTCAAGACACATTTCAATCCTTCCTATTGATAGTCAACATGTGTTGGTTGAGAGTTACAATAGTTGTGTCCTATAGTGGAACCATGATCCTTGGCCCGAAAAAGCGTCAAACACAGGGGTCTCCTATGGATCGCGACCATAAGGAATTATGTATGTCTTGGTCATGATTCACTATAGTCCACAATTAATGTACTTTCTCCTTCCTTGTAAAAACGAAATTCATATCCATAATTCTTTGAAATTTCTGAAAACCATCTTGATTGCAACCATCTTTTAATTTCGACTGCAATCAAGATATCAATTTGTTTTGTTTCAAACACTTCTTGCAAGTCCATATGCTTGCCATATTTTCTTGCCCGTTATTTGCCCCACGGGATTTGTCGCCTTGAAATTTTAGAAATTAGATTTCTTTTAAGGGGAAAGATCTTCATATTCATTGTTCATGATCATCTTGTTGCATTATACATAGATATCATTGCATTGCATATGTTAACTTTAGCATTTATATAGTGCACATGAGGTGTTTCTCATGTTTTATGAAATGAGGTTTTAGTTATTGATTGAGAGCTTGGTAAATTCTTGTGAATTTATTAGATGTTTAATAAGTTAGTTTTCAATGAATGAATTTTATCAATGTTGGGTGTTGTTTGTGTTCTCTTGTTAGTTTGTGTGTAACTTTGGGTGAACCCTAGTCCAAATAGGATGTTATATGTAATCTTTGCCACGGCTTATGTTGTACCGTGTGGAACTGGCCAAGTCTCTTGTTGGACCACTTAGACGTTTCTTCAAGAGAGGAGTCGATGCCATACAATTTCTCTTTGATCTCTAAAACTTCCTTGGCTTTGATTTTGAAATCACCTTAATATTGACTCCACACCTTGGAACTTCCTTTGGTTGCTATCTTTCCTTTGTAAATCCTTGGTCACCATTAATTTTTATCATAAGGATTCTCTCCGTGGTTGTGGTTTTGGCCGTGGTGTTATGATTACTAATTTCTAATCATGATCCATTACAAAACTACACTAAAAGCATTCCCTTGCCGTGAATTTTCCTTGGTTCTTTATCTATATTCTATCCAAGAACTCGTATATCGGATCGCTTGCTTTGTGAGTTTCTTAAAAGTTACAAGAAAGGTGACCCTTGAAGAGCAAGTCACCGACATCAACATTAACGGGACTACAAGAAGTGGTAGATAAGGGACTCTGCAATGATCTCTGAAGGTAACGCTGACCAGCTGTCAAGAAACTTATACCGTCACTATTGGATCAAGAGGACATGAAAGATCGGAAAGTTATCCTATTTCGATAAGTTTTAAGCTGACCTTTTGCATTTGATTGTGATTTACCAAGCTACAATCATGTCCAACATTTCGTGACATTGCAAAGAGCATATGGATTATTCCGATTTAAAATTTTGCTTGGTCCTGCTCAGGTTGGGATCACTGTGGCATCCTTTTGCCGCCACGTGAAACGTCGTGATGCATCCTGGCCTCTCTTCCATCGTGTTGCGGTCTCGTGGCCCGCACTCGTTTCGTCGGGTCATGTCTTCTTCTCGCACCATCTTTTTCTTCCTTTCTTTGTGCGCCATGTCCGCCGCTCTCCCATTGCACCGTCCATGGTTTCGGCCCGCTACTACGTCGCGGGGAATCCCGTCACCCTATGCTTGAGCACGGGCGCACCATCACCGATGGCTGCTCCACCCGTGAACTGCTTTGACTCTCTCTTCTCTCTCGGCTTCCTCTTCCTCGGTCTTGGCTGCGGATCATATCTGCTCCTCTGCGATATAAGATGCAACACAGGTACCTTGCCGCCACTTCCATCTCTCTAAAGCCCATCGCTAATCTCCTCTAAGAATCGCAGAGTCGATCTCCTCCTCCAAGGTGAAGCCATAGTTCAAGAAGAAACCGATCGGAGGCGAAGACGTGGAAAGCCCGATCTTGCAAGATCAAGTTCTTATTCAATTCGGGTTGCCCAGGTTCCTGCGCATCTCGTTGAAGAAGAACTCCGATCCTAGAAGGTCGAGTCTACATCAAGTTAGCTTATGGCCTTAGGATTTATTCTGTGCCTTCTTGACATGTTGTTCCTCCTCGATCCCATCCATCTTGGGGTCCTTTTGCGCTTTGGTCGCCTTTTTAATGTTTCTTCTTTGTCCTCGTCTGTCGAAGTATCCGGAGTGATGCTTTGTTATGTAACAGATGTGTCCCTAATCCCGAGAGTAATCTTTGTACCCTCTTTATAACTCCAATGATATTGTAATCGTCTATCGTGTGGATAAGTTCTATCATCTTTAGTGCAGTTTTAAAGTTATGGAAATCTCTCGTCGCTTTCTTGGAAGTTTCCGTTCCGAATCTCGGGACGAGATTCTCTTCTTCCCTAACACCCTTGTTACTTACTAGTTAAGCTATGGTTTGGACAAAAATAAGCTTCTTTTATGCTTGGTTACGTTGTCGGTCGAAAAAGAGAAAAAAATCAGAGTTACCCCTTGCAAACCCTAAACCCTAACTCTTCTTTACCCCCTTTTCTATATTTTAAAATCTAAGCAAAATTTGCAAAAATTTCCAAAAGCCAAGTTGTAGATCTTGTTTTGATGTACAAAAGAGGTGTACAAAGTTTTTGAAGTTTTTGAATAAATTGTAAAGTAATTTTGAATTCAAAATTCTCCTTTTTGACTCCATTTCAAAAAGTCATATTTAGAGGCAGAATTTGAAAATCTTCCAATTGTGAAAATTGTAGATCTTGAAATTTTAAGCAAAGTTGCTTCTTGGAGATTTTTGAGTTCAGTTCAAATTTTGGACGTAATTTGCAAAAATTCAGAAATGTTAGGGTTTGGGTGAAGTGGGACGCCCATGCCGAAATGTCGTCGTGGCCGCCTCGGCGCTTCGGTCGTCCCGCGCGTCATGACTGGGGTCGTCGCGAGCCACCTCCTCTTCCATCTCCTTGCTCCCCCGACCCGTTTATCTTTCTTCTTTTCCTTTTTCTCGTCGTAGCTCCATCCGCCGGAGTTCACCGTCGCCTCTACTTGTCCTCCGGCCAAATTGAGCGCCGCGATCGAGCTCGCCTCGTCCTTGCGCACCTCTTGAGCTAGTTTTGCGCAGCCTCATGCCGGGGGCGGCCGGGATCGTTTTCGTCGCGGCCGCCCGCCATGGCCGCCGAGATCCCGCCGCCGTCGTTCGGCCACTCTAGTGAACCTTTTGCCATTCCGTTTGTTGCGCTGAGCTTGCCTCGGCGTTGTGATCATGGTCGACTCGATCTTTTCCTTAGAAGAAGCCCCGACCTTATTTGGAACGCCCCGCCGCCTACGCCCGCCGCTTTCCGCCCGCCCCGCGCGTGGCCGAGGGCCATGGGCCAGCTCGGTCGAGCCGTGGCCATCTTCGGCGGGAGAGCGTCTTTGGGGTGCTCATGCGCTCCTTCCCCGCCGCCACCGAGCTGCGTCGATGGGAACGGCCGATTTTCCCCATCGCCGCTATTTCAAGATTTTTCAAAATAGGAAGAAGATGAGGGGGGCTAGGTGAAAATCTCGTGACTCATGTGAATAGTGAATGTACTTGTTTGTAATTTCATAAATTATAAGGGACCTTTATAAGATTGCTAGGCTAAGCCTGGAAAAATCCTTTGTTCCTTTGGGCCTAGCTATTTATTTTGTTTATATATTCATGGGTCATGCACGCTGCCGCCGGCCGAAATTTGACTTTCGCCCAAAGGCCGATTTTGTTTTAAAAATTTTGTTTATTCAATTTCTAGTTATATGAATAGTATCGTTTTGTTATTTTCATATAAATTCAAATATAACTTCAAAAATTCTAAAAATTTTTGTGTATGCCTTTTATGATGATGTTTACATATGAAAATTTTGAAACTTTGATTTTGAGTAGTTCTTGCATGATTTAAAATTACAATCTTTAATTGAAAAATGCATCTTCCATGAATTTTAGAAAATAAAATATTTATTCAAAAATCATGAAAATTTATTTGGTGCTGTTTTTATGATGTGATCTACTTGTATAAAAAGTTTGGAGTCATTTTGAAATGTTTAAATTATTTTCTATTTTATGCTTTATTTGTTTAATTAGAAAAAGAGAGTAGTTAGTATAAATGACTTAGGTTTTTGTGTGACTTTTAGGTTGTTTTGTGAAACTTGGATCATATCCCAATCAAGTGGTCCTTGAGAACTCCTTAGGCAATGGTGATGATATCTTATAGAGTAGTTCAACAAGTTGGTTTTGTTGGGTTGTAACTTTATCGTGAAGGAAAGTTGTACTCAAGTGTTTATCATTTCATGCATTCACCGAGCATTATGTTTATACTTCATCATGCTAAAGCATGCATCATCATTTACGTGTAGTAAACGAGAGAGTGATATGGTTCACGATGATCAAGCTTTGGAGAAGGTGCATCCACCCGAGGTGTTGGTGTCAAGATTAATTTCGGTGATCCAAATTTTGGAGTCTAACTTTCCCTTCCCCCGGTTACATTACACCTTTCCTTGATATTTTAAAAGTTTTATATCACTTATGTCTATGCTATGTTGCATTAAGTAATTAGGAGTTGAGTGATAACCTAATTCTTTCATTATCATCCTTGTTTATTTCAATACCATCCTTGATAACTTGTTTCTTTTCGAAAATGCTTAGTGATGCTTAGCCCTTGCTTAATTAGTTAAGCTTCTTCATCAAAATGTTTTATTTGAGAAGATGGTACTTTTTCGGAAAAGAAAGAGATGTAGTGATGAATTTGAGATCTGACGGGACGTAGGTTGAAAGCCGGCGGGATACCTAGCCGTTTTTGTCCCGTGTTGGTCGTTTAAGGACCGTCCGTTGTTTGGATTGTTAAGTTCGGGACTTTTGAATGCAAATGCGCTGAGGCCTTATCAAAGGCACGTCCGATCGCGGCCACCCCGGTCGGTCGACCCTAACTAGCCACATACTCCGGTAAGCGGATCTTGGTGGAGCCAAATCGGGAATGGCAACCACGCACCGGGAGTGGAGAGATGGCGGGAGTATGTACCCACCCTACTTGGTCAAACCGTCATTAGGGCGGGGGTAGGGAGGTGGGGTATTGTTCTCTCGGGTGGCGCAGCCTCGTTCCCGTTTTGGACAAATCTGAGAAAAGGTTGATATATGCAAGTTTGGGTGCTACATATGTGTCGTGTGGTTAGGGATCCCCAATTTGGGTATAATCGGTTTATGAATCGCCGTTTTAAAATCTGGTTATGGAGACCCGTTCTTAAAATCGTAGTAAATGATGGATTATGTTTTTAAGCTTTGGAATAATAATTTATGTTTGCTCTAGAATAGGATAATCTAGAGTATATGAGTTACTAATAATTAAAAATATTGAAAGTAAGGATTTATTATTAGTAAGCTTTTAAAAAAAGAGTTCTTGATTCTTGCTAAAGCCTTACCTTGACTCCTTAGACCAAGCCCTAGTCTTCTCCTATTTTCTTTAGTCGGGTAAGACTTGTTGAGTACTCCGTACTCGGGGTTTGTTAACCCTTGTTGCAGTGCTTTGACTTCGTCTTTGTTAACCAAGGTTATGTCGGTGGGCACGACATGATCCTGTTTGTCTTCTAGTCTACTCGGCTTCCGGTTAAGTTTACTCAATTGTGACTTATTCACAATTTGTAAAATTAATGTTATTATTCTTTCACACTCTGATCTATATTCTTGTAACAAATGTTGTAATGTTGTAGCTACTCCTTTGTTGATCCTGGTATGAGTGGTGTAATCAGGGTTTCCGATGACACTTGACAGGCTTCTTAAGTTATTGGGTGCATGGCTGGGATTCAATTATAGTGGGGCCCCCTGTCAGCCTCCCATTCAAGGTCGGTTCACCACCGCCTATGAGGAGCAATCTAGTCCATCCATCAAGGTCGGTTTGATCCAAGGGCTATCATGCATCCTCCGGGGCTATATAACAAGACCCCCTGACCCCTGGGTGAAACCCTAAATTCATTCGAAGTCATTCTACTCCTTACCCAGTCCATCATTAAGACCCCAAGTCAAGATCCTAAGCCCTAGTTCCACCATAATTAGAGCAATAGCTATCTAGGTTAGCTCTAGAGGAAGTCAAGTATTGTCTTGGATTCCTGATAGTCAAGAAGTAGCGGGAGCCGAGGTTCTCATGGCTTCTCTCTTGTATCTCATTTGTAAGTATTTGTTAGAATACAATTGCCATGACTTTATTCTATTTAATGATTATATTCTTAGTTATATGCTTCTATGCTTATTATGATTATATATTTAGTTTAGTATGTTTGTCTTTATATTCAAGCATGGAGTCGTATAGCGCCCCCTTAGATGCGCACTATGTGGGTGGTCGACAATGTGTAAACATGGTGTTTATACAACATTTGCCTGCGACATCACCCTATATTCCGGGATGTGTGGTAGATCGTGGATGTGATACTCCCATTGAGTCCTTTGGAGTCCACCCCCCGAATGTAGGGCTAGTTGAGCTTTATTACTATGGTAGATTTGTTTCATTCCTGATCTTCCTTAGTAATGTTCACCATGTGTAGATATATTGCTTCCATACAATGATGACTAGGTGTATTGCACTAAATTGTAGTATGCATTGACATATAAGTAGGAGTAACTTAGGAATATTCCATCCACCTTACCTATACTATGATATTTAGCCTTTTATGATACTAGCTAGTGGCATATCATGATCTTTGACTTGGATGCTATCATTATTATTATTATCTTATTATCTTTATTATGTGACTTACCTCGTTTGAGTCTAGTATGATGCATATGGTTTACTCTACATTACACCACTTGCAAGTGAATCATTATTAAATCATCAACCTACCCATAGCCTACCCCTTTTTTTTTTCGTAGAATATAAATACGATACCGGATAGACTCCCGGTGAAGTGCTACAATTGGGTAATTCTATCTCGTGCGCTTTGCGGATACGCGAGAATTATATTATTATTGCAAGAGTTTCAAGTGTCATATTAAGAATATCTGTTCACGCATTTCTTTAGCGTTGTGAGCTAGGGTGACAGACTAGTTTCGTAGGCAATGCTAGAATGTGTGGTACAGCTTTTGTGCCTATCATGGTGAGATTAACTCCACTATCGATAATGTTACAGAGTCATACACCATAACTAACTCCGTCTAACTTTATTAACTTCCCGCTCTAACTTTTATTGGAATGTGAGATTAACTCCACATCCAAGCTAACTTATTAGATAGATACCATTTATACATTTCTAGCGCCGTCCTAGATGTGGATCGCGTTAGAGATGTCAACAAGCATTTCTGGCGCCGTTGCCGGGGAAAGAAAAAAAAAGGGTGCTAGCCAAACCTAAACACACATACATGGATAGATTGATATCACTTGCATCACGTAATGTATCGAGGACCCATTATCAACTACTCAAACAGGCTTACCCCTGTTTGTCTACTTGTTTTTTATTTTATGCAGGGTAAAAAAATATTCATTGGAGTAATCGTCCAAAGAGCAATATTGAAAATCAGAATTATTAATCAGAAGGGCAAGAATTCAAGCTCAGAACAACTTTTACACCTTTTTGATTCGGACGTTGATCAAATTAGGTGTAGCCTATTGCCTATTTTCGAGGCCATGGCTGACAAGACACTTCGTGAGTTTTCAGCTCCAACTACGGCCAATGTTCGCACTGGACCGGAAGTTGCAATTTGAGACAATGATTTTGAGCTTAAGCCTGGGCTCATTAATATGGTACAAGCTAGCCAGTTTTGTGGAAAGGCACATGAGGATGCTAGTGCTCATCTCCAACACTTTTTGGAGATATGCAGTACTATCACCATTAAAGGAGTGCCAAGAGATGCAATCCTACTCCGTCTTTTCCCTTTCTCACTATTGGGAAGGGCGAAGCAATGGTTCTACGCTACAAAAGATAAAAATACTACCTGGTCACTCTGTTCTACTGCCTTCCTTGCAAAGTTCTTTCCTATAGGCAAGACCAATGCCTTACGGGGGAGAGATTGCAAATTTTCAACAAAGAACAAGATGAGTGAGTCCCCAGAGGGCATGGGAACGCTTTCAAGATAATATCTCGAATGCCCACACCATGGGATGGAAAATTGGTTACTTATGCGGACCTTTTATCATGGGCTCACTACAAGTGCTCGTGAAACAATGGATGCTGCAGCAGGAGGTGCTTTCCTATCACTCACACTTACAAAAGCTACTGAACTTGTGAAAAAAATGGCTTCAAACCAGAGTTGGAATGAGGAGCGATAGCCCCGCAAGAAGTCAGGAGGGATGCACCAACTAAAGGAGGTAGACATGTTGTCTGCCAAAATGGACCTAGTAATGAAGAAACTTGAGGAGAAGGCTCCTGAGAAGAAAGAAGTCATGCAAATTCTAGACTCCAGCATGACATGTGAAGAATGTGGCAACACTGGCCACTCAGGCAATAAATGCCCAGAGATTGAAGAGGATGTGAACTACATCAACAATAACAACAATTATCGTCCTCAGCAAAACCAAGGTTGGAACCAGCAAAGACCAAACTACCAAGGTAACTATACAGGTAACTATCAAGGTAATTTCAATAATTTTAACCAACCTTCTTTAAGAGATCTTGTTTTAAATCAAGGAAAAACTATGAAAAACTTGTCTAAGAAGTTAACTACTAATGATAAAATGCTAGAAACAATAAACAATCGAATGGATAGTTTTTCTTCTACGATTAAAAACCAACATAGTTTTAACAAAATGATAGAATCTCAAATTTCTCAGCTGGCAATTTCTGTTCCACTAACCACATCAGGTAAAACTCCGGGCCAGCCGGAAGAATTAGAATCTGCAAATCTTGTAGACATTTTTAATGCAGGTCGCTACTTTACGGAAAAGTTGGAGAGCAACTGGCTGGATGACTCCCTACCACCAAAGAAAGAAGACCCAGGGAGGCCAGTCATCACCATCCAAATTGGACCACACGTATTTGAGAATGCACTATGTGACTTCGGCTCAAGCATCAACATTTTACCTCGGGTAATTTATGAGAAAATTAATGGAGATCCATTGTTATATACAACCATGTGCTTGCAGCTTGCAGATCAGTCGCTGTGCTATCCACAAGGCATACTCCAAGATGTTGTCGTACAAGTTGGAAAATCATATGTGCCAGCAGATTTCGCAGTAATTGAGACAGGAGGAAACGAGAAGGCACCAATCATATTGGGTCGACCTTTCTTGAGTACAGCCAGAGCAATTATCTATGCCCAGAGTGCAAAGATATGTTTCAACATTAAGGGAAGAAAAGAAGTATTCAGTTTCAAGAACAAGACACTCACCTCTCCTGCTCATCCGCAAACACCATACCGTTGTGAGATGCCCCCAGAACCTACACTCAAGTATACCAAGAAGAACAAGAATAAGAACAAGAAGGCTCAGCCTGTAAAGGTAATGATGATCAACAAGATAGGTTCTGAGAATGACCATCTACTCAAATCTCCAATGCTGAATAAGCTGGAAGACCCAGGCATCCCAACTATATCATGCACTATCAAATGCTTGACCTTCAATAACACATATTGTGATACAGGATCCGGCATCAACATCATGGCTAAGGTAACATATCATTTACTATTTGATAACATGCCCTTGTACCCAACATATGTGCAGCTGCAGATGGTAGACCAATCATGCTGATTTCCCGAAGGAATTGCGAAAGACGTGCCCGTGAAAATTAATGATCACTATGTCCTCACTGACTTTCTAGTCATGGACATGGGCAAAGAGTTGGATCCACCACTAGTACTGGGGAGACCCTTCCTCAATACTACACGCGCCATCATCTACATAAGAACAGGAGAAATTCACTTCCAATTTCCTATAGAAAAGGTACGATTGTACTTTAATAGTTATACTAATTATGAAAAGAAGAGCAGGTCAGCACGTAGACGCCCCCAAAAGAAGAAACAATTTAAGATACAAGAAGAAGAGGAGGTGGAAGGACCCAGAGAAGAAAAGTTCGTCCACCACAACAAACGAATATTGTAAAATCTTGGGAATCAAGGTAGAGGATAAAAGAAATGATGAACCCAAGACAAAAGGTAAACAGGTCACTAGAACCTCCCGAAACAAGAAGTGGATAAAGAAAAAGACAACTCCCAGCATATCAGCAGAAGAAACATCAATCAAATCATCAGAGCCACCAATTGTGACTACTGACATACCTTGGGAGTAATGAACGAAACAAGAAAGTCTTGGTCGGAGGACTTTAATCTCCGAACCTTCGCCGAAAGGTAACTCGGTAAGTTATCCATATTTAATTTCCAGCATTGCATATTTACTCTCATTAATTGCATAGCATATTTTCCCTTTCCCAATTGCATTTGAAAAGACAATAAAAATGTTTAATGTTCTACCATATCTAAGACCAGAAGCCCCATGCGAGTAAATCTAAGGCTTAACACCTTTAGAGATACTTGCTGTGGTGGCATAAAAATAAATAAAGATGCATTCATAATTTCTTTACCTTTTATTACATACAAATAAAGAAAACCCAAAAATATATTTCATGCTGCTAAAAGATCCCAAGGCGACAATAGCAACGTGGCTAAACTCTAACCCGTAATCAAATTCCACTAGCTTTGTTGTCTATTTGAGTTTAGCAGGATTTCGAAGGAAGAGAGACATGATGAGCCGGCTACACGGTCACCATCTACCTCAACTTCCATATCATCAATCCGACATTCCAATCTAGCTTGGGGGAGAGCACCCCCAGTTATCCCGATAAGTATCTCTACTACTACTATTATTACTAGCTAGATATTTGGTTTGCTTAGTTTGCTTAAGTTGCTTAGAGTGAGTCTATATAATCTTTAAAGAGTTTTTGTTATGAATAAAATGATCAAGAGAGAGTGTACACCTTTATGCTTTTGCTCAACTAAAATGAACCTTAAAAAAAAAAAAGGAGATGATGAATAGTTGCTCCGTCGTAATGTCTTTCAAGTACCTAGCTTTCAAGCTTAATTTCTCTCAAAGCTTAAATATAAAACTGCTTTGACTTGAGATTTATCCTAAACCTGAAATCTGTGGATTGCAAATGCTTGCTCTAGAGTCTAGGTAATTGACGGATATGATATATAAAAGTTTTGAGCCACTATTTCTCTTACTCCTAGTGACACTAGATTTCTGGAGATTTATCTTTTGAAAATTATACAAATACACATGATAAGTTCCTATATGACAGAGTGTTGAAACTCCTACTATAGCCATATATACATGTTTTGTAGATTAGAAAAACCTTTTGATAAATATATATAGGCTGTTTGCTTTGCATTGAGTTTGTTCAATCTTTGTCGACCCTTAGAATCTTGTCATGCTGATGTACACTCCATCCATCCACCACATATATTCATTCCATTAGACTCCACTCATATATATGCTGCTTCTACCTTGGAAGTACGCATCCACCATACACAACCATTATATACCCGCCAAATATGTTCCACTCCTATCCTGGGAGAAAAGCAAACAAAAATATTTCATGCACTCCAGTCAACAATCTTATAAAGCTCTTTTACTCTTGTCTATCTCTCAAAAGTTTATTAAAGAGACTGGGGCTGTCAAAAAAAAGAAAAAAGAAAAAGAAAAAGGGGAGATGAAAAATGGACAAGTGTCCTACTGGCGAGTAGAGCCTACCTCCCTAAGAAAAAAGAAAAGAGAATAAAGGAGAGTTAAAAAAAATGGACAAGTGTCCGCTGAAAACAATGGGTACTTAGATGCCCGCCTCTCCATAAAAGAAAAAAAAATAAAGAAAAAGAAAGACAACCCAGGTTCTCTCAAGTATTTTCAAGTTTCAAGAGAGAGAGATGACTTTTCAAGGAGCTAGAGCAGAATTAGACTTTTTCTCATCATATTCATTCCATTCACACCTACCATCATATTCATTTCATTCCATCATACACATGCATCAGTGTGACTCGTGACTTTGGATCCATTGTTTGAACTTACAGTATATGCTTAGTAAGTAGATTTAGTTTTCTCCACACCTATAAACCCCAAATATAAGCTTTAGATATAGGGTGAGAGAGAAGAAGGCATAGTGTCCTACTTCCAAAAATACCACATATTATGAGAGAAAGGCAAAACAACCTTATTGCCTTAGTGAGGATCCACCAGTACCACATATGAGAGATTTGAAAGGGTCATACTGAAGGAACTTTGAGTTTTATTTTGAAAATTTAGCAAAAACTCCGGAATGATGGTTGAACAAAGAGTTTGAGGCCTAGTGCTTGACTTGATTGTTCTATCTTTTAATTACCTAAGATCACAAGAAAAAGCTACAAGCTCCATGATTAAAGGTAATAAGGGTAAGTTGAAGGTTGAAATAGTTTATTCTTATTCGGAGATGAAATTTTGTTTGAAAGCATGTGTACTTTTGAGGTGTGAAAACGTTGCAGCAACTCCTGATCCAACAAACATAGTCTTGCTAGGGACTAGCAAGAGGTAAGCTTGGGGGAGCTTGTTGGTATACCTTATAGCATAAAATATAGAGGTTTTTAAAATGAAAATAAGGGCTTAAAATGAATATTAACATAGTATAGGGGCTTAACTAACATGATTCCACTAGTTTTGGTGATTTATATATTTTTTAGGGATTAAACAGAAAATGCCCAAGAGTTTGCAAGCCCTACGACATAAAGACGTATCCGTGACGTAACCCAACTTGGAACCTACACAAGAACATTCTAGAAGAGACCGAGAGAGCACCGTAAGGAAGGTAGGGCCCACCGGCGAGCCAGCGGCGGCCGCCCCAGGGCCCCAGCGGCCCCCCCCCCCTGTCCCTCCCATTCAAGGTCGGTTCACCACCGCCTATGAGGAGCAATCTAGTCCATCCATCAAGGTCGGTTTGATCCAAGGGCTATCATGCATCCTCCGGGGCTATATAACAAGACCCCCTGACCCCTGGGTGAAACCCTAAATTCATTCGAAGTCATTCTACTCCATACCCAGTCCATCATTAAGACCCCAAGTCAAGATCCTAAGCCCTAGTTCCACCATAATTAGAGCAATAGCTATCTAGGTTAGCTCTAGAGGAAGTCAAGTATTGTCTTGGATTCCTAATAGTCAAGAAGTAGCGGGAGCCGAGCTTCTCGTGGCTTCTCTCTTGTATCTCATTTGTAAATATTTGTTAGAATACAATTGCCATGACTTTATTCTATTTAATGATTATATTCTTAGTTATATGCTTCTATGCTTATTATGATTATATATTTAGTTTAGTATGTTTGTCTTTATATTCAAGCATGGAGTCGTATAGCGCCCCCTTAGATGCGCACTATGTGGGTGGTCGACAATGTGTAAACGTGGTGTTTATACAACGTTTGCCTGCGACATCACCCTATATTCCGGGATGTGTGGTAGATCATGGATGTGATACTCCCATTGAGTCCTTTGGAGTCCACCCCCCGAATGTAGGGCTAGTTGAGCTTTATTACTATGGTAGATTTGTTTCATTCCTGATCTTCCTTAGTAATGTTCACCATGTGTAGATATATTGCTTCCATACAATGATGACTAGGTGTATTGCACTAAATGTAGTATGCATTGACATATAAGTAGGAGTAACTTAGGAATATTCCATCCACCTTACCTATACTATGATATTTAGCCTTTTATGATACTAGCTAGTGGCATATCATGATCTTTGACTTGGATGCTATCATTATTATTATTATCTTATTATCTTTATTATGTGACTTACCTCGTTTGAGTCTAGTATGATGCATATGGTTTACTCTACATTACACCACCTTAAGTGAATCATTATTAAATCATCAACCTACCCATAGCCTACCCCTTTTCTTTTCGGTAGAATATAAATACGATACCTGGATAGACTCCTGGTGAAGTGCTACAATTGGGTAATTCTATTTGTGCGCTTGCAGATACCAGAATTATATTATTATTGCAAGAGTTTCAAGTGTCATATTAAGAATATCCGTTCACGCATTTCTTTAGCGTTGTGAGCTAGGGTGACAGACTAGTTTAAGTAGGCAATGCTAGAATGTGTGGTACGACTTTTTTGCCCTATCATGGTGAGATTAACTCCACCATCGATAATGTTACAGAGTCATACACCATAACTAACTTCGTCTAACTTTATTAACTTCCCGCTCTAACTTTTATTGGAATGTGAGATTAACTCCACATCCAAGCTAACTTATTAGATAGATACCATTTATACATTTCTAGCGCCGTCCTAGATGTGGATCGCGTTAGAGATGTCAACACCGGGTTGACTGTACGGTATCCATTGAAGTGGCACCGTACTATCTCATCGGGGAGTTGGAAGTTGATCCTTCCCGTCCCAACAAATATGGTGGCATTTGCTGTGTTGAGGAACGGTCTTCCCAAGAGTAGTGGTACATCGTCGCTTTCTCCCATGTCCATGATGATAAATTCTGTGGGGATGTAGCTGTTCTGCACCGTACTAGGATGTCTTCAGCTATGCCTTCTGCTATCTTAATGGTCTGGTCTGCCATTTGGAGTTGCATCTTTGTGGGGGTGAGTGGTGAGCATCTCAATGCCTCACTCGTCTTCTTGGACATGATGTTTACACTTGCCCCCAGGTCGCAGTAGGCCTTCTCAATAATGTGCGGGCCGATCGAACAGGTGATTGTTGGATGCCCAGGATCTGCCTTCTTTGCAACGAATGGTGACTCTACAAAAACATCTGGGTAGGTCTGACTCCGAGGGTTACCAATCCTCGTTGTCACCATGTTAACCGACTCGACAAATGTTTCAGCTTCTGCCAATTCTTTTTTTGAGTTGGGTGAGATAACAGACGACATTTGAGATATTTGAGTTTCAACCATTTTATTAAAGCTGGATTGATTCTAAACAGCAGTGGATAAATTTTCAAGCTTTGAATTAATTGATTCTAGCATTTTATCATTGTAAGATAATTTCTTATTTAAATTCTCATTAATCTTGGGTTGACCAAGAACTAAATCTTTCAAGGGTTGGTTCGAATGGTAATTGGACTTGTAATTGTAATTAAAACTGTTACCTACTTGTGGGTATTTCTGGTTATTCCACCCATTGTTGTTACCTGGATGGTACCCGTTGTTGATGAAGGCTGCTTTTTCATGAGTTTCGGGGCAGTTGTTGCCCGAATGTCCG
Organism: Hyparrhenia diplandra; assembly: GCA_015847255.1. Lineage (NCBI taxonomy): Eukaryota > Viridiplantae > Streptophyta > Magnoliopsida > Poales > Poaceae > Hyparrhenia > Hyparrhenia diplandra. Next base: position 70,732 of record JADLZK010011415.1, on the reverse strand, counting down.
ACCTCTCCGTAGACTTCACATGTCATCTGTGCTTTTGGAGGTGGTACAGTACTGTTCATGGCTTCCTTCTCAGCAGCTCTTTCTCCCAATCTTTTTAGCAACAGGTCCATCTTGGCGATGAGCATATCCGTTTTCTTGACGGGATGTATGCCTCTTTTTGCTGGGGCTCTGTCATCTCCCCATCCTTGATTGTCAATCATCTTCTCGATGAGTGCTTCAGCTTTCTTGATGGAGAGGGACAGAAATGCCCCTCCAGCAGCAGCATCAATGTGGCCCTTACACATAGGTGTAAGACCATTGTAGAAGTTCTGGAGCACAAGCCACTTCTCTATGCCGTGGTGTGGGCAGGCAAGGATGTACTCTTGCAGACTCTCCCACGCCTCGGGAATGGGCTCATTGGAATTCTGTTGGAAGTTGGAGATTCTTGCCCATAGGGCATTGGTTTTGCCCATTGGGAAGAAACATGCGAGGAACGCCGTGGAGCACTTGCTCCATGTACTAACTTGTTCCTTGTCCTTGTAGAACCACTGTTTCGCCTTCCCCACAAGAGAGAAGGGAAACAGGCGGAGCTTGATTGCATCTGGCTCAACCTCCTTAATGACTATGGTGTCACACAGCTCCAGGAAGTTTTGAAGTTGTGCATTAGCATCCTCGCTTGGCAATCCACAGAATGGATTGGCCTGTACCATCGTGATGAGGCCAGTGCGGATCTCAAAGTTCTTATCTCCTACGTTGACTTGAGGTCCAGTGGGAACATTGCCTACCGTAGGGACAGAGTAGTCGCGGAGTGACTTGGCCATGAGTGTTGGTGAAGATGGTACTAGGATGACGGGTTCAACTACCAGCGGAGCAGAGGCAGAAGGGGCGGTATGGGACCGGTTTCTTCTGATCAGTGCCTCCGGATTGTCAATGAAGTTGTTCGGTAGGTTGCGACTAGTCATACACTATCCCTGTTTTCATCCACAACAGGAAGAAAACAAAAGGAGTTATCCTGCAAAGACTAGGGCTATCATTCATACATGTGGTTATAATCATCTTATGCTAGCTTTGTGTTTCTTTTCATAAACCATGCCTTCCCCGGCAACGGCGCCAGAAATGCTTGTTGGCATTTCTTAGCATCATCGATAAAGATAAATAATATCCTTAGTGACAACGTTAAGAAACGCCAGTGATAGATGGATTCATATGTTTGCGATAGTCAATCCGCAAGTGCACGGATCTATCATTGTAGCATTTCACCCGGGAGTATTCGGGTATCGTTATTTATATTTTCCCAAAGGAAGGCAGGTTTGTGTAAAGTCTAGCATAATGATGATGATAGCCCCACAATGTATTTATGAATAACTAGTAGTCTATTGCAGGGGTAAGTAAATGATATTCAGGATAGTGAGAACACGCTTCGAGCTACTACAAATAAATAGAAAATAAGGATAAAGAGAAAATCTACTATGAGCAGGCAATTCTAATATCGCACATGAATTGAACTCTAATGACATATGTGGAACATAAATTATCATGGAATTACGTTCTTATGATGTGGAGATGCCCGCAGCTGGTATGCCAGCCGATGGACACTTTAAGAACTCCAACTCAACACCCGAACATGGAGGAGTACTATAGACGTGGGGGAATGCTAAGGACGGACAGGGCTGTCACCACCGGCCGCCATCCCCACAACCGTGGCATGCCGTCATATTCGAAGGCTCCCAGGTATCCGGGTACCATGCCCACATACAAGGAAACTACTCATATTCCCCCAGGATTCCTACCCTACGGATGGACGAGCTAGAACATGAGCAAACCCGAAGGAACGACGAACCATTATCCCACCTCTAATCATGTGAAACATATGAACCGTGAAGAACAAGTATGAACATGGTATGAACAAGACACACAAACTAAACTCTAGTTCATATATCAAGATCATATCATGAACAAAACTATACTCTAAATCAAATGTAAGATTATGACCAAAGAGTAGGGACTTGAATAAGGAAGAATTCTCCATTGAGAATATATTACCATGTAGCTCTTTTCTTCCTAGGAGACAAGCCCTCCTTGTAGCTCTACTACTCCAAGACTAGTGTCTAGCTAAAGAATGAGAAGGGAGTGAGAGTGAGGTAGAGAGTGGTGTGTTGCTCCAAATGTGGTGTGTGTGAGAGTGAGAGGAGGGGGGAGCCACTTATACAAGTGGGAGAGAGGGTAAAGTGTAAAAAGGTGGAAAACCGCCTCTCCCGCTGGCGTCCAGGTACACCGAACCGAGAACTGACCACGCGCACCACCCTCCCCTGCAGTAAGGGAACCACCACACCGAAGTTAGGCCGGGCCAATGCCAGGCTTAGCGCGGTCGCACCGGCCTAGGTTCGGCTGGGCCCGGGCCTCGGTAGGTGGGCTGCGCCTGTGATGAAAAGTTGTGTCGTGTCGGTGCTCAGCCCAGATTTGCTACGTTGTGGGCTTTTCTTCTTTGGGACATTTGTTGTTCTGAAGTACGTTTTCCCAGAAGGTGCCTTTTGCTTATTTTTCCACTTGATTGTTTATAAATCCTGTAAAATAATTATTTCTCCAATACAAGCGGAATCTTATCAATAGTAAATGTATATGTGTGTAGAAATGCATAGTTTCACCCCTTTTTGGTAGAATGTTGACGGTAAAAATATGTCGTTCATGACCGTCAACAATAGACTAGGGACTTTACAGACAGAATTCCATGAGTTTTGGTGATTCTTATATTTTCAAGGATTAAACAAGAAAAACATAGAGTTTGGATCCCATACGAGGCATAGACGTGTCCCAAACATATTCCAACTTAGCCCCTATGCAAGAAGACTCTAGAAGACACCAGAGGACACCACACCAAGACAGAGGCCGAGAGGATGACAGGTGGGGTCGGCTGACCCCACCACTAGGTCGGCCGACCAATGGGAAGCTCCAAACCATGTGGACTTGGATCAGGACTCTGCCATCGCCTTCTAGATTACATCTCAATCATTGATCAAGGTCGGTTTGATCCAAGTGCTACGGTGCATCCGAAGGGACTATATAACAAGACCTCCTGACCCCTGAGCTCATATTCAATTCGTTATTCAACAGGCATTAGGCCATGAGTCTTAACTAGAACTAGAACTAGAACTAGATGTAGAAGAAGAAGCCCTAGAATAGAGTTGAAGAGCCAAGCAATCAAGTTGAGAGATTAGTTTTGTAGTCTCCCATGAGAGATTAGAACTAGTCTTGTTTAGAGATCTAGAGCGTGGGTGAAGGGAAGAGTTGGAGGAAGCGCCGGGCTTGTCGGTGTCTCCTGTTCGGCTTGTACCTTCAGGATCAAGTTCCATTGGAGCTTGCTTCTGAGACTTCTACGGTAGATCAACTTCTTATTTGAGTAAGTAACATTGTTCTTATTGTTCTTAAGGTTCGTAACTCTTGTTTGAGTACTTTACTCTATAGGACCCTATAGATTAGAGGAGTAGCTGTAGGTGTAAGCATGGTGCTTAGACCAAGGTTGCTTATGGATGCACCCTACCTTCTGGATCGGTGGTAACTAACGGGGGTGACCTCTCGCCTCGTTAATTCTCTGTACTCCACCACCCGTTAGATAGGACCTAGCAGGGCCTTTTGCTTAGGATTACACTCACTAATAGTGTCTTTCCTTATGAATAATGTCCCCATAAGAACAACATCAACATAGCTTACAAGGATAAAGAACTAGACAACCATAGGAACCTCCTTTACCTCTATATCCTCTTAGTCATTGTTAGCTGCTCAGGGATTAGGTTACAGCCTCAGCCACTCTCTTCCCATTCTCCCTATGGATACGATATTTAAAACCCTCCTCCTGGGTGAAGTGCTACACTGGTATCCGTGCGCTTGCAGATTATTTATCTTCAATATTTCTGTGGGCATAACTTTTACCAACAAGCATTTCTGGCACCGTTGCCAGGGAGAACGGTTGCTGAGAGAACTTTGAGTGTAGCTTAATCTTGTATTATACTTTTACACTTTTCTGTTTTTATCTTCTCATCTATTTCTATCTTAGTGGGTACCATGAATTATCCCACTCCTATCTATCATTATGCTGCACCCATAAGCACAAGCTTCGGGCCACTAGAATCTTTAGAGCCTATCTTATCACCAGGCTATGAGCTGCGCCTATGGTTGATCGACATGATCGTGAAACAACCTTTCTCAGGAGAGACACATGAAAACTCTTACCTTCATCTCCACAAGTTTGAGAAAATCAATGACTGCCTCCGTATACAAGGCATGTCTAATGAAACTCTCCATTGGAGGAAGTCTCCCTTCTCTTTAAAAGGAAGAGCTAGCCAATGTTAAAATCAAACCCAAAAGAAGAAGCATGGAACTTGGGAAACCATATGTTCTACCTTTTGGATAGACTTCCACCCCATAGTTAACCTTAGAAGCTAGATCATATCCTTTAAGCAAAAGGATAGTGAATCTTTAGGCTTATCCTGAGAAAGTTGTGCGCATGATCATCATGCAGTTTTTGAAGGAACTTTTCTCTCCTTTTCTAAAGCAAGGTTTGTCCTTAACAAACTCAGTGGGTGTGATCTTTGTGTTAGATTTCTTTATGACCGCCCAAAGGAAGAAAAGGAATCATCCTCTAGACAAAATGAAGAAGTTTTGATAGCCAAATCACAATCATTCCAACCCCATGATTTAGCTACCAATCCCAAATCATCGATACTCCAAAACCCTCCAAGGAAACAAGTAATTCTACCCTTGAAAATCCCTAATGGTGATGACTTTGGGAAGGACATAAATTTTAGCTTCATAGGAGACCTTTCAGTGCATATAATCTAAATCCTCTTAAGGGAGAGTCGCTTAGAAAGCGTCCTTATTCTTACAAAGGACAATGGGAAAATCTCAAGGATGGCATATCTAATGATGCCATAGAAGGAGAGCAAAGCTACCTAGAATTCATTCCTGTCCTCTCTCCTTCTATGTTCAGATTAGATAACTCATCTAAATCCATCTTCAACCTCATCCTTGATCCCAATAAATCCTCTTATGCTCTTTTCTCTGAGTCTCCTTATGATCGTAGAAATCCCAATCATAGACATCATGAAGGATCTAAGGAAGACCAAAAGGAGCATTGTCAATGGTTGGAGACATCAATGAGCATGGAGGCTACTTGATGAACACTTCATCAAATCCATGCTCATTTGAGCAAACTCCTGAATCAATTACTCTCTCTAATGTTGCGACATATGAGATCTCCAACCTCATGCTTCCTATTCCTAAAGATTTAAAAAGGGTGGTTGTAGATCCATATGTTCATCATAAATATTGTAGATCTCATTGGCTTGAATCTTGAGATTGGTGTTGGATGGGAAACCACTTCACCACCTTGAATCATAATTTGAAGGTTTCCCAAGGATGAACTTTTTATCCTAAAACAAGCACTCTAGGGAAATAACATTAGTGTTCATCTTTTGCTATAATACCCTACTAAAATGAGCATAGATATATTATTGTAAAATTATTCCTTGAGGTATCTTTGTCACTAACCATTCTAGGTCAGGAGCAAAAAGAATGAAGGATGATAGTGTAAGGTATGTCCAACCAATCATTGTGCAACATTAAATCACATGCGTAGAAACATCTCTTGCAATATTGCTATAGTATCTACTAAATAACAATCATGCTTTTCATCTCTGTTTGAATAAATATCTGTAAATGTTTTCATGCTACCATTATCTGCTATAGTATATGATTTGGTTTCGATGTACTATCATACACCTTTTAAATTAGGCATGGTGCTTAGTTTAAACTGTTTTCCTGAATTAAATTAGACAAGGTGTCTAGTTTGACTTTTGAACCAAAGGTGTGCTGATTTTACTTCTAAAGGCTTTTGAATTAAGCATGGTGCTTAGGTTAAAATGCCTTCCTAGATCAAATTAGACGTGGTGCCTAGGTTGATTTTTGAACTGATAAGTATGCTATAGTAGATGTTGGATATTTTGTTGGACTAACCCCTATAGAAAACAAAAACTTGCGAATAAGCTTGAGGGAGGTCCCAAGATAAACTAACACTAGAGATGAAGCTAGAGAAAGAAAACACAGCACACGGATATAAAAGTTCCCTATGAACAAAGAGGAAGAAGAGGAGTGCCACAAACAAGATCTACAATTAAAAGCACTTGCTCAAGGAGGAACTCAAGGATGATTCACGCATGGAAAAGGAAGACCAAATCCACTAAAGATGATCCAGCCGTGCTCTTCCTATGCCCTCGTCACTCTACACGCTGGAATAAAATAATCCTAGCACAATTTAAAGGACAGCAAAGAATGGATGATGCAATAGAGGAGACAAGTTAGGAACAAGATACATAAGAGGCCAAATTAGGAAAGCTTCAAGCAGAAGGAAAGGACCACCAGAAGGTGTTACGGTGCCGTCATGCTCCAATAAAAGGTAACATCTTGAAGTAAGTTGTCATTAATTAAGCTTTTCCTTAATTATGGCCTGTTCATAAATAAAGAATCAAACATGTTAGAGTAACAACCTTGCTTGATCCAACCTGATTAACTCCACATGTTTATTTCTTTAATTGTTCCTAAACATCACTCTCTTGATCTCATAATACTAATCATGTAAGCTAAAATGTTGCACATCTTACTTTGGAAAGAGGTAGTCATAATCATAAAACCATTTATACATCATAAACAATCCTTCCATGAGCTAAGCAATTTGATTCTTTCTGTCAAAATATCGTTAATGTAACTTTCATGCTCAATCTTCTGATCGTATCACCCAAGTTAGGATTAAGCATAGCATATAAAACATCATATCTATCTTGTTTAATGTGCCCAATGTTAGAGAAGAACAAACAAATTTTGGTTCTGTTGGTGTTTTCCCACCAACAGAGCCCATGCACTTGATCTCTACCTTATCTTTGCAAGCAGGGCACATGTTGGTATTTGATAAGCCTACAGAAATATTTATAATAATCCACAAGCGAACGGATACTAGTGAGCATTTCACCCGGGAGAGGGTTTTAATATCGAATCCACAGGGAGGATGGTGTGAAGATAACTGAGGCATATAACTAATCCCCGAGCAGCAATCAAGGAACTGGAGAGGATAAAGAAATAAGGAGATTCCTACGGTTGTCTAGTTCTTATCCTTGTAAGCTATGTTGATATTGTCTTAGGGGGACGTACTCAAAGGAAAACATGGACGAAACATGCAATCCTCCAGCAACATGGTCCTGCTTGGCCTATCCAACGGGAGGTGGACTACAAAGGAATAACGCAGCTGTCACCTACGTTAACTACCACCATGATATCCGAAAGGTAGGGTGCATTCACAAGCAACCTCGGTCTAAGCACCACGCCTAAACCTAAGCTAACTCCTCTAATCTATAGGGTCCTACAGATTAAAGTACTCAAATAAGAGTTATGAACAATAAGAACAATAAGAACATTTACTTACTTAAATAAGGAGTTGATCACCATAGAAGTCTCAGGATCAAGTGCCATGAAGCATTTGATCCCGGAGGTACAAGCATAGAGGAGTCACCGACAAGTCCGGTGCTTCCCCTTCTTCTCCTCCACCCACTATTTAGCTCTCAAGACTAGATCTAGTCACTCTCTTGGGGTACTACAGATCTAATCTCTCAACTTGATGTTTTGCTCTTGATTAGATCTAATCTAGATCTAATCTACTTCTAATTACATGGCTAATCTACTTCTAATCTAATTCTAATTCACTAATCCCTGAGAGAGAGGTGATCCTTACATTGGGATACCTCTACAACTGAGAGATAATGAATAGAATGAGTTAGAATGAATTAGGGTTTAACCCTGGGGTCAGGGGGTCTTCTTATATAGGCCTTGGCGATGAACGATGACCATTGGATCAAACCGACCTTGGCAACGGTGTAGATACAACCTCAAAGTCGGTTACAAACCGACCTAGAAATGTGAGGTTGACATCTTGTCCCCACCTGGCGGCCGGCCTAAATGGCCCTGGCAACCGCCAGGGGGTGGTGCCCTCTCGGTCTCCCGTTTCTTCTCGTGTCTTCTGGTATCTTCTAGAGTGTTTTAGTCCACATTTCGGGTTGAGTTACTTCACGGTTAAGTCTTGTCATCGTATGGGATGTAAACTCTTCCGATTCTCACCGTTCTTCTCTCGCTTTTATTGTTTAGTCCCCTCAGAAAGTCATAAATCACCAAAGCTCATGGAATTATGTTAGTTAGACCCCTAGACTTATGTTGATATTCATTTTAAGCCCTTATTCATGTTTAGTTGACTAGTAATATTATGCTATAACAGGTGTCAACAGCACACTTCAAGCAAAATATGGAGGAGTCTTCACTCCCCCAAAATTCTACAAGTGAATGGACTGAACCCACAAACATGCACAATGAGCAAGATGCTGCCAGCTTCCACTATCCAAGCTTCATTTCAAACTGCTAGACTAGTAGAGAACATAGGTGACGCCATCCTCAGAATTACTATCTCAGGAGATGCAGTTGTCAAGATCACATGATGCACTTAAGGAGTGAACAAGGTAAGCAGTCCTGTTCAAAAGACTTAAAACCCTGAACCCTTGCCAGAAGGTAAGATTGGTAGTTATCTATATTTAAGGCATAGCATATTTACTTCCTTGTATTGCATAATCATTTCCTTTAGCCTATTTACATTACTGCATTAGCACTGCATTAGAAAAGAAAATAAAAATATTTGTTTGTTGCATTTGCATTGGAAAACTCTAAGCTCCATGTGAGTAATTTTGTGGCGTGTAACAACCCGCAAGGATATTTACCATGGTGGCATAAAAATAAAATAAATATGCACTCATCTAGTTGCATCTTCTACATCATAGTTATCTGCATACATATAAAGATATAAAAAATACAAAAAAATATTGAGGCGAGGAACCCTGCTAAAATTTTGCTTAATCATGATCTATCTTATAAAGCTCTAGGCAACTGAGGCCCAAGTGGTCAACCACTAACGCCTAATCTGTTCCACAAAGCTTTGTTGTCTATTTGAGTTCCGCAGGATTTGAAGGATAAACAAGAGTAAGACATGGCAGAGTGGAGGCATACGACCACTTGACAGAGCACTCAACAGTCATCATCATCAATGCTCCATCAAGTAAAGCCGACACCACCACTACTGTCTACCTCAACTTCCATACCATCAAGAGAAGACCGACACTATCTTCAGTCTGGACCTATTACAAGCTTGATGTTGACATAGTCAGCAGCAACAATTAAAGCTGCATATCTGTTTGGCCCAACGATATCAAGTACCCACCACTTCAATCAAACTTGGGGGAGAGCATCCCCTAGTTATCGAGATAAGTATCTCTTCCCTATGTTTTAATATTAGCTTGATATGATTGCTTTATTGAGAAGAAATAAAAAGATGCATAACCATAGAAAACCAAATAAAAAGTTTAGGCTATATATAATAGTAGTAGAGTGTGATCTTTAAGTTTGCTATAAATAAATATAGAGAGTGTACAAGAAGTTGCTTTTCTGCCAAAATAAGATGAACTCTAAGGCTAATCCTCAAGTATGGAAATGATGAATAGTTGCTCTGTCATATCCTTTCTAGTACCTAGTTTTCGACCTCAAATTCCCCTGAGTTTTGGATAAACTGTTTTGATCTAAGATTTACTCTGAACTTGAAACTCATGGGTAGCGAATGCTTGATCTAAGTTTAGGTAATTAGCAGATATGATATGAGATAGTCTGAGCTGCTATTTATCTTGTTCCTAGTGATACTAGAGTTCTGGAGATTTATCTTTTGAAAAAATTAAAAATTCTACATGATGAGTTCCTGTATGACAGAGCGTTGAATTCCTACCACAGCCATAGATACATGCTACTTAGATTAGGAAAACTTTCACATATTTACTGCTTACTTTGCATTGAGTGCTATCAAGCTTTATCGACCCTTAGAGACTTGTCATGCTCCTATATCAAGACCACGTACACTCCACCCATATACGCTGCTTCTACACTAGAATTACTCATCCTTATTACACTCTACTTACATATGCTGCTTCTACACTGGAAGTACGCAATACCAGCCCATTCCATCAAGATCCACAAAAAATGTTCTACTCCTACACTGGGAGTGAACACCAAAAATATTCCCAACAATTTTTCCATTCACCTAGCCAGTCACCCCATCATCCACCAAATAAAGCTCCAATGTTCTTGTTGTTATCTCTCAAAAAATTTTATTATAGAATGAGGCTTGGGCTGTATTAAAAAAAAGAAGAGAGAAAAAATGGACAAGTGTCCGCTATAAAAATGATGGGTACTTAGAAGCCCGCCTCTCTATTTTAAAAAAAGAACAAAGAAAAAAAAGGGAAAAAATATATAGAATAAAAGAGAAGTGTACAGCCCGGGTTCTCCCAATATTTTTTAAGTTCCAAAAGAGAGATATGTTTCTTCAAGGAGCAAAGTAGAATTAGGCTTTCACCCTTTATCACCATATTCATACCACCTCCACCACATCCATTCCACATATATTCCACACACATGCATATCTTGATTGAATAAGTATGACTCGTTTCTCTAGATCCATTGCTTGACCTTACGATATATGCTTAGTAAGTATGTATGAGCTATCTCCCCACCTATGAGCTCCACATATAAGCCTTAGTATAAGGTGAGAGAGAGAAGGCACAATAAATTTTTGCCTTGTTCCAGAAATACCACATATTTAAGAGAGAGAGAAGGCATAAACACCATTATTGCCTTGGTGAGGATCCACAAATACCACATATGAGAGATTTGAGAGGGTCATACAAAGGAGACTCTGAGTTGATCAAAGAGCTTGAGACATAGTGCTTGACTTGATCATTTTGTCTTTCAACTGCTCAAGACCCAAGTCAAAGCTATAAGCCCTATGGTTGAAGGTAATATGGGTAATTTTGAAGTCAGAATAGTCCACTCTAATTTAGAGGAGAATTCTTGTTTGAATGCATGTGTACTTTTGAGGTGTGAAAGCATAGTAGCAACTCCTGATCCATTGCTAAGTTTGGCTTTCCTAGGGACTAGAAAAGGGTAAGCTTGGGGGAGCTTGTTGACACTTGTTATTGCAAATATTTTATAGTCAACTAAACATGAAATAAAGGCATAAAATGAATATTCACATAGACTAGGGGCTTTACTGATAGAATTCCATGAGTTTTGGTGATTTATATAATTTCAGGGATTAAACAGGAAAAGCGCAGAGTTTGCATCCCATACGAGGCATAGACGTGTCCCAAACATATTCCAACTTGGCCCCTATGCAAGAAAACTCTAGAAGACACCCCACCAAGACAGTGGCCGAGATGATGACAGGTGGGGTTGGCCGACCCCACCACTAGGTCGGCCGACCAATGGGAAGCTCCAAACCATGTGGACTTGGATCAGGACTCTGCCACTGCCTTCTAGATTGCATCTCAACCATTAATCAAGGTTGGTTTGATCCAAGGGCTACGGTGTATCCAAAGGGACTATATAACAAGACCCCCTAACCCCTGAGCTCATATTCAATATATTATTCAACAGGCATTAGACCCTGAGTCTTCTCTAGTTCTAGAGCTAGAACGAGAACTCGAACTAGATGTGGAACTAGAAGCCCTAGAATAGAGTTAAAGAGCCAAGCAATCAAGTTGAGAGATTAGTTTTGTAGTCTCCCATGAGAGATTAGGACTAGTCTTGTTTAGAGATCTAGAGCGTGGGTGAAGGGAAGAGTTGGAGGAAGCGCCGGGCTTGTCGGTGTCTCCTCTTCAGCTTGTACGTCCAGGATCAAGTTCCATTAGAGCTTGCTTCTGAGACTTCAATGGTGGATCAACTTCTTATTTGAGTAAGTAACATTGTTCTTATTGTTCTTAAGGTTCGCAACTCTTGTTTGAGTACTTTAATCTATAGGACCCTATAGATTAGAGGAGTAGCTGTAGGTGTAAGCATGGTGCTTAGACCAAGGTTGCTTGTGGATGCACCCTACCTTCCGGATCGGTGGTAACTAACGGGGGTGACCTCTCGCCTCGTTAATTCTCTGTAGTCCACCTCCCGTTGGATAGGACCTAGCAGGGCCTTTTGCTTAGGATTGCACTCTTTGATAGTGTCTTTCCTTATGAATAATGTCCCCATAAGAACAACATCAACATAGCTTACAAGGATAAAGAACTAGACAACCATAGAAATCTCCTTTACCTCTATTTCCTATCAATCCTTGTTAGCTGCTCAGGGATTAGGTTACAACCTAATCCACTCTCTCACCATTCTCCCTGTGGATATGATATTTAAAACCCTCCTCCCGGGTGAAGTGCTACACGGTATCCGTGCGCTTGCGGATTATTTATCTTCAATATTTCTGTGGGCATAACTTTTACCAACACAGACCTGGCAAATCATCTGAGAAGACATCTAGAAGCTCATCCACTACATGGTCTTGTTGTTGGACATCATCACTGAGCTGGTTCATGATAGCCTTAGGTGGTGGTTGTACTGCTACTTCAACACTGATCTGATCCCCGGTTGGTGACGTCAGAACTACTTGTTTCTCTTTGCACATAATTGACACCTTGTGCATATGCATCCAGTTCATTCCCATAAACATATCGATGCCAGAGATTCTCAACATGATAGGTTCAACTGTGAACTCTACCCCGCTTAAAGAAAGACTGACAGAGGGGCAACGAAAAGAAGCTTGCGTGGTTCCACCTGGTGAATTTACTAGCATGGTATTCTTCATGGCAATTATGGGTATGCTATTGTTTCTAACAAATGCTTGGGAAATAAAGGTATGTGAATGTAACACCCCAAATTTTGCATTTTTCAAAACTAGCTTAAATTGATTTAATTATGCAATTTGTGGGCATTCAAACTTAGGCAAACAATAAATTTTGTGAAATTAAAATAAAATATAAGGCCTAGATACATGTTTGTGCACTCATGCCGCTACATATGTATTTTTGTGATGTGTGGATTTGACCAAAATAAAAGACAATTCAAATTCATTTGAAAATAGCATTGTAAAAGTTCTAAAAATAAAAGAAAAAGGAAAATCTCTCTTTATCCCCTCTCTCTCTCTCTCTCTCTCTCTCTCTCTCTCTCATTTTGGCCCAGCCGGCCCATCCCTCCCCTCTTTCTCTTCCCCGCCGGGCCGCATTCCCCTTTTCGTCCCTTTCTGGCCCGGGTGGCCTGCTTCCCCCTTTTTCCCCTGGGCCCGCGCGCCTTCTTCCCTCCTTGGGCTGGCCCATTTGCTCTCCTACCAGCAGGCCCGCACTGCCTCTTCTTCTCTTGCGGCTGGTAGTCCAGCCCCTCCTACCAGCTCCCCGCTGCCGCTGCCACTTTGGGCCCGGATGTCAGCGACGCCCAACCTCTTCCCCTACCTCCAGCTGAAGAGGAGCCGTCGTCTTTACGCTTTTCCCGCAACTGCCACCATAAATGGCCTTGATGGCCACCCCGCCTGCTTCAAGCTAGCCTAAAGACGCTAGCAGCAATGCCCGCGACCCTCCTGCTGCCTTCATCTGCCCTATAAAGCTCACAGCCGAGCTCCTCCTTTTCCCTTTTCTGATCCCACATCAATATACCACCCCACCACCTCGATTCGGTGCTTGGAGCCCTCAATCATCGTCGATTTCTTGTCTAGGAGCTTCACAAAGTGTTACCACGACCGTAGGTCCCTTTCTCCCTTTGTTTTGCTCTCGAAATCCATGAATCCGTGCTCACCGGCGGTTCTTCTCTCTCCAGCCGCCGACGAACGTGGCCGTTCGCCTTGGAGCTCTACGCCAACGCCGTGAACATCTCCTTCATGTCTGTGCTATATCCCTCATCCTCCATATCCTCTTGTTTGGTCGAATCGTGCACCGGAGTGCTGTTTTGGCGAGTTCGGCATCTCGTCGGCGTGGGCGCCGCCTCGGGAGCGCCGCCCCGACTCGTCCCTGCCCTCGTTTTGCTCTCTATCGAGCTCATGAGACTGTGCGCTTCTTCCCCATGCCCACCTTTTCATTGTACGTGTACCGAACTGCCAATTCCACGCGCGCCAGCGAGCTCATGTCGCTGGAAATGGAGTCCACCACGCTGGAAGTCTCTATTCCGGCGGTCCCCTTCTCTCTCCCCCCTTTGTTTTTATTTGAGCCGCTCATCTCCGATCCAGCGGCCGAAATCGGCCGATACCCTTTCGTCTGGCATTCTTGCTAAAGACCCTAGGGTTCTTTCGAAATTCTGCCCAAGGTCCCCAGCTGCTATAAAAACCTGAATTTGTTTTATTTTAAATTGAAAATGAGTTCGATTTATTTACAAAACTACCACTAACCTTGTTTTGCTCATAAATCCCCTCGTTTTAAACCTATTTCGAACCGTTCAAGTTGCGTTAGGTTTGTAATAAAGTTTTCTACATGTTTATAATATTGTTAATCATGTTTTCCTCTATAAAAATTAATTTCTTGTTTTAATCTTATAAATTGCTATGGAAAACTTGTAAAATTCATAACTTTCACGTTTTAGCTCTGATTTTCGTGATGTTCATGTCTCGTGTTCGTTCGTAGTGAGATGTAGATTTATTTTATAAACCTTTTATCTTGTTTTCCTTTTGTTGGTCTACTATTCTAATCAGAGCTTGTTTGCTTTGTATGATTGTCTCTGGATGCGTGTTGTTGCTATGTCGATCAAGTAGACGGTGAGCAGTTCATGGAAGATCAGGAATTCTTTAAAGATCAGGATCCTCAGAAGTTCTTTGAAGGTTTAGCTACAAGAAGAAGGATCTATATTTGAGGCAAGTATAGCATGAGATCATCCTTGTTGTTCTATTCACTTCTTAATCATAACCCATATTGCATGTGTATAATTTGTTACCTGTAAGGACATCCTAGTCAATTGTTATCCTATACCTTGTTACCTATGGGAATGTTTGCATATGGGTAGTATTTTGCTAGTGCTCAATTTTAAGCAAACATGATCTAATGATGACTAATGGTATAAACAATGAATTGTAAGAGATGATGTTTACCAACCTGGACTATAGGGCGAGAGAGCTCATGCTTTTACATGATGCTCTTGGCCCTCCATAAGGACTTATCCTTTGGCAAAAGCTAAGACTTATAGTACAGCTATGGGGGCTATATGGCTCTGGCTTTAGTCGATCAAAGGACCTTTTCTATCATGTCAGGGTTCCCGAAAGGCGCAAGAAGGGGTATGATTGGTTTGATCCTATGGCCTACCAAGGTAGTGCACTTTGGTTTCCTTGTCTTTTGTTAGTCACACCTTGGGGGGAGGATCCTGCTAGTCCAAACAAAATCCTTAGTGGCCCTGACATTTTAGAAGAACCATTGACAGACTTTATATGGTTACCGATGTTTGGGCCTTGCAAACCCACGCATTTGGGAATCATGGCTCACAGTGAAAGTGTACACCTCTGCACAGTGTATAAACTGTTATAACATTTGTGCTCACGGTCACGAGTGGCCTAGAAAACTGATCTAGAATAGTGGTTCACTGGATGCTCTGCTTGAAGATGAGAACGTGGATTGTGAGAATATTGATGGTGACTATGATGATGATGATGATGGAGACTCAGATGACGGACATTACTCTTAATAATGATCATGTGGGTTACTTGGGGCTTCAGCACAACTATATGCTTAATTAATGATAAAATTTGATTTATTAAGATGCTAACCGAAACCAGTGTCAACCTTTTTTGAGCCTTATAAACCCCATGTTATATTTGTGGAGTATGACCTATGCTCACCATTGCTATTTCCCACTTAAACCAGGTGGTTGCCAGATTGCTAGCGTTTTGAAGGAGACAGGCTAGTGATCAACCAGTTAGTTTGTCCCTGTGGAGTGGAGTCTTCATCCTAGGATCGGAGTGTCTTTCTACTATTTGCTATCTAAGGTTAATCTTTTTATGTTAATTTCGTTATATATTAAGCATTATGTTTTGATATTTCCATTATTTATAGCTATATGTGAGATTTGACTTCCTGGGCTCACATATGGTGTGTATCTGGTTTTGTCCTTAAAACCGGGTATACAAGTGGTATGAAAGCAATGTTGACTATAGGACACAAGCCTAGTTAGAAATTGGTTGTATTAAGGTTTTGAAATTGCTTCAACACCCTTGTTCAATAAACCTCGGTATCTTCCTTTCTGCTATATCTCTACCCTTGATATTTAATCTCCTCCTTGATGCTTGTTTTAAAACCTTTGTTCACATCTCCACTCCTTGCTTTGACATGCTTTTAGAATCTTCTCTTACCACCTTCTTGCGTCATCAGAAGAAGAGCTTTAGGATCTTTGCCCTTTATAAGAAGAAAATGATAGTTTCAAAAGTTGAGTCAATGTTTGAGTTGTGCACCTCTATTGCTTTGTTGAGTTGCCCTAATGCTTTTGTTTGTTTTGAATCTTTGTATGATTGCAATGATGTTGTAGATTCTTCCTACAATGTCATTTAGATATACTATTAAGGCATAAGGATTAATGAATAGATAGTTGGGGTGTTTTTTCTTATCTCTACGATGTGCTGGTTTTCTAAGCAATCAGCGATTATCAAGCTATATCTTCAAACTTGGACGTCCAAAGATCATGAAGCTTTTATGGATGAAAGTAGACTTCTATATATTTCATACACCACTGGAATCACCCTCATATCTCTTATGGTTGGAGAGTTATAAAAATCACAAGGCGATACAACTATTCTAAATGTACCCATCATGATTTCCAGAGATTCCTGCATAGTCTCAGCTGACACATTTTTTGCCCGCCCAGTGTAGGGAGACGACTTCTGATTGCCGTTGTTTGGCTTCTAGGGTGTCTGCTAATTCAGCCTCTTAGGACAGTTATTAGCAAAATATCCCTCTTCACCACAGCGAAAGCATCTAAGTGGAGTGTTGGTTGCACTATTCTTCATAGGAGTGCCGTTGGGATTTCCTGGACGTGGGGTCTATGGGCTACCCTGCTGATGGTTAGGACGCTGTTGGAACTGAGGGTGCTGTTGGAACTAATTGCCCTGTGAATACTGAGGACGTTGCTGATTGGAGTTGCAGTTCTAATGACTAGTGGGTCCCTGATACCTCTGCTAATATCCCTGCTGAGAATTAAAGCGTGCGCGGGTGTTACTTCCGGAGGCCTCTCCCTTCATCTTCCTTTTCTTGTCGATCACTTGCGCTCATTGTCTATCACAATCATGTGGTTCACCAACTCTTGAAAGTTTGCGTAGGAGCTAGACATGAGTTGAAGCTGGAGAGAATCATACAAACCTTGGAGAAAAAGGCGTAACTTATTTGCTTCATCCCTGACTTCATTTGGAGCATAGCAGGATAGTTGGGCGAACCGGTCATAGTATTCTATCACCGTCATGGATCCTTGCCTTAGATATTTGAACTCGTCTTGCTTGAGTGCTATCAGTCCATCAGGAATGTGATGTGCTTTAAAGTCTCTGCTAAACTCTTGCCAAGTGAGGGAAGGAGCATTATTGGGACATCCAAACCGATATGCCTCCCACCAATCTAGAGCAGCCCCCTGCAACTGCTGTTGGTATTTGTTAACGCAAACAGATTAATCCGCAAGCACACGGATACCGCTGTAGCTTTCTCCTGGAGTATTCCTAGGTATCGATTCCCATAGGAAACGAGAAGTGAACTAGAAAGGATCAAGATCGTCCAAGAGATGGGGTAGAATGATATTTTTGTAGGTAGAGAGGGGTTTTCTAAGTCTTTCCCAAGATCGCTAGATAACCAAGGTCTAGGCTTACTGTACTCCCTTACTTCGGAGCAGCGGTTCCTTTTCGATTCTCAAAAAGACTGGGAAATAGTAATTGGGAGAAGGCCACCAAAAGCTCTATGAAAACACCAACCCGTACGTGGTAGAATACAAAGGCCTAGTCAGAGCTGTCACCCCCGGGGCTACCACAACTATCCGTAGGTTGGGGCGCAAACTCAGGTAACCGGTAGTCTAGACACCACGTCCACACTAACGATTATGAATCTAGTCACAATTTATAACTAGAACCTTCAGTCGAACAGAGATCCCTCAAGCAAGTAAAGTAAATACTAAACTTTAATGAAATAGATAACTTGGAAATTATGAAAAAAGATCCGGGATATTACTCACGAAGGAGTCGGCTCCGTAGAGGTACAAAGATGAGAAGGACCTGACAAGTCCGTCTCCTCCTCCGCTCTTCCCTCTCCTCTCTTCCTCTTTTCTAAATAATACAACTAGGTGAAAGCACCTAGAGGGACACTACTACAAAGTATATAATGTGGAAATGAAGCTCTCTTGTGTAGAATGTGTATTACAATGGTGGGAGATGCCCCATATTTATAGTGGAGAGGAGGGAAGACAAATCTAATACAAGGAAACATTTCCTGCCGCCTCCAGGACATGCAACCGACCCTCCAGTGTCGGTATCCTTGTTTCCTTCCGTGCTGTGCTGAAAAACGGATGAAAACCGCGCTCTAGAGGCATGAACCGGAGGTGAACCGGCTGTTTCCTACGCTGTCTGCGTTCACTGGGACAAAATCCGAGTTCATCTGTGCAAGAACCGACCGAACTAGCAGCCCAATTGCCCGTAGACCACACGGACCGCCAACCGCCTTACGGGGGCCATTCATAGAGCGACACCTATCCCCCTGAACCGGCCCATGGAGGCTGCCAAGATGACTATTCAAGGGTACTTCTGGCGCCAGCCATTGAGGCTACCAAGAAGGTCAACACCATTGTCACTGTCTACCTCAATTTCTGCATCATCAACAACCCACCACTTCAATCTAGCTTGGGGGAGAGCACCCCCAGTTATCAAGATAAGTATCTCTTTACCATGTCTTAATTATTATTAGCTTATATACCATTGCTTTATTGAAAAGTAATAAAAAGATGCATAACTATAGAAACCAAATAAAAAGAGTCTAGTCTATATAGTCTTTATTAAAGTATCTTTATTAGAGTGTGAGAATAAATAAACAACAGAGAGTGTACACCTAGTTTGCTCAATTAAAATGAACTCCAAAATAAATAAAAATACATGGAGATGATGAATAGTTGCTCCATTGTAATTCCTTTCAAGTACCTAGTTTTTAAGTTTGAATTCTCCTGAGTTTTGGATAGAACTGCTTTGACTTGAAATGTTCTCTAAACCTAAAACCTGTGGGTAGCAAATGCTTGCTCTAAGTCTAGGTGATTGACGGATATGATATATGAAAGTTTGAGCTACTATTTATCTTGCTCCTAGTGATACTAGAGTTCTGAAGATTTACCTTTTAAAAAACTAAAAATGCTACATGATGAGTTCCTGTATGACAGAGTGTTGAATTTCTACCAGAGCCACATATACATGCTCCTTAGATTAGAAAAACCTTTGATATATATCACTACTACAAAATTGATTAACCGTGACACTTGCAATACATTTTCCGTTGCGGTTATTAAAAAAACCGCCACCATTAATCGGAGCTGGATTAGCCCCCTTGTGATGCAAAAAACCGCAACGGTTAATCGATTAATCGTTGCGGTTATTTAACAATAACCGCAATGGTTAATGGGGATTAACCATTGCGGTTATTGTTAAACAACCGCAACGGTTAATGGGGATTAACCGTTGCGGTTATTGTTAAAAAACCGCAACGGTTAAGTCTGGGCTATAAATAGGCCAGCAGCCCTCTTCTTCCCCGCGGGTCTCCTCCATTTTTTAGGGTTTTGAGCTCCAAAACCCTAAAAAATGCCATTTTGGGGGGGAGGTTTTGCCCTTGGATTTGTTGAAGTTTGGCACCGCAAGAGGGGTAATTTTACTCTCTCTCCCTAATTATGCCTAATCTCTCCCTCTTGGCATGACTTGAGATCTAGATTCAAAATTAGAAGAGAAGGAGCAACATTTAGGTGCAATTAGCTCCTAATTTTTGTGATTCTTATTCTACTACCTTAATCTCTCCCTCTTGGCATGGCTTGTGTTAATTTAGTAGAAATATACTCCCATATCTCTCTCTTTTTTGGTGTTTTTCACTTCTTTACACTCTCCCTTGTCTTCCAATGGCCATGACTTAATTAATTAATAATTAAGGTGCTCATTTAGTTGAAATCTACTCTTATACCCTTTTGGTGATGACTTAAGTTACTTTTCTCTCTCTTTTGTTCTCTGGTTTTTGTGTCAGGCCCATCGTCATGGACAGGGATTGGATGTACGAGTCGAGGTTTACAATTTCTTTCTTTGAAGATGTGAAAAAAAAAATTTATGCCCCTTGCGCAGAAGCATCGAATAAGTCAGGGTCAGGAAAAAATGGTCTGCCTGCGTGCCGTCACTGCAAGAACATGTTCTTACTTGAGGATGATGATGTGATGTCGCACTTGGTACGGTATGGTTTCATCAGGGAGCCGAGGTACACCTTGAAGAAGTATCATGGCGAAAGAGAACCGAGTGCCGCCGGTTCATCGACGGCAGCGGTGGATGACGGACGACAACAACCCTCATCATCGGCCGGAGCAAAGAACCCGATAGCGTTGACGATGACATTGACAATCGTGATTACATCACGGTAAATGATCTGCTTGATAACTTGCCGGAAGATGATGGAGTTGAAGATGGTGAGCAGACGGTAGTTGATGAGATGTTGCCCGAGGATGCTGAGCTTTTCGAGGATATTGCTAACCTTAAAGATGACGACGACCTTCTGTTTGGCAATCCAAGGTGGCTGGAGAATTTCAGACAGATGAAGCAGGCGACAATTGATCCCCTCTACAACGATGACAGCAAATGTTCGAATCATTGCACGGTGCTACATTTTAACCTAACGATGTTGATGCTGAAGGCTCGCCACGGATGGTCGGACACCAGCTTCGATGACCTGTTACGAGTCCTTGGTGACACTATTTTACCAGAGGGGAATAAGGTGCCCGCCAATACCTATCGGGCGAAGAAGATGATTCGTCCTGTGGCGATGAAGGTTACAAAGTTCCATGCATGCCCTAACCACTGTATTCTATACCGAGGTCAATATGCGGACTTGCAAAGCTGTCCGCGCTGTGGCGCGAGTCGTTACAAGAGGAATGCTGGTTGTCGCACCGATGAGGAGCCAAATTCGAAGAAGCAGAAGACGGGAAAGAAGAAGCAGATGCCACCTCCTGAGGACGAGGAAGAAGAGGGTTACCTATAGAGGAAGACCCCCGCCCTAGCGGTGTGGTACCTACCCGTGCTCGATCGCCTGTGTGCAATTTTCAGGAACCCAGAGGATGCAAAGCTGATGTCCTGGCATGCATCAGCGGAACACACGAAGGGCGATGGCAAGCTGCGACATCCCTCAGATGGCAAAACGTGGAAGCGTGTCAATGATATGTTCCCGGAGTTTGGGGACGAGCCCAGGAACGTTAGGTTTGCGTTGAGTACTGACGGGATGAATCCGTTCGGAGACCTCAGCAGCTCGCACAGCACGTGGCCGGTCACCCTCACCATATACAACATACCTCCCTATGAATGTCTGAAGTGCAAATATCTTCTACTCACCATGCTTATTTCTGGACCTAAGCAGCCAGGAAACGATATAGATGTGCTTATTGAGCCGGTGATGGAGGAAATGGCAAAACTATGGAAAGGGGTCAAGATTATCGATGTGTTCCGGAAGGACAAGTTCACTCTAAAGGCCATGATAATTGTCACCATCAGCGATTACCCTGCTCTCTTTTCATTGTCGGGGCAGATCAAAGGGAAGACAGGTTGCCCAGTTTGCATTGAGGAATCTTGCTCCATTTACCTTAGTGGATCCAAAAAGACAGTGTACATGAAGCATCGACGATTCCTCTGCAAAAAACACAGGTACCGAAAAGAAATGTTTAAAGAATACTTTAATGGCGAGGTAGAGCCTCAAACGGAGGAGGTGGAAAGGATAAGCTACGGGCCGAAGGTGTTTGAAATGGTGAAGGACATAAACAATGAGTTTGGAAAGGGTAAGAAGAAAGCCGTTGTGCCAAAGCCAAAGAAGAAGCGGAAGCGTGACAAGACGGTAGAGGAAGAAAACGAAGGAGAACCAGCTGAGCCCGAACCGACACCGCCCGAACCAACACCGCCCAAAGTCGTCGTCCCATTCAAGAAGCAGTTGATTTTCTTTAAGTACCTGCCATACTAGAAGGTGCTCCATACACCCCATGCCATCGATGGCATGCATCTAAAGAAAAATGTCTTTGAGAGCTTAATCGGGATTTTTTTAGACATCAAGAATAAGACGAAGGTCTCAAGTCTCAAGTCACGTTAGGATCTTAAAGACATGGGCATCGGGCCGAACTTCACCCGATGAGAAGAGGGCTTTTGCAAATGGCTCGGGATGTCAAAGTGGAAAAAGTCGACCTTCCGGCCACTAAAAATAGACAACCTCACGTTGGATGAGAAGAGGGCTTTTTGCAAATGGCTCGGGGATGTCAAAGTGCCGCCCATGGTTGGTAACTAACAATCATGTTCCAACATCAAGAGCATTGTATCGATGAAAGACCTCACACCGTCAAACTTCAAGGCCCATGAGCAAAGCCATGTTATCTAATCGACGGTGTTCCTTCCAATTGTGATCATGTGCATCGGGCCGTGGTGTTCGTGAAGATGGTCGTTACACGGTGGTGAGCTACTTCTTTAACCGCATCACGTAGAAGGTCATCGTTGAAAATGAGCTTCCCGCCCTTTAAAGAGTTCATTGCGTATGAGACTATTTCCATAACAACTCGAGATGTGTTTACCAAGTAAATCTTTCTTTGATATTATGCCACACCTTATGATGCACATGATTGATCGAGATACAAGAACTAGGGCCTCTCTACCTAACACTACTACATGAGATGTGGGCAAACGAGCGGTTCATGTCCTCCCTTAACAGATCCATCCTTAACCGTGCATACCCAGAGGACTCTATGATCGAGGCATATACAACATAAGAGTCTGTTAACTGTTGCACTAGATACATCCGGGATGGAAATGCAATCGGCTTGTCCGACCACCCGCATGAAGGCGAAACCGAACGGGGATGGGCTGGCGTTTTCATGAGGAAAAGTACACACCGATATAGAGCAAGAAACAATTGAAGAAGCCCATGACGAGTTTGTGAAGATGGTGACCAAATGTGCTACTTCTTTAACTCTTAACCGCTTAGTCTCAATGGAAAAGTGGGTTGAGAAGCATCCGCCCACATTCAAGGCCCATGACCGCAAAGCACCGGCCGGACGCACGGAGGGGTGGGTACTGAGACAACACAAGATCAATTTCAAGACGTGGATCCTAGAACACGACATACCCCCACATGCGGATACTGAAGAATCGAGACTTGTATCCGGCCTATCTAGCCATATCACCACGTGGCAAGGTTATGACATCAATGGATACAGGTTCCACACGAAAGAAAAGGATAAGAAGAGCGCATCACAGAACAGCGGCGTTCGCTATGAGGGCATCGACGTGGCCACCGGGCAACTCAACACATACTATGGGCAGATCCAAGAGATATGGGAACTTCACTATGGGAGTGACCTACAGATACCGATCTGCCGGTGCTAGTGGGTCAAGTCAAAGGCGGTTGACGTGGACGACTATGGGCTAACCACTGTTGACCTCGCAAGTAATTTAGATGATGAGTGGGTACTCGCAAGCCGCCTAGCACAGGTAGCTTACTACCCGATGCCCAAAGAGCAAGGCAAAAAGAAAGTACATGTGGTCGTGGGTGGGAAACAAAGGATCGTGGGAGCCGATGGAGTCCAGAGTCCCAAAGAGTACAACAACTACGCAGAGTTTACGCTCTTTACCGATCATCCAAAGAAGATCAAGGCCGTCGAGACCCGCGTGTGGCGTAACATCGATGGGGACGAAGACAAAGCCCCGTGCCGCATGGATGGTCAAAAGAAAACCGTCTTGCGGCGGCCGCCAAGAAAAAAAATGAGTCAACATTTATGTAATAGCACCAAATGTATGCCTTCACATTTATGTAATATGCATGACCAAATATATATGACTTCACATTTATGTAATGGAACCAAACATGTGTTCGTGCTCTCGCGTCTTTATAGTACGTCTTTTTACCGTTAACCACAATTCAAATCGAGGATGGTGTGTGCGCCAAGTGTGCTCTTGCGTATTTAGCCTTTCTTGTATCGACACCTTGCTTCTCCCTAACTAGGTAGAACCTCCCTTATTTTTACAAAGACACCGACAAGCACAAATTCAAAAATAGGTAGCAAATATAATTATAAATCATTAGTAATTCAAAATTGGTTGGAAAATATACTTTAAACAAGTTTAAAATCAATTTTTTTTTTGAAATATATTAACCGTTTGCGGTTATTTAAGGAAAACCGCAATGGTTAATCATTTACCGCTTGGTTTTCCTTAAATAACCGCAAACGGTAAATGGCCGCTTATAAATAGGCCGCCCAACCGCCCAAATAACTAAGTTTCGCCGGCCCCCTTCCCGTGACCTCGAAGGGGCTGCACAAATTTCCTTTCACGTCCGTACATTCGCCGCCGCCGCCACCGCCGCCCGGGGGCTCCTCCGCCGCCACCTCGCCCTCCCTCCTCTGCCGCCGAGTGCCTCCGCGGCCACCTCCTCCCTCCCCTCTCCTCCTGCGCCTCCACCGTCCGCCGGGCGCCGCGAAGGCGCTTCCGGAAACCCTAGCGCCGCCGCCACCACCGAGCGCCGTCCTCGGCGCGCCGCCGCGTCCTCGATCTCCGCCCGTCCTCGAGCACCGCCGCCACCTCCCCGTGCTCCGTCCCGTCCTCGACGTCCACCCCTCCTCGGGCTCCGTCCCGTCCTCGAGCTTGGTCCCATCCTCGAGATCCGCCGCCACCGAGGGCCTCCGCCCCATCCTTGACCTCCGCCGCGCACCGAGGGGCCTCTCCGCCCCTATCCTCGAGCTCCGCCCCCTCCTCGTGCTCTGCCCCGTCCCGA
The DNA here is from genome assembly GCA_015847255.1 of Hyparrhenia diplandra. Classification (NCBI taxonomy): domain Eukaryota; kingdom Viridiplantae; phylum Streptophyta; class Magnoliopsida; order Poales; family Poaceae; genus Hyparrhenia; species Hyparrhenia diplandra. Next base: position 45,851 of record JADLZK010011415.1, on the reverse strand, counting down.
GCTCCGCCGCCACCGAGGGCCTCGCCGTCCTCCAGCCCTGCCTCGCCGGCCATCCTCCAGCTCTGAGGTTCTGTGATGCTTGTGCTGCTGGATGTCACTTCCTGTGATGCTACTCGATGCCATTTTGCCTGTGATGCTTGTGCTGCTCGATGCCACTGCCTGTGATGCCAATTTTTGCCTGTGATGCCCTTTTTTGCTGCCTGTGATGCTGCCTATCATAACACTGAGCATGCCAATGCCACTGCCTGTGATTCGGTTAAACTTTGCCCTCCATGCTTGTGCTCTCTAGGCATCAGTACTATTTACTTGTTTGCCAAATTTCTTGGGAGCCAAAGTGTTAACCGTTTCTTGTTATTAACCATTGCGGTTTTCCATGAACAGAGTTTGATATCCACATCAGACTGAATTTTTTCCATGAACTTGAGATGAATTTTGTCCACTGCCTACCCTCACTACTACAGGATTTATTTTCCGTTGCGGTTATTTTTCATTTTCCGTGGCGGTTATTGTAACCGCAATGAACAAAAGGTTACGGTTAATCTTTGCTACTGCTGCTATTTACTACTTTTGACTAAATTGAGAACTTTGTGTTGAGGCAGTGGCATATATATGCGATGATGTGAATCTTTTAATGCTGAGACAGCGGCGATGATGAAGTGTCCCCATACTTGTGAGTGCCGCGCCAAACTAGGACGGCTTGTATACCATATACAAGCAACCAGTTTAGTCGCGATGTGATTATAGTTGGGTACTTCTGAGCCAAACACATTTTTTCTACTTTTCTTTCACAATCATGTACTTTTTTTTTCTCATTAATTTTTGTACCTACTCTATGTAAAAGGGAAAAATATGTAATCATGTTTTAAGAGGAATACAAACATATGATTATTTTTTATATGTTCTGAGATGGCTCTACTATGACATGCTACTGCTGTACTTCACTCTTTACTATTGTACATTACTATAATATACTACCCTGTGTTCCTATAGAATCCAATGGCTAGACATAATCTTCCACCGCCGGAAGTCGTAGGTTTCACTGGCCACATAGCAGGCCAGGGATTTGATCCTGATCCAAGAGCTTTGCCCATCATAGCTGATAATGTTCCAATAATAGTAAGTTTAGTTGTATAATCAATTGTCACTTACATTTGTATATGTATATTTACCATTTATATGATTTCTAAATGTATTGCGACCAATTGACCATATCGATGGCTTAAGGACACTCGTCGTCGTACTTTGGAGTTGATGAAGTGCGCGTCGAGCACCATCAGGATGTTCACATTCAAAGAGGACCACAAATCCAATGTCGAATTAGCTTTTCCATTGCCCCTAGGAGAGGTGAAAATCCTATACAAATCTCTGAGGTTGGAATAAAAGCAGCTGTGAGCCAGCCGTCGGTTACACAAAAACATGCTGTCATGCGTTGTGTAAACAAGCTTCAAGAAAATGGGTACACTCTGCCTACATTCTCGACATTGTTGATGGCAGCTAAAAGTAGGAACATGCTTCATGATGTTGTGGGATTATTTGCAAGAATGGCTCATCTCGCACCGAAATGATGTGGTAATCTCGATATGTTAATTTATCACCTAGCTTATATCTAGAAATGATGTGGTCATCTCGAGATGTTCTCATAATTTTTTTTTTTTCAATAATTACGAGTTCAACTGTATGACATGACCTATGCCGGGTGTAGTTTTGCATCCATTTTAACCCGCATAATGCGGTCCTTGGGTTATGTTTGGTCATGGGCTAATCCAAGGCCAACACGCACTACGATGGATTTTCGGGCAAAGGTGGTTGCCAAGAAGATTGTCCCAAATGCACGACGTCCGCTTTGGTTAAACGTCGTCGAGACACCATGTCGTCGTACTTGTGAAGCAAAGGAGGATGTCCTAGTTAGGGCGTTGCTCTACATTTGGGAGATATGTGGCCTCAAGATCGGTGACCTACACTTCACCGAAGTTATTTTGTCAAGACCGGCAGACCACCTTCGAGTGATGAGTGAACATCTCTTGATTGAAGTGACTTGTTTTAAATTATGCAAGTTTGTATGGATTATGCACGTTTTAAATTATGCAAGTTTGTATGGATTTTGCACGTTTTAAATTATTGTACATATTGAATGCATGTTCAATGTCCAAATGTATTCTATGGTGTTCCATCATTTATAATTTTATAATATTTTTTTGATTTTTTTTATTATTCTAAAATTATTAACCGTTGCGGTTATTTAAGGAAAAACCGCAATGGTTAATACCATTAACCATTGCGGTTATTTAAGGAAAACCGCAATGGATAATGGCATTAACCGTTGCGGTTTTTTTAACAATAACCGCCACGATTAATCTCCATTAACCGTGACGGTTATTGTTAAAAAACGCAACCGTTAATACTATTAACCATTGCGGACAAAATAACCGCAACGGTTAATCGACAATTAACCGTAACCTTTTGTTCGTTATGGTTACAATATCCGCCACGGAAAATGAAAAATAACCGCAACGAAAAATAAATCCTGTAGTAGTGTATATAGGCTGCTTACTTTGCATTAAGTGTTGTCAAGCTCTGTTGACCCTTACAAACTTGTCATGCTTCTGATTCAAGATCACGTACACTCCACTCTACTCCACTTACCTATATGCTACTTCTACTCTAGAAGTATGCATCCACCAAAATTCCATCATAGATCCCACCTAAAAATGTTCTACTCCTATTCTGGGAGTGAGCACCAAAAATATTTCCTACACTTATCGACCTAGCCAAACACCGCATAAAGCTCCATCATTCTTGTTTACATCTCTCCAAAATTTTATTACAAAAAGAGGCTTGGGCTATATCAAAATAAAAAAAGAGAGAGAAAAAAAAATGAACAAGTATCCGCTATGAAAACAATGGGTACTTAGATGCCCACCTCTCTATGAAAAAAAGAAGAAAGAGTATACAGCCCGGGTTCTCCCAAATATTTCCAAGTCCCAAAAGAGAGATAGATTCAAGGAGCAAAGTAGAATTAGGCTTTCACCGCATTCATCATACACCTACCACTATATTCATTTCACCACATACACAAGCATATCTTGATTGGATAGTATGACTCGTTTCTCTGGATCCACTGTTTGACTTTATAATATATGCTTAGTAAGTATGAATTAGCTATCTCCCACCTATGAGATCCACATATAAGCCTTAGTATAGGGTGAGAGAGATAAGGCATAGAGTCCTACTGTCTTATTCCAAAAATACCACATACTCTAGAAAGAAGGAGAGAAGGCATAACACCACTATTTCCTTGGTAAGGATCCACAAATACCACATATAAGAGATTTGAGAGGGCCATACAAAGGATACTATGAGTTTTATTTTGAAAACTTGCAAAAACTCCAGAATAATAGTTGATCGAAGAGTTTGAGACACAGTGCTTGACTTAACTATTCTATCTTTCAATTGCTCAAGACCCAAGAAAAGGCTATAAGCTCTATGGTTAAAGGTAATATGGGTGAGTTGAAGGTTGGAATGGTTTACTCTAAACCAAAGAAGAATTTTTATTTGAAAGCATGTTTACCTTTTAGGCATAAAAGCATAGTAGCAACTCCTGATCCATCATTAAGTTTGGATTTTGCTAAGGGACTAGCTGTAACACCCCGCCCTCCAAAGCCGCACCACACAGCCCTTCCGAGGGGCATGCACACGTACACATAGCACCTTGCTTACACTTTTGTCCTCGCTTCGTGTAAAAGGGTTAACCCGAAGGTGATATGGCTGGAAGGCAAAGGCTTATAAGTTAGCTCCACCCTTGCTCAACTAGCAAGGTGGTACTAAACATGTGCACTCTGCACTCATAGACCCCTACTGGGCCACATCCAAATTGGGCTGGGTGTTACATACACCCCCCCCTCAAAGGACTCGACGTCCTCGTCGAGCGCCAACTTAACCAGGACCTCCCCTCTTGGCACACGCGACCGTGCGCCCAGGGCCGGCACATGTGCCATGCCGTGCACTCCGCAGAGCTACACGCGCAATGAACCTCCATGTCCGCGCCTCTGGCCCGCACGCGCCCGTGGCCGCGAAGGTCAGCTCTGATACCACTATAACACCCTGCCCTCCAAAGCCGCACCGCACAGCCCTTCCGAGGGGCACGCAAGCGTACACATAGCACCTTGCTTACACTTTCGTCCTCGCTTCATGTAAAAGGGTTAACCCGAAGGTGATATGGCTGGAAGGCAAAGGCTTATAAGTTAGCTCCACCCTTGCTCAACTAGCAAGGTGGTACTAAACATGTGCACTCTGCACTCATAGACCCCTACTGGTCCTCGACAATGAGCGTCTGAATCAGGACAAGAAGAGGAAGATGTTTGGTCAGGGTTCTGGAAGCAACTCTCGTTTCCGTCCCAGCTTTCAGCAGAAGAATGGGCAGGCAAATCAGGGAGGCCGCAACCGGAACCAACAAATACCCCTCATTTCCAAAGAAATGACCGAAGGTCAACCGTCACTCTCAGCAGCCGGATGGGTACTCCAACCATGTGCTACACATGTGGTAAAGAGGGTCACATATCCCGCAATTGTCCTGAGAAGGCAAACCAAAGAGAATTTTCGTGAGGCGTAACAACTACCGAGGGCCACCTCCCCTCTTTGGAAAAGTGAACCATGTGTCCACCGAAACAGATTCGGGTGGGACCGAAACTATGATGGGTACGTTCAACATCAACTCCATCCCTCTCATCGTTCTTTTTTTGATTCTGGAGCTTCACATTCATTTATTTCCCAAGCATTTGTTACAATGCATAGCATACCTCTAGTTGCCTTGAAGAACCAAATGGTAGTAAATTCACCTGGGGGAACCATACCAGCTTCTCTTTATTGTCCCTCTGTGAGTTTGTCTTTAAGGGGGGTAGACTTTGCAGTCAGTCCTATTGTGTTGAGGACATCTGGCCTTGATATGATTTTGGGATATGATTGGATGAAGCAACACGGGGCAGTGATTCAGTGTCAAGAAAAAGTGGTGGTTCTAACGACACCAAAGGGAGACCGAGTTACTGTTGATGTGGCAATTAAAGACCCACCATCAGCCACTGTGAACCAGATGAAGGAAGATGCCAATCCCTAGGACCGTGTAGTGGATGATTTTCTAGATGTTTTCCCTGATGAGTTGTCAGGTATGCCACCTGACCGTGACATTGAATTTATTATTGATTTACTACCTGGCACTGCACCCATAGCTAAGCGTCCATATAGGATGGGGGTTAATGAATTAGATGAACTTAGGAGACAACTGAAGGAGTTGCAGGATAAGGGTTTTATCCGCCCTAGTTCGTCTCCTTGGGGTGCACCGGTGATCTTTGTGGAGAAGAAGGATGGAACACAACGGATGTGTGTAGATTATCGCTCACTTAATGAGGTCACTATCAAGAACAAGTATCCCTTGCCTAGGATTGATGACCTATTTGATCAGTTGAGGGGTGCTTGTGTGTTCTCCAAGATTGATCTACGTTCCGGTTATCATCAGTTGAAGATTAGAAATTCAGACATACCGAAGACAGCTTTCACCACTAGGTATGGGTTATATGAGTACACAGTTATGTCTTTTGGTTTGACCAATGCACCTGCCTATTTCATGTACATGATGAATAAGGTGTTCATGGAGTATCTGGATAAATTTGTGGTGGTATTTATTGATGACATCCTGATATTCTCCAAGACAGAAGAAGAACATGCTGAGCACATACGGTTGGTGTTGCAGAAACTCAGAGAGCACCAGTTGTATGCTAAGCGAAGCAAATGTGAGTTTTGGTTAAAGGAAATCTCTTTCCTTGGCCATATTGTCTCTAATGGAGGAATTGCAGTAGATCCAAGCAAGGTGAAGGATGTGTTGAATTGGAAGCCACCTTCAGATGCAACTGAGATCCGTAGCTTCCTTGGATTAGCTGGCTACTACAGAAGGTTCATTGAAGGCTTCTCCAAACTTGCTAAACCCATGACTTCTCTATTAGAGAAGAATTCCAAGTTTGTGTGGTCGGATAAATGTCAAGCCGGTTTTGAAGAGTTGAAGAAGAGGTTGACAACAACTCCAGTATTGATTTTGCCAGATTTAAGCAAGAAGTTCTCCATCTATTGTGATGCATCTCGTCTAGGATTGGGATGTGTTCTTATGCAAGAAGGTAGAGTTGTTGCATATGCCTCAAGACAGTTGAAGAAGCATGAGCTAAATTATCCCACTCATGATTTAGAACTAGCAGCTGTGGTCCATGCATTGAAGATTTGGAGACACTATTTGGTTGGTCATAAGACTGATGTCTTCACCGACCATAAGAGTTTGAAGTACATATTCATCCAGTCCGATCTAAATTTGAGACAACGTCGTTGGTTAGAACTCATAAAGGATTATGATTTGGATGTGCATTATCATCCTGGTAAAGCAAATAGTGTGGCTGATGCTCTTAGTAGGAAGAAGTATGTCAGTACACTTCGGATGACACCAGCGTTAGATGAGTTGTGTGCAGAGTTCGAGCATCTGAACTTGGGTGTTGTAGTAGTTAATACTATGGAGATAGAAGTGGCACCTACTTTAGAGCAGGAGATACATAAGGGTCAGCTAGAGGATGAAAAGCTAAAGGAGATAGCTGAGAATGTAGTGCTTGGAAAAGCACCGGGTTTCAGGATAGATGAAAATGGTATTCTCTGGTTCGGAAAGAGAATTTGTGTGCCTGAAGTGAAAGCCTTTCGTGAAGCAATTCTACGAGAGGCACATGAGTCAGCTTATTCCATCCATCCTGGAAGTACAAAGATGTACCTCGATCTTAAAGAAAAATATTGGTGGTATGGAATGAAGAGAGATGTGGCAGAATATGTGGCCATATGTGATACTTGTCAAAGAGTGAAAGCCGAACATCAGAGACCTGCAAGATTGTTGCAACCCATGAAGATACCTGAGTGGAAATGGGAAGAAATTGGCATGGATTTTATAGTGGGTTTACCTCGCACTCAGAAAGGGTATGATTCTATATGGGTAATTGTGGATCGATTGACTAAGGTTGCCCATTTCTTACCTGTCAAGACTAAATATTCTGGACCTAAGCTAGCACAGTTGTACATGGAAAGAATTGTTTGTTTGCACGGTGTTCCTAAGAAAATTGTGTCTGATAGGGGCACGCAGTTCACTTCTCATTTCTGGCAGAAGGTACATGAATCTTTAGGAACCAGGTTGAATTTCAGTACCGCCTTTCATCCACAGACTGATGGATAGACTGAGAGGACTAATCAGATTTTGGAAGACATGTTGAGAGCTTGTGCTTTGCAGTATGGTACAAGTTGGGATCAGAGTTTGCCTTATGCTGAGTTCTCCTATAACAACAGTTATCAACAGAGTCTCAAGATGGCACCATTTGAAGCCTTGTATGGGCGCAAGTGTAGAACACCCTTATTTTGGAATCAAACTGGGGAAACTCAAGTGTTTGGACCCGATGTGCTTAGAGATGTTTGAAAACAAGTCGAAAAGATTAGAAAAATTTGAGAGTAGCACAATCCCGACGTAAAAAGTTATGCAGATACTCGGAGGAAAAATTTGGCATTCGAAGAAGGGGATTATGTGTACTTGAAGGTGTCACCAATGAAAAATGTCAAGAGGTTCAATATGAAAGGCAAATTATCTCCAAGGTATATTGGTCCTTTCAAGATTGTTAAAAGATGTGGAGAAGTGGCCTACCAATTGGAACTGCCAGAGAGTCTATCAGGTGTACATGATGTGTTCCATGTGTCTCAACTTAAAAGGTGTTTGCGTGTGCCTGAAGAGCAGATACCTTTGGAAGAGCTTACTGTGAAAGGGGATCTTACTTATGAAGAATTTCCAGTGAAGATTTTAGAGGTAGCAGAAAAAGTCACTAGAAGTCGGACTATCAAGATGTGCAAGGTTCAGTGGAATCGTTATACAGAAGATGAGGCGACTTGGGAAAGAGAAGATGATCTAAGAAAGTTATATCCGCAGTTATTCGAGTAAGCCCAATCTAATCTCGGGACGAGATTCTTTTAAGGGGGGTAGAATTGTAACACCCGGAAATTTTCAATTTTTCAAAATAGTTTAAATTGATTTATTTATGCATTTTTATGCCATGTCAATATAGGAGAAATAATATTTTCATTTAAAATAAAATGCAATATAAGGTCTAGACACATGCTTGATGCATCTTGCTGCTGCACTTTATTTTTGTATTGTTTTCTTAGTTCAAACTTCGGAAGGCACTTAAATTTCCTTGAGAAAATGACTTGGAAATCAGCTCTAGAAATTAAAAAGAAAAAGGAAAAGAGAAACTCTCCACTTTTCTTCCTCCGTACTGGCCCGAACCGGCCCAGGCTGGCCTCCCCATTCCTCTTCTACTTTTTTTTTCCCGTGGCCCAACTTTAGCAGCCGGCCCAGCTAGCGTGGTTAGCTGGTAGGACGTAGCGCTACCCAGCGCAAATCTGCCTCCCATTTCCCATATCCCCTTGAAGCCGACACGCGGGCCCCACGTGCCAGGCCCGTCCCCTTCCTCCCGTTGGCACCCGAAGCCGGGTCGACTCGATCCGTTCCTCGCGGGAGCCCCGATCGATGACCGCATCCCTCTGCCCACTTAAGCCGCAGAAGCCCCGACTCACTTCTTTCCTATACCCCGAACCGCAGAGCCACTGAACACCGTAATCGAGAGCTCCAGTGCAGCCGCCACTCGCCTTAGTCCCCACGGCCGCCGAGCTCGGGAGCTGCCCTTCCGTCGACTCGCCGTCGATCTTCGACCGTCGTCAAGTCGCGAGGCACCGTAAGAACTTCCCGAAACTGAATCCCCATTCAATTTCCGTCTCTGGCCTCTCACTCGCGGTCGCCCGGCATACAGGATCGCCGCCGCCCGCCATAGCCCACCGCCCGCCGTCAACAGCCCGAATCCTCCCGCGTTTATCCACTAGTGAGATCCACGATCCTTCTTTTACCTTCCCTTACCTTTAATTAAGCGAATCTCAGCCTCTAGGGCCCTAGCTGTGCGCGCCGGCGAACTCGTTGCCGCCGGCCATGGCGTTCCGCCGCGCAGTCGCACGTGTGGGACCCCTTTTAGCCCTTGAAGTATTCGCGCTCGCGTACTCGTCATCCGGGTACCTTCGGTTCTCCGAATGGTGGCCTGTAGCGCCCGGCGCATGCGCGCCGGCGAGGTCGCCACCGTGAGTCGCGGCGGCGCCGCCGCACTTCACTGTTCACGGCCGGCAGCACCACCTCCCCAAACCTATTTCTAATCACCACCATCGAATCAAGATCCAACGGCCAGAAAACGTAGATACCCCTTCGGCCGGTAATTTTGCAAAGAAAACCCTGCTATTATTTAAAGAACCTAACCGCAGTCCTTTTCACCACTGTTCACTGTGTGTTGGTTTTCTTACGCGCTAGCCCCTGTAGGTTAGGGTTAATTCAGTAAACGTCCAAAGCCCTGATTTATTACGAGAATTTAAGTTCGGTCTAATTACAGAATTGCCCCTGTCTTTAAATGCCTATAACTTCCTCGTTTTAACTCGGAATTGATCCGTTCAAATTGCGTTAGACTCGTAATTCGATTCTCTACGCGTTAGTATAATTGTTCAGTAATTTTGAGACAGTTAATTTTCATAGTTAGAATTAGTTAATTATCTTTCTATAGGAAATCTTGTAAAATCCATAACTTATCCGTTTTAATTCCGTTTTTCGTGATCTTTACGTCGATGTGATCGTAGCGACGTGTAGATTAGTTTTATACACTTTTTATACTGTTTTATCACTGTTGGTGTACTGTTCTAATTTAGACTTGTTTTCTTCATGCATGATTGTCTTTGGATGCGTGTATGTTGATTTTATTATCGAGTCTAGACGGTGAGCTGTACTTCGGTGATCAGGAGCAGTTTTCTGAGGAGCAGCAGAGTCAGCAAGACTTCGACAGCCAAGGCAAGTATAGTTTGGGTATTTATTGGCTTAAGTTCATGATCATGTGACCTACTTAATGTTTATGCTATAAAACATGAAACATAACTATTATCAACATGAGAAATTATTTGCAACAGAACATCCGGGATTTACAGTACAACTATGGGGGTTAAATGGCTCTGACTTTAGTTCCTCAAAGATCATTTTTCTAGCGAGTTTGGAGGAAGTGCCGAATTGGGTATAGTCCGCCCCCTATCCACATATATGTGTATAGGCTACGGGTCGTTGTGCCATATAGGAAGGGTGGGTTCTATATCTGATGACTTAGCGCCCCAACTTGTTAGATGAACCTTTGGGGGGCTTCATAGTGGTTTCGGTGTACTGGGCCTTGCAAACCCATGCATTTAGGAATCACGACTCACAGTGAATGTGTACACCTCTGCTCAGAGTTTGAAAAACTAGTATACTAGCCTTGCTCAAGGACACGAGCGGCCTTGGACCTTTGCACTAAGATAATTACTACTGTTGTTAACTTATTTATGGTTTATCGTTTTATCATTTACATTATTTAAGTTATATTGATCATGATCTTCGGGTAGTACTTATCCAGCTATATTTGTTGAGTTCGACATGAACTCACTCTTGCTATTTCCACCACACCAGTCTCAGATCAAGGATGGAATGAGGATTACCGCCAGGAGTAATAGACTTGTGGACCGCCAGTCGGCGTACCCGTTCTTGGAGCTTCCGCATAATAGAGTTGGAATTAGTTTCATTTATTTGAGTTTTCATTTTAATTCTATGTAATAAGCATTGTTATGATACATTCCAACAATTTGTCACCTTGTGTGTGTTTCCGATTTTGGGCACACATAAGGGTTATATATATCCAATTTGTTCTTTTTAAATTGGGTATGACACTAGCAAAAGGTAAGCTTCGGGGAGGTTGTTGACACCTGTTATTGCAAATATTTTATAGTCAACTAAATATTAAATAAGGGAATATCAACAAAGAATAGGGGCTTTACTAACAGAATTTCATGAGTTTTTGTGAATCTTTATATTTTTAGGGATGAAATAGGAAAACATCAGAGTTTGCAAAGGATACGAAGCATAAACGTGTTCTGAACGTATTCCAACTTGGCCCCTACGCAAGAAGACTCTAGAAGACACAGAAGCATGGGCCTGCAAGGTGGGACCCACCTATCACTGGATCAGGTTGGCTGACCTAAGGGCTTGGTCAGCTGACCAAGGGCCCCACCTGTTAGCCTCCATCTTTTTATGTCGGTTCACAACCGCCATCAAGACTCAATCTACACCATTGATCAAGGTCGGTTTGATCCAAGGGCTCCAGTGCATCCTATGGGACTATATAACTCGAACCCCCTAGCCCCTGGCCTCAGATATCCAATACATAATTCATTTGATCATCAAGTCATCAAGTCATCAAGATCCTAAGCCCTAGATTTCCACCATAATTAGAGCATTTGCTATCTAGGCTAGTTCTAGAGGAAGGCTAGCTTGTCTTGAATTCCTGATTGTCTAGAAGTTGCGGAAGCAAGAGCTTCTTGTGGCTTCTCTCCTATATCTAATCTGTAAGTATTTTGTTAGCTACATTTGTTATGACTTTGATCTATTCAATAATTATATCCATAGTTAAATGTTTTATATTCAAGCATAGCGTCATATAGTGCTCACTTAGATGTACACTGGGTGAGTGGTCGACAATGTGTAAACGTGGTGTTTATACAATATTTGCCTGCGATTGCACCCTATATTCTAGGTCATGTGGTAGATCATGGACGTGACACTCCCATTGAGTCCTCTGTAGTCCACTCCTCGAATGTAGGGGAACTTGAGCTTTATTACTATGGTAGACTTGCTCTGTTCTTAATCTTCCTTAGTAATGTTCATTATGCATAGATATATTGCTCTCTTGCCATGATTACTATATGTATAGCACTAATCTTACAATGCATTGACATGTGATTAGGAATAACTATTGACGGTGGATAGCATCAACTTTTTAAGGTTAAATAAACATGAGAAATGATTTAAAGAGAATAAGAACACTAGAAGATAGGGTTTATACTAACGATTTCCACAGGTTGTGTGAATTTTTGATCTCTGCAAGAATACACAGAAAATACCAAGGAATGGCTATATACAAATAAATATTTCGAATCACGACGATTAGTATCGAAAAGAAGGATCTAGAAGACACCAGAAGAAGCCACGCTGAAAGTGGGGCCCACCTGGCATTGAGCCAGGACGGCGGCCCCTATCCAAGCACGCCACGTGTCTGGCTTCTGGAATCTTCTTCCAACCGCCTTTGAGATTGCATCTCGACCATCCATTCAACTCGGTTTGATCCAACGGCCACGATTCATCCCTCAAGGCTATATAAGCAAGGGCAAACCACCCCCCTAAAACCCTAATTTAGTACTGATAATTCAGAGATCATTATCTGAGTTCCAGAGATCAAGTCATCCAGAGCCAAAAACCCTAGTTCTTTAGAGTAGTTCTAGTTCTAGAGTAACTAGCTACATAGTAGTAGATTAGAAGGAGATCAAGTCTAAGAAGGCTTGGACTTTAGATTCTGTCAGGAGTATTCTCTAGGTACATTTATATCCTTTTGATATCACACACTCAAGTTTGCTTATGACATTATGCTTTATCTTTATTATATTATTGATTGTAATGTTTATTGTTTACTTTAATATATCTAGTAGAGTTAGTTATTTGTTATGGATTTCATACTTAGGATTGTGTAGCCCTCATCTTATAACGTGTAAGATAGGTGTTATAACTTATGTAAGCATGGTGCTTTGATATGTTATATCTACAAATGCCCTCTATATGCTGAGTCGCATGGTAGATCGTAGGGGTGATAGCCCTATTGAGTACTCTGTAATCCTCCCTCCGCATATAGTGAATGGTAGAATGTGTGTCACGTCGAAGGGGAAGATATTTGTCGGGTACCACAATTAGGGGTACCCAAAGCACCTGACTAACAAAGGGATCTGTCCCTAATAAGCCGGGGTATAAAAGCCCCAAATGCCTGACACCCCGAGGGCACACAGGCCTACAGTGGATTAGCGATTCGCCCGAGGCCGCCTCAACACAGGTGGGCAAATTCTGACTCACCTGAGACCCCCTCGGGCCGTGGACACAGCCCCGGATTGCTCGAGCCCCCCTCGAGCGGATCCCCTCGACAACTCTGCCTTGATGGATGGCTCCGACGGGGGTATTGTGTGCATTAAATGCCCCCTGGCACCCCTAATTCCCGCTGACAGTGCAGGATTCTTATAGGACTGATCGGACTGGGGTCAAATCTGACCTCACCATGATAATTATGCCTCGGGAATGATCACCACGCACAGCCTGCACCACGTCGTCCACTGTTTCAACAACTTCAATGACGACCCCTCTGCAACGTCAACTCACCCGCCCATAACGCCTGGCCTCGAATCGGGCTACAGTCATGCCGAGCCTCCCTCGGACACTATTTGCTGGAGCCTCATGAACTGATAGCATGGCCCTCGGGATGCATGGCCGCAATGGAACCTAGGCCTCGGCACTTGTCTCTCATGCCTCGACATTGACCCCTACAGTACTGACCAGGCCTCGGGCATCTCCCCTAGGCCTCGGCATGAGACCTGATGAAGCCTACGGCCCTCGGGATGCCTCAAAGTCAAGGATACAGGAGCCTCAGTACATCTCACACGATAGCCACGTCACCGACGGGAGCGGACATCCTCTTCTACGTCACCTAAGGATGCCAAGTACAATGACCATGCCTCCGCCATGATGCTACATGGAAAGGCAACAGGGCTCGGACACGGCCTCTCACATCATTAGAATAGTATGTAACCGATGGCTCTCCCCTGATGCCTATAAAAGGGGGAGCTCGGGATAGCATAGGCAAGTCAGGAGCACTCCACGCCTCGACTTCACACACTATTGGCACTTACCTCAATCAAACTCCACGCCGCTCCATAGAGACCTAGGTCTCGCTCCCTCTCTCACCTGCTTGTATACCCCTACTACAGGCACCCCGGTGCAAGATAATACAAAGTCTCCTTGCCCTAAACCTGTATAAATCTCTTGTGTTCTTCTTGCATCACCATCTAGTTTCGGGAATGCGCAGCACACATTTACTATTTGGTTATTAGGACCACGAGTCAGAACACCGATAGTTGGCACGCCAGGTAGGGGCCGCTGCACGTCAATCACCTTCCCACAAGGTTCTAGATGGCTAGCGATGGCCACCACGTTCCACCATTGCCGTTAGCCACGGTGATCTGGTTTAGGAGCCTAGAGTTCATGTCCTCGGCTACGAGTACGACATGGTCCTCCTCCCGCCCAGAGCTCCGAGCAGCGACGGCGACATACCTCCCCCAGTCAGGAGAAGGCCTCCACGACGCCGCACCCGTCACTCCCGTCAAACGAGGCGGGAGTGAGCGGGCCACGTTTCCGCCATGATGGACGCCACGCGCCTCGACAACATCACTGGCCAGGTTGCCAGTGCTGAGTCCCTCGTCAGGGATATGTCCAGCCTAGCCTTGGACATGGGAAAGGCACCCGCGGCACACGATGCTCCATCAATTAGCATGGCCGCACCGCCTCTTATGGGTCCGACCGCGTCGGGGGGGGGGGCAAGGCCGTCCGCGTTACCATTCGGCCTCCACCCCACCGCGAGGACTTACGCCTCCACGGTAAATGCTAACCTAAGCTCCTGCGCAAGTCTTCCCGAGCATCTCCTGCAGTCAGCTCTCGACTTGCTCGCCACCTCGTCAGCCTCTGCATTGACAGCCTCTTTGCAGGGTTCCGATGAAGAAGTCGGCTGGGATTTCACCGGGCTCCAAGGTGCCGACTCGATGTGCCTGCTCATGGCCACGTGGGACTACTGCCTTGACGATGCCAGCTCCGATGACGACTACGACCCGACTCATGAGTGTTTCCACGTCGAGGTCATAGAAGAAGCCAACGACGAGACCGATGAAGCAGCAGCACGTGACACTACGACACCACCCTTGGCACAACACAGAGACCGCGGTGCGGCCTTGGCGCCAGTAGGATTTTAGGGTCCGGAGCTCGAGTAGCTTTGCGAACTCCAAGCCAAGCTTGATGAGGAGCGTGACCATCTCCAACAACTCCGGTAGGCCCTCGAGTAGGGCAGGGCTGCCCTGAGCCATGGCGGCAGAGCACGCGGCCGGGCTCGGGACATCTAAAACCACATCAATGAGGACGCGGGGGCTGACCAGCCCCTGGTCTTCAACAGGGCAAGCCAGAACGTTGCTGCGGTGGCGATCCTCCTCCGATCAATGCCCGAGCCTTCGACTCCTAAGGGACAGAGGGTCTGTGATGAGGTCTGTGAGCTACTCAAGTGCACTGCAGTTCAGCAAACCGAGAGCTCTGCCTCTTGGCAATGAGAGGCAGCCTCAGAATGGCACCCAACGCACCCTCTCGCCAGGAGCGAGAGGTCTCGGTCCACCCCGAGCCCGCGAAGGAAAAGGCTCGGGACGACGAACATCGATGCCACAGGAACGACGGTGAGTCACATGGCTCCCACCCATGACATGGCAGCCGCTACGACAGCAGTGAGGACCACAGTCCCTCACTCGAGCCTTCGGGTCCCATGGTCTTTAGCCGAGCCATCCGCAAGGCTCCGTTTCCCCCTCGCTTTCGACAGCCGGTGAATTTGACCAAGTATTCCAGGGAAACAAAGCCTGAGGCCTGGCTCGCAGATTACCGCCCGGCTCATCAGATGAGGGGCATGGACAATGATCTGATGATCATCCGCAATTTGCCGCTCTTCCTATCTGATTCCGCCCGAGCCTGGCTCGAGCATCTTTCGCCCAACCAGATTAGCAACTGGGACGACGTCGTCAGGCTCTTCAATGGGAACTTCCAAGGCACGTACGTGCACCCCGGCAACTCCTGGGACCTATGGAGCTGCCGATAGAAGACTGATGAGACCCTCCGTGACTGCATCCGATGCTTCTCCAAGCACCGCACCGAGCTCCCCGACGTCATCGACGCGGCGGTCATCAACGCCTTCCATGTGGGAACAACCTGCAGGGAGTTGGTCAAGAAGCTCAGCCGCAAGACCCCTACCAGGGCAAGTGTTGGTGTTTCTTAACACACACAGATAAATCTGCAAGCGCACGGGAAATACCATTGTAGCACTTCACCCGGTGGTAAGCAGGTTATCGTATTTTACTCAAGGACGGTCGCGCAGAGGGCTTTCTGGCCTGTGTCTACCTAAGGCAAGGATTTGTTCTGAGAGTAGTGAGGTATCTCTATGGGCTAAGTTTTCCAGGCAGGGATTTCTTGAGACTGTTGTCTACTTACTTTAGGCACCGGCCAACGCACCAAACTGGGCAGCTTCCGACAATTAGCTCTACGTCACAGCCGAACGTGGGGGGATTTCAAGGGACGGTCAAGGCTTGTCACGACCCAGCCGCCTACCCCCTCAACCGTGGGATGCTTTGCAAAAGGTAGGTAAACGCTAGCCCAAACACCACGTTTGCGCTATTGATCTCAGCTCTTGATGTTGGCCAAGGTTCCCCGGTCAAAGAGTTCCTTCACCAAGAATTAACGCTCTTACGAGACAATCTACCGATCCCGCAAGTCTACAACAGCTAAGATAATATGCTTGGAAATTAAGTAGCCAAAAGATAATCACAAGACTTCTTACCAAAGTGTAAGTAGCTTGTAGAGGTAAAAGCGAGGTAGGTATCGACAAGTCCGGCACTCCGACCTCCTAGGAACCACGATACACCGAGGGGTGAACCGACAACTCCGGGTAGAAGGAACAAAGCTTCCTTCTAGCTTTCCCTCTCTCACTCTCTAGATTCTAAAAGAAGAAGTATAGGAAGGAAGACCTATTCTACTCTCTTGCTCAAGTTGGCTGGTTTCTCCTTGGAATTTTTATTTAGGAAGAGGTAGAAGGCCTCCTTTTATAGCTTGAGTGGAGGGGTGTCTTTGGAAAATGTCCTCCTCCCTCCATTATGGCCAAACCGACCATGCATAGGCGGTTTTCACGCGGTTACAACGAACCTGGACAATGGCACCACCGACGTTCTCTGCATTGATGTGACCGCCTTGCCAAGGCTCGGGCCCACCGGCCAGAATAATGGTGCTTGGCGCACCCTAGGGTGCTTGGCCCAAACCTGGCCCCCAAACCGGCCCGACTTTGGCCCGTCGTTTGTTTCGTGTTGTTGGGCCTTGTGATGATATGGGAAGCCTGAGTTTCTGGTCCAACCGAGGTAAGTTGTGTTGGCTTTCCATGTTTCTCCTTTGGGCCTTTTTCTATTTATTGAATTTTATTCTTTTTCTTTGTATTTTTGGCCCAAAGTGTTCATGTTCTGAGTTTGTACCTACAAAGCCAAATATACACCAAAACTATGGAATGTGTTAGTTTATAAACCCTATTTCTAGGTTGTTTTGGTGTAGGTTGACGGTGTTTATCTTGTAGTTGGTTACCGTCAACAAACTCCCCCACACTTAGCCCTTTGCTCGTCCTCGAGTGAAGGCTTAGGGACTAAGGTGGTTCAATCTCCAAGACGTAGACCTGCATACAAGTTATTCCGGGCCTCACCCGCTTTGTGAGCATTCATGGTGGCTACCAAGCTATCTTGGAATGATTTGAGCAACGGAATGGCATGAAGTTCTATCCACTTGCTACTCATGTGCAAAAGACTTGGTTGATTTTTTGAATTTTTGAAATAAAAGGTAGCAATGCTTCATGGTTTGATTCTCACATAGTCACTCATTTTCTTTTCCTCTCAAAGCACTCTTGTTTTTGTCACTCTCACTCATCCTATTTTGCAGGGTTTTTGTGGATCTTTAGAGAAGAGCGATGCATACTTACCTTTGTATATTTTGTCGGTTCAAGCTCCGGATCATTGGAGGAAAGCGTCATACTCCTAGATCGAAATGTGCAAGTGTGTGGAAAATATTTGTGGTATTTTTGTGGTCACTCCTTGTACTATGATCTCTCTCTCTCTTTTTGTATGCTTTTTGGAGAAATACAGGCTACTCTTTATTCATCATCTTTCTTTCTTTCTTCTTCTTCTTCTTCTTTTTTTTTTTTTTTGGAATGAGTACTGACTTCCTCATCGTTTATTTGGGACATTTTGTCCATCTTTTCTTTTTTCTCATACTTTTTCTGTAGCCTGTACTCTCTTTGTGCATGATGCTTTGGTGGAGAGAAACGATCATGTAAGATGGATGGAACATTTATTTTGTGGCTGGATATGGACGAATGTGGTGCGCAACTCTCATTGTGAGAATTGGCGTGTATGAGTGGGTGCGTGTGAATTTTGATCTTGGGAGCATGAAACTCTCTCAACATAGATCACAGAGCCTGACAAAACTTAATACAAAAGGAAGTAGCTATAGTGGATATGCAACATAATTATTTTGGCTTTGGTAGGATGTGTCTAAATCAAACCATGAGCATGCTTTATTTTGTATTTTTGAAAAGTAAAACCCAAGTCTTATTGCATAAGAGAGCAAGTATCAAGTCATTCTTCCATATCACAAAGCTCAAAAATTTAGATAAGCATGGGGTCCCTAATGGATAGTTGCTCACAAAGTATGGCTTTTGGCGAGGAATAAAATGTATGCATGCCATGAATCAATTGGTAGACATAGAGATGGAGTTTTGCCAACTTGGTTCAGGTTTAGCACAGGTTTAAACATGGGAGGAGAAGAAATGTCACAAGTCAAAATATAAATTCATAATTTGCGTACCTTTGACTTGTGAGAGACGTGAGCCTCCCCCACACTTGTTTTTGTACCTATCTTTTATTTTCTTTTTGCACAAGGATAAAAACAAGTGGAGACATACACAATATTCCAACGACAAAGCTTTATTGAATTCATAAATAATTCAAAAACAAATGGGGCGCACACTTGAAATATTACAAAATGATTGGGAAGGGAAATGCTGAAATTTAAACTAGTGCACGCCTATTTATTGGTGGGAGGTAGAAGCTCTCTATTCAAAAAGATCAACGAGATCGACTGAGCATTCTACTCCCATTTTTCTAGCAGCAATTCTAAGCTCCTCATGAGCACTGTTGTTCACATCTGCTAGCTTTTTCTTAAGGCGGATATTGGCACTATGCCTTTCCGCTAGCCTACCTAGGAGGGTTTTGGACGAAGTTGGAGAGCTCAAGGATTTTCTTGTATAGGCTTTCGGCTATGAGACCCTCCTTAGGCATGATTTCTTCATCGAAGAACCCTTCTGGCTGCCCCCGTATTTGGGGTTTGGGAACCTGCTTCTTCCACTCCCCGTTTGGCATTTGCTCCAAGGTATAGGGGTAACATGTGCTGGATTTTTGGAAGAAGCTGGAGAGAGGTTTTTTAGGGACGTTGGTGTACACCACCTTCTCTTGGTCGTCCATGGGGGCAGCCTTCTTGCTGCCCTCCACCTTCCTCTTCTTTGGTGTAGGAATTTCACTAGGAGGTGGTAGGAGGGCAAGATCTCTCTTTGGGGTTCTTTCCCTCTCAAGGTATTCCGTGGCAAAGTTCAAGGCTCTCTCTCTATTGAAAGGCACTAGGGCCATGGCTAGGAAGCTTTTGGAGAAAGTTTTGCTGCTGGTTGCTTGATTGTAGAAGAAGAGTGGGGAGAAGAGAGGAGCAAGAAGGAGATGCGTGAAGAATGGAGAGGTGAGGGGTGGTATTTATAGGACATGGTGCACCCTCTGCCTCGACACGAATCAAATCACGCGAGCAAATACCATCAATGGTATTCATGTGCAAGGAGAGGAACATGGGCGAAATATCAGGGCCAGCGGAGCCAGCCAGGGTGCGGGCGCACCCTAGGGTGCACCCACCCTAGGTGCACCCCCCTCTGGTGTCCCCCCTGGTCGAGTTTTCGGCCACATTCCTAATTAGATTTGAAAAGTTGTACACTCCCGTTTGCCGCGCGAATTTGATCTCCAATCTCGCTGATCTCATTGTGATCCCCTCTTTTAAATATTTATATTTTGAAAAATAGAATATGTTTTGTGCAAAAGATAATATATTCTTTGCAAGCACTTGACCAGCATAAAATTAGTGAGGGCATTATGGTAAAAAGAAGATAAGAAAATAAAATGCCCTTTTACTAAACTAGCAAAATTATTATATAAGAAGCATAAATACATAAGAGAAAATATATAAATATATATATATATATATATATATATATATATATATATATATATATATATATATATATATATATATATATATTTGTATGATCAACATAAACTAATTTTCAAAACATATATCTATTCTATCAAGCTCTTAGTTAGGATCAGGCAATGGCTCAAAGAAAAGCTTGAGGCGTTGACCGTTTATCTTTTGTATCTCACCTGTGTCATCTTGAATTGTGATCGCGCCGTGTGGGCGATGTATTGATGACGGTGTATGGTCCTTTCCACCTGCTTCTCAGCTTTCCTTCGCCGAATAGCTTCACCCAGGAGTTTAATAGGAGTACTTTATCGCCCGTGGTGAACTCCTTCGTCTTGATGCGCTGATCATGCCATCTTTTTGTGCGCTCTTTGTAGAGTTTCGCACTATGGTACGCCTTCTCTCGCCATTCTTCAAGTTCAGATATTTGTTTTTGACGGTTCTTTCTGGCGAGTCTAACGTCCATGTTCCACTTCTTGATGGCCCAATGAGCTCGATGCTCCAGCTCAACTGGTAAATGGCAGGTTTTGCCATATACCAATTGGTAGGGTGACATGCCGATGGGGGCCTTGTATGCTGTCCGGTATGCCCAGAGAGCATCGGGCATCTTGTTTTTCCAGCCTTTCCCCATCTCATTGACCGTTTTCTGCAGGATGTTCTTTATCTGTTTGTTTGAGGTCTCGGCTTGCCCGCTAGTTTGCGGATGGTAAGGGGTAGCAATGTTGTGCTTGGCGCCAAGCTCCTTCAAGAATGCCTTGAATGATTTGTCCTTGAAATGAGATCCTCCGTCACTAATCACCATGCGTGGTGTTCCGAAACGGGAAAAGATTATTTCATGGAACATTTTGCATGCATGCTTGCCGTCAGCAGCTCTGCATGGTAGTGCTTCTACCCACTTCGACACGTAGTCCACTGCCACCAGGATGTACTCGCAATCATGGGACTTCTGGAATGGTCCCATGTAGTCAATGCCCCACACATCAAATATCTCTATTTGAAGGTTGTAGTGTAGGGGCATCGCATCACGAGCAGTGATGTTCCCTGTCTTTTGGCAGTTATAGCATCTTCTGATGAACTCTCTTGTGTAGTCGTACATCGTCGGCCAGAAGAATCCGCACTACCAAATTTTGGCTTGTCTACGGAATACTCCTAGATGCCCGGCGTAGGGAGATGCCTGACATTTTTCAATTATCTGCATTCCTTCTTCCCTTGGTACGCATCTTCTTAGCAAGCCATCCGCACACACCCTGTACAGATACGGGTCATCCCATAGGTGTCGTCTGCTCTCCACTTGGAGCTTTCACTTGTCCTCCCCAGGTGGTACATAAACTGCAACCATGTAGTTCACAATGTTTGCATACCAGGGGTTGACGTCCGACACCATGAGTAGCATGTCGTCACGTAGGTAGTCATTGATTGGTAGTTCCTGCATGTTAGTTACCTGCATACGCGACAAATGATCTGCAACTGTATTTTCTACTCCTTTCTTATCTTTTATTTCTAGGTCAAATTCTTGAAGTAGAAGAATCCAGCGGATCAAGCGAGGTTTCGCATCCTTCTTGGTGAGAAGGTACTTAAGGGCAGCATGGTCTGTATAGACGATTATCTTTGCGCCCACTAAGTAAGAGCGAAACTTCTCGATAGCAAAGACTACTGCCAAGAGCTCTTTTCTGTAGTGGCATAGTTCAGCTGGGCTCCTGTTAGAGTCTTGCTAGCATATGCGATAGCATGCTGCTTTTTGTCCTTGGTTTGGCCTAGGACCGCACCAACGGCATAGTCGCTAGCATCGCATATGATTTCGAATGGCAACGACCAATCCGGGGGTTGGATGATCGGAGCCGAGATGAGTGCTTTCTTAAGGGTTTCAAAAGCGTGTAAGCACTCATCTGTGAAGTCAAATGGTACATCCTTGGCTAACAGGTTCGTGAGGGGTCTAGAGATTTGTGAAAAATCTTTTATGAACCTTCTATAGAACCCCGCATGACCTAGGAAGCTGTGGATCCCTTTGACATTCACTAGGGGTGGTAGTTTTTCGATAACGTCTATCTTGGCTTTGTCTACTATTGCATTTCTTAAGCGCAATCACTAGAAACAGGTTTAGAACCCATCTCTAATAACGGCGCCAGAAATGCGCCGTTGACATTCCTAAGTGAAACCACCGTATCGGTGATAACACTAGGCACATCAACGGTGATAGATCTTGCCTAAGAAGATATTCATCCGCAAGCGCACGGATCTATCATTGTAGCATTTCACCCTAAGTATTCGTGGTATCGTTATTTATATTTTCCCAAAGGAAGGCATGGTGGAAAAGGATCTAATAGAGACATGAATAGGATAACATGACTATGTAATGGACCAATGCTCATAACTTAACTTGACACACTCACGTAAGCCAAACTCAAGGATAAAGATAAATAAGGAATAAAGAAAGACCTAAGTGGAGCATCAAATTCTAGTCATGGTTGTGCATAGAACCGGTTGATAGTCGGGCAACACGCATGAGCGGGGAGGCCGGAGCTGAGAATGAAATGGACAGGGAGACCTCCCGGAGCATCCGCCCTAATGGAAGGCATTTACGAACTCCTACAGCACACACGAACGTGGGGGGATTTCAAGGGACGGTCAAGGCTTGTCACGACCAAGCCGCCTACCCCCTCAACCGTGGCATGCACTCATATTCGAAGGATACCTGGCATCCGGACACCACGTCCGCATACTAGGACACTACTCATGTCCCCCATGGCCCCCACCCTACGGATGGACGGAATAGGACACGAGCAAGCCCCGAAGGACACAAACGAACCGCCATACAGACAAATCCCGACACTACCCAATTATATTGCATGAATGGTTTAAGCATAAAGTTCTATATGACGATATCACAACATAGAAACTATAGACTAGTTCATGTGTCATGATCATGTCAAGAACAACATGTTAGATCATAGGATAAATCACGAGGTATAGAAATAACATGAAGACTCTAATCCTAATGCACAACCAAGATAAGATAAGAGCAAGGCTTTGGAAGAATACCATAGAAAGATTTATTCCCGGAATCCATCTTCCAAGGAGCCAAGCCCTCCTTGGTAGCTTTGCCTAGCTCCACATCCTAAACTACTAATCCTACTAAGAAGAGGAAGAAGAAGAAGTAGAAGAAGAAGAAGAAGAAAGGGAAGAAGAAGAAGAAGAAGAAGAAAGGGAAGAAGAAGAAGAAGAAGAGAGGCTACATTGTGAGGTGCGTGTTACAAGTGAGGGAGTGCCCATCTATTTATAGGACCTTCACCATGGGATCTTATCTTGGCTAAGCCATTTGGTACTAATCCCACGCCGTCTTACGGGCAAGCAAACACCGCCTCCGGACTTTTTCGGTCGAGATGGGCCACCGGGGCGAAGATGGGCCGTTTTGGCCTCAGCGGGTCTTGGGGCGCACCCTAAGGTGTGCGCGCACCAATATGGTCACCGTTTGGGCTAAAACTTTGCATGAGCGCGTGGGCCTCGGAGTTAGCTTCGTTTCGAGTATTCGTTCATTTGAAATCCAATTTCGTATGAGAAAGTTATGCCCAAAATATTGAAACCCATGTCCTGCGGCCCGTTTATCATTTCATGTTGGATTCGGCCCTCGACCTCTTGGGCTTGTGTTTGGATATTGATATTTTATGGGCTTTTCTCCTCTCTTCTCCTTGCTTTACTTATGTCCATTTAGGGCCTTGTTATCTTTCCTTTGCTTTTGGCCCAATTCGCGTGTTTGGTCAATTTCTCCCTTAGGCTTGATGTTCTTCGGGGAATGCGCTTTCGGGGGAGGCGCCTTTTGGTACATTTTCCACTTGTTTCTTATATAAATCTGTACAATAATAATTTGGACACTACAAGTGGAAATATGTCAATAATAAATGTATATGTGTGTAGTAAGGTATAGTTTCACCCCCTTATTGGTAGAATGTTGATGTTAAAAATATGTGTCGTTGGTGACCGTCAACAAACTCCCCAAGCTTACCCTTTGCGCGTCCTCGAGCAAAGATAAGTACTTGGTTGTTGATCGAGGAGTTGCTACTATGCCGATTATGTTTCACAAGTGCCGGGGCTATAATAAGATTTTCTACTAGAGTTTGAATAAAATGGCACATCTTTTTCTCACCCTTTATTACCTTTCATCATAGCGGGGCTTTTTAGCTTTTCTTAAAGTCTTGGGCGGTTGCCGATAGAACGGTTATAACGAAATACTTTTCATTCATCCTTTTGATCAACTTTCTCATCCGGGATTTATTTATTTAAGTTCTATTTTGGTTTTTCGAGAAAGTATGGGCTTTATTGCTATATATTTTTTTGGAGAGGTGGGCTCTGCTCGCCCTAGACTTTTGTCTTTTATTTCCTCTCTTTCTTTTTTTTTTTTTTTTTTTTGGAGATGTGGGCTCTACTCGCCCTTGGACACATGTCCATTTTTATCTCTTTTTTTTTTTCTTTTTTTTTTTTTTTTAGCATAGCCCATATCATTTCTCTTTTCTTTTAAATTAGATTCCCGGATGTCAAGTTTCTCTTTTTTGGACGAAATCATAGCAAATCCATTTGTACTATATCATACTTGACAACAACTTAGACTAGATAGAGCCTATGCAACCCACATGAATCGGGTTTTTTTTTTTTTTCAATGAGTTTTTAGACTTAGCCACTAAACCCAAACTTTAGAGAAATTCGAATTATAAACTAGGCACAGGCAAAACATAAGACGAGCAACTATTCATCATTTCAACAGGGGTAGAACTAAACATTTCTACAACACATACATATGGAGTGGAATAAATCTCCTCTCTCTCTTTCTTCTTCCCCTCTTTTTGTTTTTTTTTTTTTTATTCTCATATCTCATCATTCATATAAGATAAGAAAAATAACCGAATGGTATGTGAGATACGAGTTACCTTTGTGGGAGTCCTCCTCCAAGCTAGCTTTTGACTTACCTTCGGTTTATGAATGTTGCTAGCTTGTGAACGCTATAAATGGATCTTTAATTAACATCGTCTTTTGAGCGTGACAGGAGACTCCCCCAAGCTTGTCTTGTGATGATCTTGGAAGAGCGGGACAACCACTCTTGGGGTTTCAAAGGTTATTTATTTATTTATTTATTTTTATTTTATCATTATCATTATTATTTTTTTTTTGGTTCACCAAACAACTTCTGATCTCCATTGTCATCTCTTGGACTTACCCTTATGATGTTGATAAATTCTGCAGGGGTTAGTCCATATGGTCTACCAAATTCTACAATCGGCAAGACGGTTCAATAATCAAACTCGACTCCATGTCTAATCGATTAGGGTAGACTTTTTGACCTAAGCACCATGCTCAATTCAAAAAGTCTATGAAAGTATGATCACCATATGAATGATCACCACTCCCAAACCATAACATGCTAGCATAGAAAAAGGAAGCATGAATTGATAAACAAGATTCATCCAATGGAGATAAAGGCATTGCAAAGGCTTAACAAAAATAATTATAGTTTTTCTATGTACTAAAAATTTATTTAGAAAATATGTTTTATTTAGGAAAATATTTTTTTCTTAGTTTTTTTTTTCATAGAAGAATTTATTTTATTTATAAAGATTTTTTTTAGTTTTTTTTAAAAATATTTACTTATAGATTTTTGTGTAGTAAATATTTTTGTTTATTTTGATAATTAAATATTTTATAGAACATATCTTTTTTTTTTTTTTTTTTTTTGGAAGGCAATGGATAGAGGATGAGAGTGTAGGTTTTTCATTACCTTGTTAGGGTCCTCCCCCAAGCTAGCTCAAAGCCCATTGGATTGGGGTTTTACTCCCGTGCTTTTGGCTTTTCCTGCATGGTTAGTATATGGTAGATTCACGAGTGGATTTACCATCCTTCGTGATTACTAAATTTTGAAACATACACAGAAGGAGCAAAAGAGCAGCTTGTTTTTTTTTTTTTAGATTTTTATTTAAGGATTTTATTATCAAGGGAGAACATAAAAGCTTCACCAAACTTTTCATACTCAAACAAGGCTAAGATAAAGATGCAATATAAGTCTAGCCTTGTTTTATCTCCATGATGAAATAATTTTTTTTTTATATATATATATATGGAGATAAGTATGAGTAAAAAGAATTGGTGAATTATTACCTTTTACGTACCTGGTGTGTGTGTGTACCAACCATACATGAAGGCAAAATGTCAAAACTCCCGCGGTGGTAGCTTGATGATCCATCTCAAGGCGAGCCACAAGGCTTAGGTGATACACCACAGTAGTGTATATGGACCATGGGCCTTAGTGGTCACAAAGGTGTAAAGGAGTATGTTCCTCCTTTCCTTTACCTCTTCTTTTTTTTTTTTTTTACTTTTTTTTTTTTTCTTTTATTGGACCTTTGCGTACACGAAAGTGTACTTGACCATTGAGGATAGAGTTCATAATTGCTTTGCATCGGTAGCGTGATGATCTTGATTTGGTAATGACTTCCTCACACCGGGTAGAGGGAGGCGGACCAAACTCACCCAGTGCAACAAGGTCTTGGGAGAGAAAGATCCCTTCTTGCTTACATGGAAGCAATGAAGGGTGGAGTCAAGTGTCTTCATTGTTTTACTTTGACCATATGGGGCCAACCTGCTCCTCTCTCCTCTTATTTCTTTTTTTTTTTTTTTTTAGCTCTCTTTTTTTTTTATATATATATATATTTTTTTTTTTTTTTTCACCCCACTCTATTTTTTTTTTTTTCTTTTTTTTATATCTCTTTTTTTTAAAACTCTCTTTTTTTATAGCAAGGGGAGGCTAATCTCTTATTCATCTCTCTTTTTTTTTTTCACTTATCTTTTTTTTTTTGATCCCCTTGTACGTGGAACTTGATATTATCACCGTCCTCCCTCTCACACTTGGACTTTCGTGAAAAAGTCGAATGTGCAAGGTCGTGGTCTCCTTTTGAGTGCGTTCCTTCGCCCAAGAGCATCAAAGTTTTCTTTATTGATGTAGCCCCCATGTTTTCAAGCGTCGCGTGCCCCTTTGTTCTTCTTAGTGTTCACCTGAAATGGTTAGCGACAAGAATACCCGAAGGTGCATACTAACTTGATAACATGTCCTTGCTTTTTATTTATAAGAGATATTTTTTTTTTTTTTTAGATAAGCCTGTTATGAACAAAGGTCACTACACATGCATATTATCACGACGAACATGTTCTAAAAAGATGCCTTATAAAAAACCAATGCCTTCCCCAACAGCGCCGCCGAAATGCTTGTTGCATTTCTTAAGCGCAATCACTAGAAACAGGTTTAGAACCCATCTCTAATAACGGCGCCAGAAATGCGCCGTTGACATTCCTAAGTGAAACCACCGTGTCGGTGATAACACTAGGCACATCAACGGTGATAGATCTTGCCTAAGAAGATATTCATCCGCAAGCGCACGGATCTATCATTGTAGCATTTCACCCTAAGTATTCGTGGTATCGTTATTTATATTTTCCCAAAGGAAGGCATGGTGGAAAAGGATCTAATAGAGACATGAATAGGATAACATGACTATGTAATGGACCAATGCTCATAACAGGGATATAAAGGAACGGTAAAGGGATAACTTGACACACTCACGTAAGCCAAACTCAAGGATAAAGATAAATAAGGAATAAAGAAAGACCTAAGTGGAGCATACAGATTCTAGTCATGGTTGTGCATAGAACCAGTTGATAGTCAGGCAACACGCATGAGCAGGAGGTCGGAGCTGAGAATGAAATGGACGGGGAGACCTCCCCGGAGCATCCGCCCTAATGGAAGGCATTTACGAACTCCTACAAAGACACACGAACGTGGGGATTTCAAGGGGCGGTCAAGGCTTGTCACGACCAAGCCGCCTACCCCCCTCAACCGTGGCATGCACTCATATTCGAAGGATACGGCATCCGGACACCACGTCCCGCATACTAGGACACTACTCATGTCCCCATGGCCCCCACCCTACGGATGGACCGGAATAGGACACGAGCAAGCCCCGAAGGACACAACGAACCGCCATACAAAGACAATCCCGACACTACCCAATTATATTGCATGAATGGTTTAAGCATAAAGTTCTATATGACGATATCACAACATAGAAACTATAGACTAGTTCATGTGTCATGATCATGTCAAGAACAACATGTTAGATCATAGGATAAATCACGAGGTATAGAAATAACATGAAGACTCTAATCCTAATGCACAACCAAGATAAGATAAGAGCAAGGCTTTGGAAGAATACCATAGAAAGATTTATTCCCGGAATCCATCTTCCAAGGAGCCAAGCCCTCCTTGGTAGCTTTGCCTAGCTCCACATCCTAAACTACTAATCCTACTAAGAAGAGGAAGAAGAAGAAGTAGAAGAAGAAGAAGAAGAAAGGGAGAAGAAGAAGAAGAAGAAGAAGAAAGGGAGAAGAAGAAGAAGAAGAGAGAGGCTACATTGTGAGGTGCGTGTTACAAGTGAGGGAGTGCCCATCTATTTATAGGACCTTCACCATGGGATCCTATCTTGGCTAAGCCATTTGGTACTAATCCCGCGCCGTCTTACGGGCAAGCAAACACCGCCTCCGGACTTTTCGGTCGAGATGGGCCACCGGGGCGAAGATGGGCCGTTTTTGGCCTCCGCGAGGGTGCGGGGGCACCCTAAGGTGCGCGCGCACCAATATGGTCACCGTTTGGGCTGAAACTTTGCATGAGCACGTGGGCCTCGGAGTTAGCTTCGTTTCGAGTATTCGTTCGCTGAAATCCAATTTTGTATGAGAAAGTTATGCCCAAAATATTGAACCCATGTCCTGCGGCCCGTTTATCATTTCATGTTGGATTCGGCCCTCGACCTCTTGGGCTTGTGTTTGGATATTGATATTTTATGGGCTTTTCTCCTCTCTTCTCCTTGCTTTACTTATGTCCATTTAGGGCCTTGTTATCTTTCCTTTGCTTTTGGCCCAATTACGTGTTTGGTCAATTTCTCCCTTAGGCTTGATGTTCTTGAGGGAATGCGCTTTCGGGGAGGCGCTTTTTGGTACATTTTCCACTTGTTTCTTATATAAATCTGTACAATAATAATTTGGACACTACAAGTGGAAATATGTCAATAATAAATGTATATGTGTGTAGTAAGGTATAGTTTCACCCCCTTATTGGTAGAATGTTGACGTTAAAAATATGTCGTTGGTGACCGTCAACATCTACCTCAACCCCCCTCTCGGACACTAGGTGTCCAAGAACGATGCCCTCTCGGACCATGAAGTGGCACTTTTCCCAGTTAAGTACGAGGTCCTTCTCTTGGCATATCTGCAAGACCCTGTCTAGGTTCTTCAGACAACTTTCAAAAGTCTTACCATAGACGGAAAAGTCATCCATGAAGACCTCCATGATTTCTTCGATCATGTCTGAGAAGATAGACATCATGCACCGCTGAAAGGAAGCGGGTGCATTACACAGCCCAAATGACATTCTACGGTAGGCATAGGTTCCGTATGGGCATGTGAACGTGGTCTTGCTCTGGTCATCAGGGTGGATCGGGATCTAGTGGTAACCAGAGTACCCGTCAAGGAAGCAGAAGAAAGAATGTTTCGCTAACCGCTCCAACATTTCATCAATGAAAGGTAGCGGAAAGTGATCTTTCTTTGTTGCCTTGTTTAGTTTTCTATAATCGATACACATTCTCCACCCTGTGACCTGTCTTTGTGGAATGAGTTCGTTCTCAGAGTTCTCAACGACCGTCATTCCTCCCTTTTTAGGGACCACTTGGACTGGGCTAACCCAATCGCTATGTGGTACGGGATAGATAATCCCGACGTGAAGAAGTTTGAGAACTTCCTTCTTCATGACTTCACGCATCGCGTTATTGAGCCTACGCTGGGGTTCGCATGATGGGGTACTAGCAGGGTCAATAGGAATACGATGTGTGCAGAGTGTTGGGCTTACCCCTTTTAGGTCTTGTAAGGAATACCCGAAAACCGATCTGTGTTTCTCTAAAATGGCCATGAGTTGAGATGTCTCCTGGTCACTAAGCTTATCGCTAATGATAACCGGAGCCTGAGTGTCGCCGTTTAGGAAGACATAGCGTAGGCCTGGGGGTAGGGGTTTAAGCTCAACTGGAGGCCGAGTTAGCTCTTCCTCTTTGGGAAGTTCTATGGTTTCCCTTGAGTCGTCCTCTTCTTCTATAAAGAATTGGGCATCTTTTTCTAGGTCTGTTTCAGGGTTCTCATATAGCATAACTCCCATGACCTCCTCGGGCGTGTCGTACTCAAGAAGGGGTTCTGTTACCGAGTTTTTGGCTCGTGTAACTGGAATCGAAAACTTTTTCTTCCCGAGTTTGACATCTAGATCCCCGGATGTTGATAGGTCAAGAATCATTTCCAAGGGATGCCCGATTAGGATGTCAAAATCTTGGATATCAAAAATATGAAAATCTAGAGATAGTTTGACATTCCTATGCAGGAAGATTTGTTCATGTATAACCTCATGGCACTTGAGAGTGGTACGAGGTGCTATGCGCAAGGTCCGTGCTGTGGGAGTTCTAAGGGCTTCCTCGTCACAGGTTTGTGCAAAGGATTTGGACATAATGTTTATGCCCATAGCAGGGTTATACATGACTTCCACCATGTCCCCTTGATATTCACAATGGATTGGTGTAGAGGGGCAACTTATTCGAATTTCTTCGAAAGAAGGTCCTTCCTCTTGCAACCATTCCGTGCTCATAATAGCGGTAAGCTCCTTAATAGACTCCTGGAGAAAAAGTTTATCCAGGGGTGGTTCAGGGCCAGCTAGGACTGGTGGTTTCTTCCATTGTTCGTACTTCGAGGTGTCACCGAATTGTTCAGTAAGGTCAACCTCAAAGAACGGAAGATCCGTGCATGCGGTCTCCTTTGGTTTGGGTTCTGGTTCAGGCGAGGGTCTCTCTATAGGTGTATCGGGTTCGGCGGTAGCCGAAGACACTTCCTCATGGTTCTACTTGGGTTCTACTCGGATGGGTTCTAACGGGGGAGTATTCTCAAGAATACGGTTTAACATGGCTTCTCCCTCCGCTGGTGTTTTATGGGAAAACGACCCTCCGGCAGTTGTGTCAAGCAGTAGGGCAGTTGCTCTGTCCAATCCTAGCCAGAAGTGCTGCAATAGCACATGGTTTGGTATGGACAGATCTGGGCCGGATCTGGTAAGAGTGGTAAACCGGTCCCAGGCTGCACCTATGGTTTCACCCTCTATTTGTCGGAAGTTGAGTATCTCTTGTCGCAGGGCCGCGATTCTGGATAAAGGATAGAACGCGAGGCAAAATCTGTTTCGCAGTTCTTCCCATTCTCCATTTACCAACCCTACGTTGTGGGCGTACCATTGAGTCGCCCTCTCAGTGAGAGAGAACGGAAACAACTTCCACCGCAACGTATCGTGTGTCATGCCTGCAATTGTCAGGCATCCACAGAGCTGCTCAAACTCCCTTAGGTGATGGTATGGGTTTTCATATTCTGAGCCTGAAAAGGCTCGGGCCTGAACCATGGCTATAAAGCTAGGGCGGAGCTCATAATCTGAAGCTGTGATTGGCTTCGAAGATTGGCGTGGTTCTAAGAGCTCGCCCTTAGGAGCAGATAGCATTTGTAGGGTAGGTTGCTCCATGAGAACTATTTTTGGTATTTTTGTTTAAAAGGATACTACTAGGCACACAGGTCGACTAGGCTCGAAATACAACTACGACAACTGTCCCCGGCAACGGCGCCAGAAATGCTTGTTGGTGTTTCTTAACGCACACAGATAAATCCGCAAGCGCACGGGAAATACCGTTGTAGCACTTCACCCGGTGGTAAGCAGGGTATCGTATTTTACTCAAGGATGGTCGCGCAGAGGGCTTTCTGGCCTGTGTCTACCTAAGACAAGGATTTGTTCTGAGAGTAGTGAGGTATCTCTATGGGCTAAGTTTTCCAGGCAGGGATTTCTTGAGACTGTTGTCTACTCACTTCGGGCACCGGCCAACGCACCAAACTGGGCAGCTTCCGGCAATTAGCTCTACGTCACAGCCGAACGTGGGGGGATTTCAAGGGACGGTCAAGGCTTGTCACGACCCAGCCGCCTACCCCCTCAATCGTGGGATGCTTCGCAAAAGGTAGGTGAACGCTAGCCCAAACACCACGTTTGCGCTATTGATCACAGCTCTTGATGTTGGCCAAGGTTCCCCGGTCAAAGAGTTCCTTCACCAAGAACTAACGCTCTTACGAGACAATCTACCAATCCCGCAAGTCTACAACAACTAAGATAATATGCTTGGAAATTAAGTAGCCGAAAGATAATCACAAGACTTCTTACCAAAGTGTAAGTAGCTTGTAGAGGTAAAAGTGAGGTAGGTACCAACAAGTCCGGCACTCCGACCTCCTAGGAACCGCGGTACACCGAGGGGTGAACCGAGAACTCCGGGTAGAAGGAACAAAGCTTCCTTCTAGCTTTCCCTCTCTCACTCTCTAGATTCTAAAAGAAGAAGTAGAGGAAGGAAGACCTATTCTACTCTCTTGCTCAAGTGGGCTGGTTTCTCCTTGGAATTTTTATTTAGGAAGAGGTAGAAGGCCTCCTTTTATAGCTTGAGTGGAGGGGTGTCTTTGGAAAATGTCCTCCTCCCTCCATTATGGCCAAACCGACCATGCATAGGCGGTTTCGCGGTGCAACGAACCTGGACAACGGCACCACCGACGTTCTCTGCATTGATGTGACCGCCTTGCCAAGGCTTGGGCCCACCGGCTAGAATAATGGTGCGTGCGCACCCTAGGGTGCGGGCGCACCATGGCTGGGCCCAAACCGGCCCAGCTTTGGCCTAGTGTCCTGTTTCGTCGTGTTGGGCCTTGTGATGATATGGGAAGCCTGAGTTTCTGGTCCAACCGAGGTAAGTTGTGTTGGCTTGCCATGTTTCTCCTTTGGGCCTTTTTCTATTTATTGAATTTTATTCTTTTTCTTTGTATTTTTGGCCCAAAGTGTTCATGTTCTGAGTTTGTACCTGCAAAGCCAAATATACACCAAAACTATGGAATGTGTTAGTTTATAAACCCTATTTCTAGGTTGTTTTGGTGTAGGTTGACGGTGTTTATCTTGTAGTTGGTTACCGTCAATAGCAAGCAAGTTGATGGACATCGCCACCAACTTTGCTTCTAGAGAAGAGGCTGCCGAGGCCATCTTCCATGAAGACAAGGGCAATAGGAAGCGGAAGGCGAAGCCCCCGAGGGCTGCACCCAACGCGACCCCAAGAAGAAGAATAAGAAGAAAACTTGTCAGGGGAAGCGCGAGGCCCTCGTCGCTGACCTCGTCACCGCTGTCGAGCACAAGAAGGCCCGAGGGGCCCCGGAATCTTTGACAAGATGTTGAACAAGCCGTGCATATTCCACTGAGGCCCTATGAAGCACACCCTTAGAGAGTGTGACATCCTCAAGCGCAACTACATGATGCTTCCTCCCTCCATGGACGACGATAAGAAGGGAGGGCAGAAGAAAACACCCGAGGGCAAGGGCGACAAGAAGGACGACGACGACGTCCCCAGGGTCGATGACTGCTACATGATCTCTAGCGACCCCAGCATGAACCTCTTAGCTCGGCAGCGCAAGCGTGAGCACTGAGAGGTCTTCTCCGTCGAGGTTGCCATGCCAGACTACCTGGATTGGTCCAAGAAGCCAATCACCTTCGACCGCAGCAACCACCCAGACCACATCCCAAACCCAGGGCAGTACCCGCTCATTGTTGATCCGATTATCAGCAACACCAGGCTCTCCAAGGTCCTCATGGACGGTGGTAGTAGCCTCAACATCCTCTACGTTGACACCCTGCCGCTCCTCGAGATCAAGAAGTCTCAGCTCTACCCCGCCACTGCGTCGTTCCATGGCATCATGCCTGGGAAACGTGTGAGGCCCCTCAGACGGATCGACCTGTCCGTCTGCTTTGGAATTCCCTCAAACTTCGGGAGGAAGACTCTCACCTTCGAGGTGGTGGACTTTCGCAGGACCTACCATGCCGTCCTTGGGCGGCCAAGCTACGCAAAGTTCATGGCGGTCCCCAACTATACCTACCTCAAGCTCAAGATGCCGGGCCCGCCGAGTCCGAGGCCTCTTAGATGAGGTCCCCGACCCCAACGTCTCGGAGAACACCGCCTCTTAGATGAGGTCCCCGACCCTAAGCGTCATGCTGGGAGCTTCGAGCCGGCCGCGAAAGCAGTCAAGAAGATCCTGCTCGACCCCAACGTCTCAGAGAACACTGACTATCAGCACCGAGCTTGATCCAAAATAGGAAGCAGTGCTCGTCGACTTTCTCCACGCGAACACCGACATGTTTGCGTGGAGTCCCTCAGACATGCCGGGCATACCGAGGGATGTCGCTGAGCACTCCTTGGACATCCGACCAGGCTCAAAACCGGTGAACCAACGACTCCATAGATTCAATGAAGAAAAGCGCAAGATCATCGGAGAGGAGGTGCACACGCTCTTGGCGGCCAGGTTCATCAAGGAAGTCTTTCATCCCGAGTGGCTAGCTAATCCTGTATTAGTTCAGAAAAAGAGCGGGAAGTGGAGGATGTGTGTAGACTACATTGGCTTGAATAAAGCATGTCCAAAAGTTCCCTATCCTTTGCCTCAGATTGATCAGATCATAGACTCCACCTCTGGATGCGAGGTCCTATCCTTCCTTGATGCCTACTCGGGCTATCACCAAATCAAGATGAAGGAGTCCGACTAGCTCACGACGTCCTTCATCACCCCATACAGAATGTATTGCTACACGACCATGCCTTTGGGCTCCAATGCGGGGTCTACCTATCAACGCTGCATGCAACATGTCTTTGGCGACCACATTGGTAAGACTGTCGAGGCCTACATAGATGACATCATTGTCAAATCCAAAAAGGCTGGGGACCTCGTCGAGGACTTGAAAGTAGCATTTGGCTGCCTTCGTGCGAAGGGAGTCAAGCTCAACCCCGAGAAGTGTGTCTTCAGGGTCCCCCGAGGGATGCTCCTGGGTTTTATCATCTCCAAATGTGGCATCGAGGACAACCTAGAGAAGATCTCGGCTATCACAAACATTGAACTGATCCACGACCTTAAGGGGGTTCAGAAGGTCATGGGATGCCTCACAGCCCTGAGCCGCTTCATCTCTCACCTCGGCGAGAAAGGGCTACCTTTGTATCGACTCCTGAAGAAGACCGAGTGATTCACTTGGACCCTCAAGGCTGAGGAGGCCCTCAGCAAGCTTAAGGCACTGCTCACAAATGCTCCCGTCCTCATACCACTGACCGAGCGAGAGCCCTTGCTTCTTTACGTCGCCGCCACGACTCAAGTGGTCAGTGTGGTAATTGTCATCGAGAGAAAGGAAGAAGGCCATGCCCTACCAGTGCAATGGCCAGTGTACTTCATCAGTGAGGTCCTTTTCGAGACCAAGGCCCGCTACCCTCAGATCCAAAAGCTGCTGTATGCAGTGGTTCTGGCCAGACGCAAGCTACGCCACTACTTTGATTTCCACCTAGTGACAGTGGTCTCATCCTTCCCCCTAGGGGAGATAGTCCAAAGCCGGGAGGCCTCGGGAAGAGTGGCCAAGTGGGCGGTGGAACTCATGGGAGAGACCCTCTACTTTGCGCCTCGAAAGGCCATCAAATCTCATGTGTTGGCCGACTTCATTGCCAAATGGACCGACACTCAGTCACCACTGGCTCAAATCCAGGCGGAATGCTGGACCATGTACTTTGACGGGTCTCTGATGAAAACAGGTAGGCGCGGGCCTTCTCTTCATCTCACCCCTCGGCATCCACATGCGGTACGTGGTCCGGCTCCACTTCCCCACCTCAAACAATGTGGCCGAGAATGAGGCCCTCGTCAATGGTCTGCGCATCACCCTCGAGCTCGGAGTCCACTGACTCGATGTTCGGGGCGACTCCCAACTCATCATCGACCAAGTCATGAAATCTTTAAGCTACCATGACTCGAAGATGAAAGATGAAAATTTATATTATCAAGCAATCTCTAATTTCAACCAACTAGATAAGCAATATATAAAATAAATATATGCATCTACAACCATTCTTTCTAAGTCTTTGGGAATTAGCTAGCATGAGGGGGATTGGAGATGTCATATGTGGCAAGATTAGAGAGAGCAAAAGTTGTAGGAGTTTGCTCAAATGAGCATGGATTTGATGAAGTGTTAATGAAGTAGCTTCCATGCTCGATGATGTTCTCTAGTCATTGACATTGCTCTTCTTGGTCTTCCATAGATCCTTCATGATTTGTATGATTTGCGAGCTTTTAGGGGACTAAGAAAAAGAATGCAAGAGGATTTATTGGGGTCAAGGATGAGACTAGAGATGGGTATAGGTAAGTTATCTAGTCACAGCATAGAAGGAGAGAAGACATGAATGGCTTCTAGGTAGCTTTGTTCCCCTTCTATGGCATTAGACATGCCATCCTTGAACTCTTCCTAATGTCCTTTATAAAAATAAAGAAACTTTCTAAGAGACTCTCCCTTAAGGAAATCTAGACTATAACTGCTCAAAGGTCTCTTATGAAGCTGGAAGTTTAAGTACTTCCCAAGAGTTATGATAGCCAAAACATAAGTTTAGATAATGCTCTTGGGATTGATAGCTAGGTCTTGGGATTGGAGTGATTCTAATCTGGCTATCAAAACTTCCTCTTTTTGTGTAGAGGATGATTCCTTTTTTCCCTTAGGTGTTCACTATACACGGGGGAAGGATTATAGAAGACTCAATAAGGCTGTCACCCTCACGAACTACCCCACGACCCGACATATAGCGGGTATCCGCAAATAACTCACATCTAAGCACCACGCTTACATATGACTTACGACTTAACTCCCTTAAGACAAAGCTAAGCTGTTCACGATCTTATGCATATAATAATCAATAATCAGAACTATATCCGATATCTAATCCAAATATACTAAGAACATAACAACGAGTAATATAATAAAATAAAGCAAAGTCATAATGAGAAATTGAATCAGAGGTATTACCGAATCTCCAAGAATAACAGATATGAAGTCTTAAGCATAGCTCGAACTCTCACGTGAGTCTCTAATAGAATGTCTAAACTATATATCTTGAAGAACTAGAGCTCTCTAATCTCTAATCTCTAATCTAGATCTAATATATTACATTGAAGAGTCTAATCCTAGATTTACATTGAAGAGAGAGAGTTTCTTACATTGGGACCCTTCTCTAATCAATGAGATGAGATGAATAATGAATTCGGGTTTCAGGGGGAGCCCTGCCCTTGCTTATATAGGCCGGTGGGATGAATCTCAGCCCTTGGATCAAACCGACTTGATTGGACGGCTTAGATCTACTCCATAGGTCAGTTGTAGGAAGGTTCCAGAAGCAGGACATGTGGTTCCACAGGGGGAGGCCGCGCGGCCCCACATGTCAGGCCCCGACCTTTGCGAGCTGTCTTCTTTTGTCCTTTAGACCCCTTGGAATTTATACTAATCGCCCTGATTTGGTCCTTTTCTTCCGTCTCTCTATTTCTTTTCTTTTCTCTCTGTATTCTGCTATTTTTCAGAGTTCACCTGCAAAACTGAGTGTGCAACAAAACTCATAGAAATCATTAGTATAAACCCTATCTTCTAATGTTCTTGTTCTCAAATGTTCTACTATTTCATCATAAAAAGTTGACATTAACTACCGTCAACAAACTCCCCCAAGTTTACCTTTTGCTAGTCTCTTAGCAAATCCTATATACTATAAGACAAACTTGGATCAGGAGTTGCTACAATGCTTTCATTCTTATAGAGTACACATGCTTTCAAAAAGAAATTCTACTCCGGATCGGATAAAAATTATTCTGACTTCAAACTCACCCTTATTACCTTAAACCATGGAGTTTTTACTCTCACTTGGGTCTTGAGTAATTGAAAGACGGAACAATCAAGTCAAGCACTATGTCTCAAGTCTTCAATCAACTAATATTCTAGAGTTCTCATAAATTTTCAAAATAAAACTCAAAGCTCTATATTGAATGGCACTCTCAATCTCTCAATATGTGGTATTTATGGATCCTTACTAGACAATAATAGTGTTATGCCTTCTCTCTTGAATATATAGTATTTTGTAGAATAAGGCTAAATTTATTAAGCCTTCTCTCATCTCTCTTTTACTCACTCTCTCTCTCTAAAATATGGCTTATGTGGAGCTCATAGGAGTGGCACTCTTAAATAATATAGCATATCTGCAAAGAATATATTGCAGTTCAAACAATGAATCCATAGAGAGTTCAGCCAGTCAAGAACAAAGATTGCATGTGTAGAGAATATGATGGATAGGTGTATATTTGGTGGCTAAAACTAGTTCTACTTTTACTCCTTCAAAGGTATGAACAAATCTCTCTTTTAAAACTTGGAAACTTAAGAGAACCTTGGGCTGCATACTTTTCTTTTTCTTTCTTTTTCTTTTCTTTTTCTTTCAGAGAGGCGGGCATCTAAGTACCCACTGTTTTATTGTGGACACTTGTCCTTTTTTATTCTCTTTCTCTCTCTCTTTTTTTTTTTTAGCAGCAACCCAAATCTCTTTCCACTGATAAACTTTTGAGAGATAAGAATAAAGATATTTGGAGAAAATAAACATGGGCTATAGTCTTATGGAGTGTTTATTCCCAGTATAGGAATGAAACATGTAAAAGTGGATATAGATGGAAAAAGAATGGTATTACGATCATCCCCATTGTAGGAACAATGCATATGAATGTAAGTAGAAGGTGGGTGGATAAAACTTGTCTTTTCATGACTGAACTCTCACAGGTAACAGCAAAGCTTGAACTACTCAATCCAAAGCAAACAACGTATGTAACTGGAAAGTTTTCCTAATCTAAATATCATAAATATGGCTTTGGTAGGAATTCAACACTCTACCAAATAAGAGCTCATCATGAAAGATTTTAATTTTTTAAAAACAAATCTCTAGATATAGTTTCACTAAGAATAAGATAAACAATAGCTCAGACTCTCTCATATCATATCCCTCAATTACCTAGACTTAGATCAAGTGTATGCTACTCACAAGTCAGGTATAGAGCAAATTTGAAAGCAGGACAAATATATCTAAAACATAATAGGAATTTCAAATTAAAAACAAGGTACTAAAAAGAATTAGAGCAGAGCAACCATTCATCATTTTCAAAGCAAACTTTATTCTAACACTTAACTTATTAACCACACCTTAAAAACACATGCATATATCTCAAACAAACATTTATTCGATTTAAAACATTATGCATCTTTTTATGACTTTTTAAAGCAAGCAATAAATAAAGGAAGTGAAGAGATACTTATCTTAATAACCGGGGGTGCTCTCCCCCAAGCTAGATTTTTGTGTAGGTGCTGTGATGAGGTAGACGAATGGAGGCGATGTCGTCCTTCCTTGATGGAGCATTGATGATGACGACTGTTGAGTTAATGCTCTGTCGAGTGGTTGAACGTCTCCTTCTCGTCATAGCTCATTGATGCTTTAAACCCTGTGAACCTCAAATAGACAACAAAGCTCGTGGAATTGATTAAGCGTTAGCGGTTAGATATTTTAAGCTTTAATTATCTAGAGTTTCTTAATGAGAAATAAAAATTAAGCTTTAACAGGGATTTAAGCAAAAGCTAATATATTTTCATATCTAGAATGCATACAGGAAAATAAGAATGAATGCAAACTTTATTTTTTATGCCTCCACAAAGAAACACTCATGTGGATGTTTATGCCACGTAAGTATTCGCATGAGGCTTTAAGAAGACATGCAGGAAACATATTTATTTTCTTTTCTAATGCAAATATATGAGGTAAAGTAAACATGCTAAAGAAAAAAAAAAAAAATACTTATGCAATGTAAAAGTAAATATGCAATACTGTAATTAAATATAGATAACTTACTAAGTTACCTTCCGGAGAGGATCAGTGTTTTAAGTCCACTGAATCAAGACTTCTTACCTGATTTATTCCTTTAGGTATATCGTCCATGTTCATTGATTGTCCAGCATTTTGAAGTGAAGCTTTAGTAGTAGGAGCTGGCGATATCTTGCTCAGTGCACATGTCCATAGATCCAGGACATACCACTTATAGAATTTTAAGGGATTATCTCCCCCAAGCTTTGTTTGAAGTATGTCCTGTTCACAAAGATAAAGTAGAGATCAAGTGTATGGGCTCTGTTGGTGGAAAAACACCAACAAAACCAAAACTTTATTCATTCTTTTATAACCTTAGGCACATAGAGCAAGATATACTCTACTTAAACATGATATGAGTAAAAGGATTGAAAGATAAACATTGAATGTTGCATGTAAAACATTTTTATGGGAAAGATTAGGAACAATTAAAGAGCTAGCATGCTGAACTAAACAGGTTGAATTAGTTAAGGTTGTAACTCAAACATGCTTAACTCTATAACATAATCAAGAGAAACTTTATAAATAATGATAACTTACCTTAAGATGTTACCTTTAATATTGGATCATGATGGTACCGTACACCTCGTGGCAATGATGTCCTTCTCTCTTGATCGGCTTCTTGTTCATAAACAGGTTGTCTCCTATGTTCCTCATCTTCTTTGTCCTTTTGTCAAGCCACCTTTCTGTTCTTATTTGGACCTTCTTGCTTTTCTTATTTATTCCTACAACGTTAGTAGATAACACATACCCGAAGGAATATACAAGTAATAGCAAGGGTAGCGTATTCATCGAGCTAAAGCTTATTTTATAGGAAAAAGTAATAGTGCGAGGGATTGCAAACCAGCGTGTCAAAGTGACGGAAGCATGTGAGGAGGAGCACGTCAAGATCATCTTATTAGAGTCGGCCTTCCTCCCCCAAGCTTGAGCCTTTTTGTCACTCGACACTTAAAGTCAAGTGTGAATATTGGAACATCCCTCATATTGTTTTAACGCCCATATCCTCAGACATTGTTCATCCTTCATTCTTTCTCTTATCCTGCAATGATTAGTGACCGGGAATACACGAAGGAAACTAGTCCTAGGAACATGTTATATATTATAGAGATATATATATGAGCCTTCATGTGCTCATATTTTTTTTTTCATAACTTCAGATAAAAAATGATATAGAAATAAATATAAAATAAATACTAAGTTACCTGTCTTTGATATAGAAATAAATATAAAATATTTTTTTTTTTCATAACTTCGAGATATATTGCAGCACAGTAGTTTTGCCCATCCACTTCTATGAGTGAGTGCATTTATTATAGATCCTTTCTATGTGGCACTCTTCTCATGAAGTGGTGTCTTGGTAGATTTATGCCAAAACCATGAACGTTTACAACATGGCTTCCTTCCTGCAAAATGTTAGTGGACATATACCCGAAGGATTACTATAATTTCTAAATGTGGGTTGTTGTCCACAATGAATTTCATCTATGCTAATGAAAAGATAGTTTTAAAGCACTTTAGCATAGATCATGATCAAAATCTACTCTATCATGGCTCAAAATAGAGGTAGCTTGTAGCAAAAGATAAACTGAATGATTTGATACTTATAGTTCTTCCATGAGGAATGAGCTGTGTCTTCTTTTGCATAAAGTTACTGGAGTTCATCGTGTGCCTCGCTTCATCACTTGTTTGAGTTCATCTCTTGACTTCCCTAAATTGGAATTGAGAGTTCTTCTGCAGGGGTTAGTCTAACAAATATACCAGCATCTACTATAGCAATTTTTAGTTCAACAACCAAACTAGACTCCATATCTAATTTAATTAAGGAAGGCTATTGAACCTAAGTACCACGCTTAATTTAAAAAACCTTTGGAAGTACTCATATTCAACACTTCCAAATCAAAGCATATTATAGCAAACAATGGCAGCATAAAGGCCTAAAAGAGATTTACTTAAACAGAGATAAGGAAACATGATAACGATATGAGCATATTATAAATGTAAGAACAACCAAGTTAATGTAGCAACATGGCAAAAGATATTTCTAAGCATGTAGTTCAATATTGCATAAGAATTGGTTAGACATACCTTGTATTGTCATCCTTCAGCCTTTTTGCTCCAAACCTGGAATGGTTAGTGACAAAAATACCCGAAGAAATATTTTTACAATTATATCCCTATGATAAGTAAAAGATGAAAATTCATATTATCAAGCAATCTCTAATTTCAACCAACTAGATAAGCAATATATAAAATAAATATATGCATCTACAACTATCCTTTCTAAGTCTTTGGGAATTAGCTAGCATGAGGGGGATTGGAGATGTCATATGTGGCAAGATTAGAGAGAGCAAAAGTTGTAGGAGTTTGCTCAAATGAGCATGGATTCGATAAAGTGTTAATGAAGTAGCTTCCATGCTCGATGATGTTCTCTAGTCATTGACATTGCTCTTCTTGGTCTTCCATAGATCCTTCATGATTTGTATGATTTGCGAGCTTTTAGGGGACTAAGAAAAAGAATGCAAGAGGATTTATTTAGGTCAAGGATGAGACTAGAGATGGATATAGGTAAGTTATCTAGTCATAGCATAGAAGGAGAGAAGACATGAATGGCTTCTAGGTAGCTTTGTTCCCCTTCTATGGCATTAGACATGCCATCCTTGAACTTTTCCTAGTGTCCTTTATAAGAATAAAGAAACTTTCTAAGAGACTCTCCCTTAAGGAAATCTAGACTATAACTGCTCAAAGGTCTCTTATGAAGCTAGAAGTTTAAGTACTTCCCAAGAGTTATGATAGCCAAAACATAAGTTTAGGTAATGCTCTTGGGATTGGAGTGATTCTAATCTGGCTATCAAAACTTCCTCTTTTTGTCTGGAGGATGATTCCTTTTTTTCCCTTAGGTGTTCATAAAGAATGCCAACTTAAGGGCTCTACCCACTAATAAAGTCAAGGCTAAACCTTGCTTTTCTAACAGAAAAGGAAAGAAAAGTTTCTCCGAAGGTTGCATAAAATAATGATACTAAACCATAGGCATAGCTCATAGCCCGG
Organism: Hyparrhenia diplandra; assembly: GCA_015847255.1. Classification (NCBI taxonomy): domain Eukaryota; kingdom Viridiplantae; phylum Streptophyta; class Magnoliopsida; order Poales; family Poaceae; genus Hyparrhenia; species Hyparrhenia diplandra. Next base: position 2,813 of record JADLZK010011415.1, on the reverse strand, counting down.
TGTTAAGATAGACATTAAAGATTCTAATGGGCCAAAGTTAATGCTTATGGGTGCAGCACATTGATAACAAGAAATATAAAATTTATGGTAAACAAAAAGTAAAAACAAGAAAAACTAAAAGATAAATAAATAAAAGTAAAAGATAAAAATATAAAACAAGATTAAGCTAGACTCTTTCATTACTATCCAGCAAAACTACCGTTTTCCGGCAACTGCGCCAGAAATGCTTGTTGGTATTTTTTAACTGCTCACAATAAAGATAGGATATCCGCAAGCGCACAGATAGAAATACATTGTAGCACTTCACCAAAAAATAAACTCTCGATTTTAAATATCGAACCCAAAGAAACAATAGGTGAATATAACTAAGATCTAACTTAACCCAATCTTATAATAGTCATAATAAAAGATAATAATAATAAAACTAAGATAACTACGATAAAGGTATTCTAGAGATAGCAGATATAGAGCCCCATCTAATGTAGTAAAGACAATCATAACTACTCTTGAGTAAAAGACATCTAAATAACTACTAATCATAAAGTCAAAGCATAGCAAATCAAATATCTTCATCCATTGCACAGCTAAATCAATATCATATGACATAAGAAACATCAACTAAGGAGGATTTATAATGAGATAAACTAGCCCCCGTCACGACCACGTCCTACCATTCACTATACACGGGGGGAGGATTATAGAAGACTCAATAAGGCTGTCACCCTCACGAACTACCCCACGACCCGGCATATAGCGGGTATCCGCAAATAACTCACATCTAAGCACCACGCTTACATATGACTTACGCCCTCGCGAAGACGCCGGGACAGGATCCCGTGGCCTCCCTGCGCGAGGCCCGCGGTCTCTCCCGCGCCTGACCGCCAGCTCCCGAGCAACCCGTGCGCGCCACCGAGAGAGGGTGAGGGAGGCCGGAGTGAAGAGGGTGAGTGAAGCCGGAGTGGACAGGGAGAGGGACGCGCTGCTGTCTCGGAGAGGAAGAGCGAGGTCGTGACTCACGCGAGCGGCGCCGCGTGCTCGGTCGGTCTGAGAGGAGGGTTTCAGTGGGGAAGGAAAACCCTAAGTCCATGTATATATACGGAGACGGCTATCGGGCCTCACTTGGGCTGGTTGGGCCTTGACCTTTTTTGATGCGGGCATTATAGTGCACCCGTCTCCGTTAATGGATTTATGGAGGCGGGTACCTTAAGACGATCGCCTCCGTAAATAGGCTATTTTTAGAGGCGGTCGGCTCAAGGTGCCCGCCTCCGTAAATCTATTTTTCGAGGCGGGCACTTTTATCTGCCTCGGTAAATAAAAAATTTCCGCAGCCATTAATTGCGGGCATTAACCAAGGCGGGTAAATGGGGCCTCCGCTTTGGTTAAGTTTTTGAGGTGTCACGCAAAATTAATTTTGTAGCAGTGGTGAGCCTGCTGCTTGCGTGCGGGGAAGAAACAGTGAGGCAAGAGGAGGTAGGTGGGTGAGAGCAAGATCCGACGGGGCTTGGATCGATGTGTGGTGGTCTCGTGCGGTTTAAAGAGAGAGAGAGAGACGGTTCTAACTTTGCACACAACCAGCATGCACCGTGTCCGCCTCGACCAATCAGAATCAATCACGCGGATTGTGTGTTAGTTTAGGTAAGCTGGGAGCCGTTGGATCGTGCAATAGCCATCACATGTACCAGTAGTTCAGTACTCGTCACCCACCATAATCTTGATTCCAAAGGCACAGATCTTTCTTCTTGCCACTTTCTCCTACTGTGGTACTGTCCTTCTGAAGCAATATTAGCTTGGGTGTTCTCTGAGCAGCACCGGCTCGCATCCCTACACTTGTTCAGGTTTCTGCTCTAGCTCTTAATTTGTCCAAAACTTCTTTGAATCAGCCTGTTAGCTTTCACATTATGTTTATGTTCTTTTAAAATTCCCGTTTCCACACCGGCCAGAATCCAAGAAATGGATGAAGCAGACTCTGTTTTTCTGCATTGTACAGTTCCACATCCACGAGAGTTACCAGTTCTTTTGCATTGGATAGTTATATACAACCATTTATACAGTTCCACATCCACAAGAGTTAACAAAAAAGCAGAGGTTTTTAAAGGCTGACACTTTGGCCGGCCCGAGCTAGCTTCGTATCTCTGCAGCAGCAGCGTTCCAGATTTGTTTTGAGTAATCAGCCTGTTAGCTTCGTATCTCTGCAGCAGCAGTGTAGGAGTTCCTTGTATAAGTAGTGGAGCAATTAGTACCATTTTCTACTAGTTCATACAAGGAACAACCAATATATAGCCACTTTTGTATGAATACAAGAATCACTATTATATTGTATTTGGTCTTATTGCAAGGGTTTTTTTTTTTTTTTTTTTTGTATTTTATTTTATTACAGAGATGGAGGTTGAACGAACCGAACTGAAAGCATTGGAGCACATAATGGGCGATGCAAGTGCAGATCCTATGAAGCTATCACATGCCATTTTGAGAATGATTACAGACAATTTTTCTCATGAAATTGGTCGTGGTGCGTTTGGGGTTATTTACCAGGTATGGCACGCAAGTTCTTCATTGACCCGCAAATGGTATATTTTCACATATTTGGCCATCGTCATACTGATGCTCATACCATGGGCAAAACAGGGAGTTCTAGAAAATGGGGATGTTGCTGTGAAGAAGCTAATGCATCTGCATGCTTTGACTGAACGAGAATATCTGGATGAAATCACGATTATAAAAAAGGTAAAGCACAAGAATATAGTAAGACTTATAGGTTATTGTTCAGAAACACAAGGTGAATTGTTGGAATACGATGGAGCGAATATCATGGC